>JAUZTA010000020.1:4775766-4787653 GCA_034780835.1 Ctenochaetus striatus
CCAACAAAAAAAAAAAAAAAAAAAAAAAAAAATTGAAGAGAAAAAAGTAAATTTTACAAAACTTTTTCTAAATACAACAAACATTGTAAGAAAAACAGGGATGCAGAACTGAAAAAGAAAACATTTGGTTGCAGTGAAACAACAAAATGAAAAAATATATATATGTTGAGTTTAGAAGACAGTGCTGTGAGACAGGAAGTTGCCACAGAAATGACCTTACCTTGCTCTCCATCATTAGAATCAGAGCCTGACAGCAAGAAATGACAGAGAGCAAGAGAAGAAGAGAAACACGAAACATGTGGAAAAGGAGGAGACAGGTAGGAAATATTTGAGTGTAAGTCAGGAACTGGATGGGGTGTGTTTAGTAAAAGCATTTTAAAGAGCAGTAACAGCTTTGAGCACCAGAGGGCAGCAGACACTAAACATCACAGAGTTGGAGCCAGTTTCTGCTCACTCAGCTGCACATGACATAATGCAGAGATGCTGCACAGAGTCAGAGCTGCTGTTAATTTATTATTCTGCATTTTGATCCTCCTAAGTACTTTTTAAGACAATGTTATCCCACTTTTTATGACAGTTTATTATTATTATTATATATTTTCAGCATGATGTAATTTGAAATCTTTGTAAAACTGAAGATTTTGTGGTCAGTCAGGTGCAAACAGAAGGAAGAAGAAACAAGGTTTAACTCCAGTGATGTCACATTTGAATGAAACAGATGATAACTAGATCAATCAGGGAAAAAATTAACAGAACATTTACCCCAGTATGTTAATATTGTACAGAGATGCAGTGTTAATAAGATGAGTTGATTATATTTGATGTGTGTGAAACTGACCTGCTCCACCCTGCTGATGAGGCTTCAGTCCCAGTGCTGACAGGGGAGTCTTGGCCAAACCTGGAGGAGATCGAGCTACAGGGAAGACGACAGCAAAAGAAAAGGAAATATTATAATATAAACATTAAAAAATTATAACTGTACACACAAGCCATGAAAGAATGTAAAGCAACCAGTGTAAGGCATAAAAGTACACATTTTTTTTACTTAAACATCAATACAGTTTGACATGAAAATGGTCAAGATGATGAATTAACATGTTTGAGATGCACTTGGCTGCAGGAAACATAAGATTAACTAGTTCCTTGCTTCAAGAGCTCATAAAGTTTTATTTATTGCACACTCTCAAGGCACTGGCCTTATCGCAAAGGTTACAGGTAGGACAAGAGCAAATTCTCTCCCAGTTATTCACAAAAATGGAACATAAAATAGTTATTTCCAAGGTGAGAGAGCCCAGGATTCAGAGGCAAATGTGCTTTTATCACTGCAAAAAGCCATGACCCAATAAATAAAATTAGGGAATTTTTTTTTCTAAGTTTACAGCTGACATTTGATATATTTCTAAAAGCCAGATCAGGCATCATCATCCCAACAAAATGATGCACAAATGTGTTTTATGTATAATTAAGAATTCACATTATTCCAAGCTCTTATTATGAAAGAACCTAAATAACTAGCTGTGAAGCTGTCTCACCTATAGCATCCAAAGTCATGTTTCCCCTTCATACTCTTATTCTATCTTAAAAATGCGTGCAAGAAGAATTTCTTACCAAATCTAAATAATGACGCTGTAACTGAAAACTAGCCAGTGAGCATCTCTCCACAAACACAAGAATGTGGTCTTTAAAGTGTTAGATGATTTATTGCATGCTGTTACCCAAACAATGAAACACTATGGGGTAGATTATGGCTGAAAGCATCAACGGCATATGTTCATAGTTGAAGATGAGGTCATGTTAATGTTGCCATGTGATGTTGCAGAGACACACTGAAGTTTTCCAAAAACTGAGAGTCATTTCCAAAATGAGAGAAGATGTTGTCTGGTTTTCTTCTCCTCTCATCACTGATGCCATAATGAAACTACTTTGACTTTGCCATAAATCTGCTTATAAACTGCATGATAAAATTCTTTTTACAGACTAAATTGTTTGTATAAGAGGAGCTGGTTGCTTTAATTCCAGGTAAAGGACTTCCAGCATTTTGGAAATGAACTCTTCAGTTTCATTAATCCTCCACTTACAGAAGAATCAAGATTATAAGCATGACAGGGATTCAGGCTCACTTAAGGTGGCATGTAGAGGGGTGATGGTGGGGTAAATGTGAGGGTTTGTGCCACAGAGCAGATTCTTACTGCAACAGCTGCATGTTCAGGGCTGAGTGTGAGAGATGGGGGGCAGGGCTGCCTTACAGAAGTGTCCCCACCGTCAACACAGTCTTTCAAACAAACCTGCTGAACAAGGTTGACAGACCTGCAACCGACTGTGCGGCTGGAAATCTAAGATAAATGGCTGAAAGGGTTCAAGTGGATGCGTTTTATCGAGCCCGTTTGTGCAACAAAGACATCACAAAAGCTCAAATCCAGCAAACCTGATGATTTGCAGCGCTGGTTAGAATGCTAAAAGCTAAAGGCTAAAACTTTGCATTTTCTTTCAAGTGTTGCAGGACGAAGAAGTTGCAAATCTTATGTTATAATAAGAGTTTTCACATGAGGCATCAAGAAAGTACTGCAGTGATAAACAAAAGACAAAAAATATCAAATATTCTTCATATAAATAATAATAATAGTCATTCACAGATAACCTACATTGTACATCTTTGTGCATGTGTGTTTCCCTCTTTACATTTTTCCTTTCTCGATTTGCTTTGCCAGAAAAAACACCACACTCTGACTAAGTCTGATTTGCACACACCTGCTCGCTGCTGTTGTTTGCTGACAAGTCATGCAACACTTTCCAGGTTGTTTTGCCTGAAGCAAATTCAGAATTTGTTTGTGCAGCACATTGGATTTGCAATTTTTGGGCTCTAAAAACAAAACTGACTTAACCTGACCAGACTTATGTAAAGATTAAAAATTGTAAATGCTACAAATTCCAAATACAAGGATTTGTTTTTAATGGTGAGGTTCATCAATTTGAAAAAATCTAAAGAGGGAAAATAAAAACACAATTAACTTAATTACCTTTTATTGATTTTTCTAACTTTGTTTACATTGCTTATCAAGATTTTCTTTTATGTCTCTAAAAAGGCTACACAAAGGTAGATATCTCAGGTGCTCATAATTAAGGCTGCAACTAATAATATTTTAATTCAACATTTGATGTGTATTTCCATAATAAATCATTAAATTTATAGCGAAGATCTTGGTAACAAATCATGGTTCTTTAACTTTAAAAAGTTTTGACTTTTAGTTTCCAAATCTAAAGAAAGAATGTAAGTGCTTCACTTAACATGTCTCGTCTTATTTAACCAACCAACTAAACTCTAAAGATATTTTCTTTATAGAGGCAAAACCTCTGGAGTGACACAATCCACAGAACTGGTGCAGTTTTTGACTGAAAAATGACTTGAATTCCTAATTTATTATTAAAGTTGTTGCTCTTGATTGCTTGTTATTGTTTTTTGAGGTTCCACACACAAAGTGAACATGTTAAGACTTTAATGAAGAAGAAGTGAGCAGCTGTGAGTTCTCACTTCGCCTCTGAACACAGAACGGCTCAGTGACAGAGAGGGTCCACCCTATGCAAAACACCGAGGGTCATAAACTGCATGAACATCCTCCAAAAGCCTCTGTGCCTTCAGCGCGCTGCAGGACTCGCAGTCTTTCTTTAACACAAGAGGACGATGGATCAAACTGCCACCTGCATTCTGCTCCTGCTGAGCTTTTCTGCAAGTTTTTGCAAGTATGTTCACATTGAGCATAAAATGAACTGGCACAATGCTCAGAGGCACTGCAGGGAGCATTACACAGACATGGCTCCTGTCAGTAATTCAGAGGATATGTGTGAAATTTTGGAGCTAGTCACGGACGACAGCTACTACTGGATAGGACTGGTAAGGAATTCTACAGACAGTCAGAAGTGGAGGTGGTCAGGTGGTGCAGGGGTAACCACATTTTTCTGGGCGCAGGGTCAACCCGAGAACCGAAATAATGAGGACTACGGCCTTTTTCGCTTCAATTCGTGGCATGATGCAGTACCAAACCATGCACAAGAATTCCTCTGCTACAAAGTGGTTGTGGTGAGGGAGGAAAAGACTTGGGAGGAAGCTCTGGAGTACTGCAGGGAGCATCACCGGGATCTGGCCAGTGTGGCGTCGGAGACGGAGATGATGCTGATCAAGAAAGAGTTGAGCAAAAATAATACAACAAGAAAAGTCTGGATCGGTCTGCATTTCTTCCCCGGACGCTGGCTGTGGGTGGACGGGCAGCCGCTGAGTTACGAAGCCTGGAATGAAAAAGAGAAACCTGAGTGTCCTGAAGTCAAGCTGGAGTGTGCGGCCCTAAACGCAACAGAAGAGACGCAGCAAGCCAACAGAATGGACTCTACACCCGGCGGTTATTCTAACGAGTTGACAGTGATCGCAGGAAGTAATGAAGTAGATATTGATCCACAGGACCTGGTGGGTAGTTTGAGTGAATCTAATGCAGCTGGTTGTGCAAAAGATTGTGTATGGGAGGCTCATGACTGCGAAACGAGACTCCATTTTCTATGTTACTGAAAGTTTTACTTGAGAAATTAATTTCAGGTACTGTTGGTTGGTATTCTTCGTTTAGTAGCTGATATGTTAAACTTTAATTGCATATTTTTGACTGTTTATTCTACAACTTTCTTTAGTTTTCAGTGCTTTTTTTCACTTTATTTTAGGCATGAACATTTTGTTTTGTGCTACATTTTAAACATTTTTGTTCCCATTGCACAACTAAATTAAGATTGCCTTACATAATAAATTTAAAAATGCATTTAAAGTGTCCGTCTTTTCCCTATCCATATCATTTTTAATCAATTAGAGAAAGAGCAGAGAGAGTACTTCAGGTCATAAGTCAGTGCTGAGAGGATTGGAGAGCGGTCCTGTGCTACAGACAGGCTGAACCTACACATGTTGAAGTAAGGAGTCTGTGGTGACACAGGGAAGCTGGGGGTCTGGGGGGAATTCTCACCACCGCCTCCAAAGTTAGGACTGTTGTTAAACCCGTCTGCATCCTCGTCCTCGAACGCCTCCCTGTAGCTGTGCATTGGACCCTGGGAGAGGAGAAGAAATGGGAGAGGTGCACACACAGGTTGCAGGAAGAGGATACAGACGTCAAAACAACCAGAGAGATGAAGAAATGATCCACAAGATCAACATCAGTGACTGCATCCTCTGGTTTCACTGAATAATCAGAATAATTAAAATACTTTTTAATCTTTCTCAAATTTGCCATGCTCTTGCAGATACATTTGTACAATATAGTACATTTTACCTTTTCATACTTTCTTGTCTATATCTGTAATTAAGCTTTACTGACAACAGTTCAGAGTGTTTGTGAGCTTTATAAATCTGTTTTTACACTGTTAAAACTAAATGCTGACCTCTCTGGGTCTTCCTCCCGGGTTGAGGGCCAGATTGTGGGCGAAGTCCGGTGAATCCACCATCGGCGTGTTCTCGTGGCTGCTCTGGTATTGTCCCTCACTGGTGGTCCGACGCCGACCAGTCTCCTGCGTCACTTCTGGGGTCATTCCTCTGGAGCGAACCCCTGAAACACCCCAGTATACTCACTGTGTGGAACTGGCAGCTTACTGGATATGTTTTAAAAATAGCTTTTTATATTGCATGTGCAGCACTGGAAAAGACAGAATAACCTTTTGATTTGAGTGAAAAAAAGGGACTTTTTCAGAGTCTCAGTTTCTCTATGACCCTTCTCATGTATTCAGCTGGTGTATTTAACTTTTAATGCTTAACCCAGACATAACCTTAAGCTGCTTTAATAAAGAGAGCAAGACAGAGAGTGTGAAAAATGTTTGCAAAGAAATGAGGTGGAGGGAGCAGAAAAAGCAGTGGAAAAGGGGAAATTGAGCAGAAATTAAAACTGATGAAGAGTCACAATGAAAGTAATCATAAGAGAACTTAAAAGAATTTGAAAATAGTTGGGAAAGAAGCTTGTAAAAATGCAGGAAAAAAAGGAAACAGTGCCATAAAATAAAAGCGAGGGAAAGTGGACAAACCAGAGAAGGAATAGGAGCGATGGCGGTCAGATTGTTGCGGTGTAATGCTTTCACTGATGCCCCGAATACGAGCGTTGTACTCTGTTGCCGGGGAGGGAGGTCAGGGTGGTGGATGCAGGGCAGGAGGTGGAGGAGAAGGGTGAAAGAGGATGGTGAGAGGAGTGCGGAGGAGAAAGCAAAGGTGGGGAGGGTTGTCCACACAGCAGGGAGATGGTTTGAACACAAAAGAAGAAGAAAAGTCAGAACTTTAAGAAAATGAAAATTTGTCAAATGAATCTTTTTCAAAGGCAAATTAAGTTGCATAACTGCAAGGTGAGGTGATTTTAATCCTAATGGGTTGATAATTACATAATGCATTTGAAATGGTTAACATGGGAGGAATTTACAACTTTGTTCCACTGGGAGGCGCCTGGGAGCAGCCTTTTGGTTTCACATAAAGGTAAATATGAATGCAGACAATGCATGGAAGCTGGAGACTCTAAACACTCGGCTATTCTTACTCTCTTCCCATCTCCACTCTCACCAGCTTTGCATTATTTTCGCTGCAGGGCTAATTTTATGACCATGGGTCATCCCTCTGGTGTGGCACCCCATGATGAATCTGTAACAGAAACTCCTGAAAGCTGCACTGCTCACATGCTGCTTGGTGCTCTGGACTAAAGATGCTTCCAGCTGAAGCTGAAAATTTAATGAATGCACCCTGAAAAACAGTCCAGTATCCAATCAAGTGATCCCATGTTATGAATAAGGAAACACTACCTCTACGATTTAATAAAATTAACCTGATCCAAAACCTGTTTAAGGTCTAAAATTAACTAAAAAGAACATCATGTCTGCATTGGTTGTAAACAAAACTGCTTTATAATTGCACGGCGATGTAGTTGTATTAAGATGTAAAAGCTTGTGCAATGTTTATTATTGCAGATTACTTATTTTAAGCAAATTATAAACACAATCTGCAACAAACAATACAAAACAAAAAAATCCCAAATGAGGAATGTTGTCCTGCAGAGTAAATAAACTTGTAGGTCATAAGTTGTGGATCATACCATGCAATGGTGCAAATGCAATTGGTAGAATAAACATGACTGACACAACAGATGAAGGGTGTATGAGTGAAAAAGTCAGCCTTTTCTTTGATTTAGTTAAATCTGATACATAAACTCCCTCAGACACAGTTTATGTGGCACATGTATAACAAATCCTTGAAAAAGAAGTGAAACACTGGAAACCGACACTCAGATTTCTAAAACTCTCACTCCTTTCCTCCTTCATTAATTTAAGATTCATACATCAGACAATAACTTCTTACCTGCGATCCGATGAGCCACCAGGCCCTCCAGGTTTAGGGTCTCCTCTTCTGCATCTTGTTCTCTGGGCAGGGATGTTGAAGATGTATCCTTGGGCTGGGGGGTTAGTGCGGGAAGGGGAGAGGAAGAGGCACTGTAGCCTGGGTATGGAGACGAACCCTGCAGGTCGGGTGAGTGGGAAACCCCACCGCCTGGGTACGAGTTTACAGGCTTTACTGACACCTGCTGGTTTAGATTAGAGGAGGGATCAACGGGGTAGTTGTGAGCTGCTTGGAGTGTGTGTAGGTAGGGGTCCTGGGTGTGTGTCGGGGTGGTGTTTTGGTGTTGGTAGCCAGCGTTGGACCTCTGAGGAGAATATGCCGGGGACTCCATGATGGGGCTCTGGTTGGACAATGCAGAGACTCTCCCATTTGATCGTATTGGCTGATGAAGGGAGTTGTTTACAGACCCGGAGTTGTTGTAACCATGGATGGCTGAGTCTGCTTGGTATGAGGGTCTTGCAAGGGTCTGGGAGAAGGGCGCCTGGGATGAATTGAGGTTGTTCTCACCAGGTGGTGCGCTGTGGGACTTAGACATGTGCGAGTTGATCGGGTCCAGGTCGAGCATGAGCATGTTGAGCGCCTCGATGGACTGCTCGATGTCTCGCTGTGAGGCTGAGGTGGGGAAGTGGGGAAGGCTGTGGGTTGACTGAAGAGGGGGGCCGAATGGATCATCTGGGAGGCTATGCTGGTGCCAGGCATTGAGACCTCTTTGAACAGCCTCCCGGCTACTGGTGCTCCTTTCGGGTGCCCTGGGCATCAGTTTAGGGTTAGTCTCAGGGCTGCTGGCCGGTGGATTGCCAAAAGACTGCGAACGGTACATCCCTCCTCCATTCCGGTAGTTGTTGTACTCCCCCTGTGGTGATGCAGAGTCCACAGACCTCTCTTGCATCACTGTGGGAGTTCGTACTCCATGCACAGGCATCTCGTTTAACTTTTCCCTAAGGACACCTCTCTCGAGGTAGGGTCCGTCGTTCTGCCTGTTGGTGGGCGTCTGTGATCGGTAGTAGAGGTCAGCAGGTGTTGCCTGGCCCTCTAGGGATGACAGAGTGCCCAAGCTGTCCACACTGTTTCCCTCTTGGCTATTAGGCAGTTCGTCGTCAAGGATATCTGTCTCACGCTCCTCTGTTGATGGGGCACCGACCAGCCTTGTGTGGCCCCCGTTGACGTGCACCTGCGCTGGGACCAGGTGTCGGACACCTCCTCCCGGACTGGTGGAAGTGGACAAGTACGCCTGCCGTTGAGTCGGTGCCTCAAGGCCGCTCAGAAGCTGATCGAGCTCTCTTTTCTCCTGTGGGCTGAGCGGTGGATGGGTCGCTGCAGGGTTGTTGTGGTTCGCGGCGCTCTGCACGGACTGGCTGTGCTCGTCAGTGCGATCGGTCTTGATGGATGCAGTAGAGTTGCCTGAGTCGCTGCTCACGGAGAGAGTGTGGTCGACAGCAGGGAGAGAGGCATGGCCTGTGACGGGAAGGGTCTGGTCAGTGGGTTGGAGGGGATGGTTGGCGTGTTGTAATGGAATCTCTGCATTGGTTAAGGGGCTTTCATGGACTGGGAGGCCATTGATGGTGACAACTCCCTCCAGGGAGTCTTTCTTGCGGACACGAGCATATAGGCTTCCATCAAGTGGCCCTTGGGTGTGAACAACTTCTGAAAGAGATGCACAGAGACATATAATGAAATTATTAAAAAAGTTGCATGTTTTATTGCAGTTTAAACCATTAAAAGATTCAAGGAACATATGTTTATCTTTTTTGTACTGAGACGATTCCAGTAAATATGAAACCTGCTTGAGGGTGACCTAAATCATTTCTTCATGTACAAACTGGTTTTATTAGGTTTCATTGGCTCGAATCCTAAAATTTCACGGGACAGGATCACCCACAACACAAGCACAGTGACCCCCCTCTGCACCCGTCTTTTTTGACTGACTTTCAGCATGTAGCCCAGCCACCAGCAACACAGCCCGTTCCAGCTCTATTAATAGCCAATTTGCAGGGCTAAAGCCCCTGTCACGTTGCGTCAGCGCAGGCCAACATGGTTCTATGTGAACCAGGGTGGGTCTTGTCCAACACACTGAAACAGCTGGTCTGTGTGAGCCAAAGAGGGGAGCACCAGTGCCAGTTTGAAAGCCCGGAGCTGGACTGGGAGAGAATGAGCTGTCTTCCCCAAGTTGGTTTCAGGCTGCTGAATCATGCCAGCAACACAGACTGATTGCCTTCATGTTACACAACCAAAGTTTCCAGTAAATACTTTTCAACTGCGATGTTTAACATATATGTGGCTGATATATATTTATGTATGGCACCGGTATAGTTTTATAAGCCATTTTTTGGTGCATGTAGTTTGTTGTAAGGGCAATATGTCATCTGAACTGAAAAACTGAAATTCTTTTTGCCTGACTTTGCCAATGACAACCCTCAAAACAGTCTGTTAGTTGGATGTCATGCAAAAGAACCCAAAAGCCTCAGTTTGACATCTAATAGGATAGCAAATGCTCTTTCTGGAAATAGCAATTATGGGGAACAAAATCACCTTTGTTTATCGTTTCAGAAATGTGTAGAAACTAATTTAATTTTCCTTGAACACTTATGGCAGCCAAGGGAATTGAAAATTGGTGCAACCAAAAAAAGAAAAAAAGGTAAAATGTTGATTAAATAAAGCACTGCAAAGCAGTTTGTGGCACATGAACACAAACAGTGGTCAGGCAAAGTGCATTTCACGCAGTGGGAGACACAATCTGCACTTCAATTACAAGCCAGGATACTATTTCAAACTGTAAGCACTTTACTTTCTTCAATGAAATGCAACAATAACACGTGCAGCAGCTCGTTCTGTGGTAACACTTCTGCTTACAAGAAGAAAATAATACATCGATACGGGCTTCGTGTATCCTGCATACACTTGCAAAGTGATACACAACATATACATGACCGCCGCTGGCTCATATGTGGGATGTTCCAAATTGAGCGACCCCCGGGGACATATGGTGGATCACTTGGACCGCAGCTATTTCAAAACCCATGTCAACAACAAACGCACAGGCACAGTAGCGATGAGAAGGAGATGGCAGGCGAGGAAGTTGTAAACACAGTTTGATCCTGTGGTTGTTTTTAATGATGACACCGGGATTAACATTATGAGCATAACTGGTGAAGGTTTAGTGTTACATTATCTTTGGAGTTGGGTTTAATTTATTTATAGTTTGAGAACTTTACTCCAAAATTTAAATTTGAGGACAATAATAATTTAGATTAAAAAAAAATATATATATTAATTTTAACAACAAAAAAAAATCTTTCTGGACAGCAATCACATGTTCCAAATTCTTTATGTCTGTTTTTTAAATTTTAGTATTTCCTTAAGTAACTTATAGTCTATTTTATTGATAAAATGCTTTAAATCATAAATACATCACTATGTATTGGTATCAAACTTAGTGAGAACATCCTCCTTACCAGTCCTGTAGGTTAGCTCTTATTTTTTATTTCATCAGTCCCAACATGTCCTATAAAAGATGAAATATTTCTTCTTCTTCAGGCAGTAAGTGTGATAAAAAGAAGCCACAATGATGTCCTCGTTTCAGTCAAAACATCATAAACATGAGTCCTTCAGGAGCCCTCTTGGTGACTGAGCTTTCTACTTCTGAGCTTCTCCTCTCACTCTCCCTGTCCTCTCTGATTCATGTCCTCTCATCACCTAACATGTGCTCTGCTGGAGCGAGGCGGGGCCATACCGCCGAAGCCGCCGAAAGGGGTGAGCTGGCACTCTGGGATGATCCCTGGCTGTTCCCGGCAGCGGGGGAGGAGGGACTCCGCCACTGCCACCAACGCTTCCCAGCTGCCTGTGAAGCGACGGTGCTTCAGAAATAAAAAAAAGAGAGAAACTACAAGTCCCACACCATCTGTTCGCCTGGGAATACAGCACCCCTGCCTGCTGATGTCATCAGGGAGGATCCCCTCTCTCAGGGTGACCCTCCTTCTTCTTTATCTGCAAGTCTTACAAGGCAAGGTTCAAACCTTTTTGCAGTAAAAGCTTTAACTTTGCAAATCCTTAATTACTCTGATTACTTTCTAGTTCTAAGTTATCCGTTTCAAAACATTTCACAGAACAATGGTTTACTTTTCCTCTGCTTTTTCTCTTTGACACTCTCTCTTTCTCCCTGACCTTTAGCAGAATAGGGAGTGCCCTTGTTCTAGTTTATAAAGATGATCTTTTAGCCCTCTGTGGCAAAAAAAGACTCAAGTTTGCCATTGTGCCACTTTTTCCGCTTGCTGGTTAAACTCATCCTGAGGATGGATCAGAGGAGCAGACAGTGTTTTTTAGGCACGTCATAGCTCAAACAGTAAAGGAAGAAACAGAAAAACTAAATACGCACAAAGCAATAGTTGTCGGGTAGGAGTCCCAAGAAGCTGCTGAGGTATCTTTAACATAATTGAGTTACAGGAAATATCCTGATTTATTTTTGATTCGGTGTCTCTGCTTGGTGAGGATGTTGCCTCA
>JAUZTA010000020.1:4808718-4819258 GCA_034780835.1 Ctenochaetus striatus
TGTTTGCTAAAGTCAAGCAAATGAAATACAACTTTAATGAACATTAAGCAACATCGCCAATGCACACAATCTTATCCTGTATGCAACCTGCTCTGTATTCCACCATTATCTTCTTATAACATAAATGTAAAAACCATTGGAGTTGCATTTGGAAACAGGCAAATTCTTTGTTAATTCATGGTTGTTTAATGAGATTTCTTGAAAATTATAAAAATAATTAGTGATGCTTAAGATATCCTTTCAAGAATGCGGCTCAAAATATTGGAATATGTTGCACATTTTAGCACATATAGCTATATATGCTGAAGAAGATGATTACAATCTCCATCACGGCTTTTAATTAACCTTGTGAAAAGGTATTGTGAATCAAAAATCACACATTTGAAGCAGCAAACATTTTTACTGCTATAGCATAAAAAAAGACCTAAAGAAGAAATTATTTGTAGCATTTCACATTTATTGTGTCTGAATGGCCTACCTTGCTGAACAGGTACCCAATGCTCCACCTCAACGATGAACGTAGGTGGGAGAAACGCCTTCGAATGGAGCTGCCCAGAGGCATCGCTAACCACTTCTCTATGTTTAGCTATTTAGCTTATGAGATAAAAAAAAATTAGCTACCACACTCGAAACTGCAAGACAAAATTTGGCAGTGGATGTCCACTGTCATTTTGTTTCGATTTTAATCAGAAATCATCATCCAGGTAAAAACAAGCTTTATCTTCAAATGCTACACACAAGGCAGCTCCAGTTCTTCATGACAGAAAAATGCTATTTGTGTCAAACTTGATTCGCGATTATGTAATAAACGATGATGCGTTCTCCCCTCTCGTCTTTTCCTCTTGACTGTCTTCTCCCTATTTTCTCCTGCTTGCCTTCGTCCTCTCCCTCATGCCCACTCTGTGTTCTGTGGAACTACTCCTCCCACGGTCTCATTATCTCTCATTATTACTGACTCTCCCCTCTGCTTCTCTCTCCATGACTCCCTTTTTTCCCCCCAGCTATGCGTTTGTGCACTGTATGGTTCCTGTGAGGATATACAGTATGTTTTGGCTTGTCTGTTGGACATATTTGACCTTAATTACTAGTGGCTAAAAGCAATAGAGGTAACCAAAGCATCAAACATAGAATGAAAGCAATATTTTTCTTCAATTTTCCTGTTGGTTTAAGCCATAAAACGGTTGGTCAAGTGTTGTGAAAGTGGATGAAACTTCTTTTGTGTGCTCCGTGTACAGTCATGCAAACTTGAAACTCACAGCAGTATCTTTAATTTACGGCGTCTGAAGCTTTCATGCACGTCTTTACTCACTCCATTCTCTCATGAGCCAGAAACCGGGTTAAATAAAACAGGCCCCACACTGACTCAATTATGGTCACAATGGGACGTTTCGACACAAAACCAGCATGGATGTATCCTATATGGAGAAACCAAATAAACATTCCAGGAGCACTTCCCCCCTTTTGCGTCCTTACACTATGCATGCACACACAGACACACATATACATGCATGAACACATACAGTGAATGGAAAACCCTATATATGATGAAGATTCCTGGATTTTCGCAAGACTTCCAGGATAAATACTGAAAAAACAAACACAGAATGTAGAATTTAACCAAGCACAACACAAGATTTCCAAGAAAAGTTTGTCGCTTGTTTCATTATGTTTAACAGTAGCTGTTTTGTTGTTAGCTTGGATGCAAAGTTGCTAATGGAAGCTAAATCAAGCAATGATAAACACCAACCCCTAACACCATGGAATAATCCACCTTATTTGATGAATAGCAAGCAATAAAAGCTTCAAGGGCCAAACCTTGAAGGCTACACTGAAAATGTGATAAACAAAGCTTGGATTTTAATTGGAATATTCCTTTAAAATGCTCTACATAACATATTAAAAGCAGCATCCTGTCTCTGTTTTTCAGAGTCTTTTCTGTTTCTTGGTAAAAATGCACAGCCTGTGAATTAATCTCCGTACAGTCTGGTGTACACAGACCGATCTGTGTTTATAATCTCGGCTTGAATCACTGCAGAACTTCTGCTGCTGATCTAAACATTCAGGCGACGTCTGATGCAAACACTGACTCATTATTGTGACTCATAAAGAGAGAGGAGACTGAAAAAAAACTGGGATGCAAGAGATCGCTTCCACTTTTATCTTCAGAATAAATGCTGCTTCTAGTGTCATGAAAAGGAAAATAAAAGACACAAGAGCCCATTTTAACTTAAAAACATCTTAAATAAGCTCACACATGTTTGCCTTTGTGACTGCTGGCCTGAATAAACCGTTGTGTTTTTGCATCAGTCGTGGTTCTCTCCTCTTATTTTGCTGGAATCTCGCCCTCTTGGAAAACCCACTGCCCGGGCCCACGCCCTTCATGGTTTAGCAATGTCAAGCTAAACATGCGTGCCCAGTCTGGAGCCGGGACTTGGCAGCGTTTTCTGGCACAGACGAGACAGAATTTGCACTGAGCTGGCAGCAACAGATGCACAGCAGCTTTTCTCATTTTGTAAAGGTATGTACCAAATATTTTCTTACACTGGCACAAAACAAACAGAAGTTAAAATCATTTACCCCAGACCAGCTGGCTGCATCGAGTCAATCGATGACTTTTATTTTTTAACTATTAATGATATTATGCAACAATAATAGATGCTCTGCATTCAAATTGTGCATAAAATGATGGAAAAACAAAAGAAAACATCTTTGGGGAGGCTGTGTGCAACCCCAAAATGAAAAGAAGTCCAACCAGCTGTAATATATTGCATGATGCTGCCACCTTCTGCAGGGAGAAGTGATGGGATTTGTGCAGAGCTCTACAGCCACAATCATACACAAAAAAAAAACACACAGCAAAAGAATAGAAATTGTTTACCAAACTCCAGATATTACTGATTATTTACCATGTACTGATATACAGTAATAGGGTCTAAAGGTCTTTCTTCTTTGCTGCAACATGATTTATTGTCTCAATAACAAGTCATGGAGGATGTTACAGTTTGGTACCTTGGGATTTACTGTATGGTGTTAATATATGATGCCAAACACATTGTGAGGCGCAATCTGCTGCATTAAAATCCTCCAGTCATTTAGTAGTCATCTCCATGACATTTTGAGGTCAGTCACTGATGTTGGGTGATAAAACTTGGCCTGCAGGTGTTGGAGGGGGTTGAGGTGAGCTCTCTGTGCAGCCCAGTCAAGTTCTTCCACACCATACATGGACAAAACAATTTCTTTATGGACCTTACATTTTGCATAGGAACACAGTTTGTTTAAAGTGACATAATCTCTCCTAATTTTGACAAAGCGGCCGAACCAAAACCATGAAAAACAAGACCAAAAGTATATGAATGTAAGTGTAACATCGTGTCCACATACATTTGGCCGTACTGTGTGCACAAGGATTGTTATACCAGCACTTTGTAGCATAACAAAACAGCATTTATGAATAAAGAACATGTCTTCTTGGTATTAACATGGATAAAAAAGAGGCATCACTTACCGGTGTATCTACATGCTTTAATGGCAGCTGAGGAGTTGGAGGCTGCAGAGGAAAGTGAGACAGGGTCAGTGGGTTAGTCATTATTTCCTTCACACCGAGGAAGAAACGACATGATGAGCAAAAGGACGAGAAACAGACAGAGAGAGTGAAGGTGGAGAGACCAGTACGTCTTTTATGGACCTGTCTGTCTCTCTCTCTCTGTCTGGCTGGTCGGTGATACACCAGACACACAGTCATTCTATTAACCTTGAAGAAAATACTCAGCCCCTTTGATCTATGTCTGACATATATGCAGTTTATACTCATTATGACCCTCTGCCTTATGATGAAGGAAGTCCTTTTCCTGGATTGGTTCAACTTAACTGGACGACCGGCACCATTATGGCTCTTTCAAATACAGGTTTTACAAGTAAAAAATGAAGGAAAAAGCTAATGAAATGATGTTAAGAGTGAAGACAAAATATTGTTGATACTAAATGCAGAAAATGTTTCCAAGCCAGTGAGAGTTGCAGTTTTTCAGGCATCCTTGAGAAAGAGAGGATCAGTTTGCTTTTTTATACTAAACCAACTGAAATCCTGCAAAGTTTCTGGGACTTGTAGTTTAAAAATGTAACTTGTCTGGCTTAAAGTTTCATTCATGATTTAGAAGTTGGGGTTTGTCTCAAGGTGACTTATTACAGTGATTTCAATCCACTTTTCATTGCCTCTATAGGCAGAATAATAAAGTTGTTATGACTAACTAACCTGTTATTTGAATTACAGCATCTATCCACAAATTTATGGGGGTCAAAAAATAGCTTTTAGGTGAAATGATGTGAAATGTGAGGTCACAACCACTGAATATTACAGTGGGTCAGGTCAAATTAGAATGATGTAAAAATAGAAATATAAAAAAAGTGATTGGGAGGAAGGAAAAGAAGATATATGACAGAGACGGAGAAATAACGCACACAGCTTGACAGTGATCTATGTGAGAGGGAAAAACTCTTTGCTGAGTTACGTACAGCGTCTAAGTCTGGCCGGGGCTATGTAAACAAAACCAGGGACTATTTAACAAGCTGCTGCACTCATTTAAAAAATAGGTTGGCGTCCAAAGTAAATAAATGAAAAGGAGTTTCTGTAGCTTGGAATGTTCCTAATTTGGTCTGATCATCAGGGGTTTAATCTGAGATATAAAACAGGACCGACCGCCTCAGCTTTTATTTGATTTTAAAGAATACTGAATGAAAATCAGGAGAATTATTAAATTGCTTTTCCTACATTTTTTTCTTTTTACATTTTCCACTAATAGGGAGAGTGCATTATTTATGATAGTCAATAAAAAT
The DNA here is from genome assembly GCA_034780835.1 of Ctenochaetus striatus. Taxonomy (NCBI): domain Eukaryota; kingdom Metazoa; phylum Chordata; class Actinopteri; order Acanthuriformes; family Acanthuridae; genus Ctenochaetus; species Ctenochaetus striatus. The sequence continues at coordinate 4,813,549 of JAUZTA010000020.1, forward strand.
TCTCATTTCAAGCCAAAGAGTGACCCATAGAGGAAAGAGATATAATAAGTTTGACTAAAGCTCAGAATCTGTTCTCTTTGACTCGGTGCGGCATTTAAATAGCATGCTAAATGTTTCAGACAAAATCTGTGATTAATAGCTGCCGCATGACAACTTTTATTTTTAGTTGATTCTGGCACCCCCTGTGGACAAAAGTGGTAGTGTTTCCACAATTTTTCCTAAAGATCTTGATCTTTCGAGCTCTGAAATGCATTGACTATTCATCGCTTTAAGATTTCTACATTTAAAATTGGCAGTAAACATTTAAAGTTAGAGTTTGGCTGACTTGTTTGGTGTGTATCAAAATTTATTTAAATTCCTGTTGTCATTTTCTCATTTTTTGTCATCACCATCAATCCTTATCACCTCAGCAGCTGCAAAAAGGACCCAGAGGGTGTCTTCTCTAAGCTGTGCAGGCAGGATTTTCTTTTGAGGGAAGGGAGGAAGCTTTTATGTTTATAGCGTCTGGCCTTTGACCCCCAGCAGCGACCTCACAGCGTTCCCTGTGTGTGGTTCTGCCACAATTCCAGGAAAGATCATTGCATCATGGAAGGGATTTCGGAGGTCAACAAGATCTTAAAGATTTCTGCGATAGTCTCATCTGTGCAAAATTTCACACACACATACTTTAAAAAACCCACACACACGCATGTTAACACTCACCAGCTCATAGTTGGTAGTTGTTTGACATGACGTAGTGACCTGAAAATACAGAGAAAAGGGAATCATGAGTGAAGAAAAGCAGAAAAATATGCTGAAAAAAGCTGTAATATCTGAGCTATAACAAGATCGCATTAAAAAAGAGGAGCAGATGAAAAAGAATTAAACAAAACAATAAAAGAACATAAATTAAGAGCATCTCTTCATCTCTGAAGTACTTTAAGCCTGAAAAACGACCTTAAGAGTTGGTTTTATATTTTAGAAACAGGCAGAGAGAAACATCATGAATAAATCCTCCTGAGTGTCTCCTAAATTGCCCTCAACAGCACAGAAATAACCACTGCTTCAAGAAAAAAGACCTTTTTTATGGTTTCTGTGTCTGGAAACATGTCAAGGCCATGCCGGGCAAAATCACATTTGGCATTGACTTCACATTGAGAGACAACCACGGGTTGAAGTGTTACACTGTGACTTTATAATTCATTTTACATGATGTTTCTGCTGATTAGTCCGTCTGAGAGATTCCAAGCCAATGCAAAGTACCACATAAAGCATGTATAAAGCATTTATTTGACACCAGTTAAGGTCAAACATCAAATAAAACATCAATTTTTACCAGGACAACGTGGGGCACTAGGACCCTGGTCTTGTTCTGATCTGCTTTATGAGTCTATGTGCACATGGACCAAATAGCACATATGACAGGATTAGACTACTACTGGTGACCAAGTTAGATCAGGTGATCATAGTCAAAAAATGTTGCTGTGACTTGGCTGAGAAACTTGGCAGGTTACACACTGAAATGAGCGGCAGCATCCAGGACTTGAAAACCAAGCAGCCCTGGTCTGCGATCAGCTGCACCATCCACCTTCCTCTTTGCAATGCACTTTCACATATCAGCTGCAGAACAAACTGTTATCTTCTCCCCCACAGCTCCTTTTGTCAGGTGAAACAGCTCTCTGCCCCTGCTTTGTGCAGTGCAGCCTGTTTTTTTTAATGCTATTCAGTTAAATAACAGCAAGTTACCCAACAAATGTGGCTCAGTGGCAAACCAGTGATATAAAATGTCGAGTGGAGGCCATGTTACCTGTTGCCAGGCCTCCTAGCAACAGTATCACTTGTCCCCCTAATTATACTATCACCTAAAAATTAAAGCGGTATTGATTTCCTGATGTTGCAATGCTACATTTTGCATCTTTAAATAGCAGTTAGGACAAACACTGTTTGCTTATAATATCCGTGACAGGCAAGCGTGGCTCCTAATAGTCTACATTACACTCTGCACCACAAATCACTGATTACGATGCATAAACATGCAGGCACTCTCTGGCAAGCTAAGTGACTTTCATCTGATTGTATTTACTTTAGCATGAACAGTTCCTGTAAACATGCATGTGGCAACTCATGGATGCAAATGTGTGCACGGTGAAATGTACGGTAGTGAAACGTTGTGGGTTGACGGATGTTTACGAGCTGTGAGATGAGGGCCGGCTATCAGCAGACAACAGACGTGGGCAGGAAGGAAGCCGCTGTAATTGGTTTGCTCTGAGAAAACAAAGGACTCATTGACTTTGTAATGCCATCATCAAGCGTATCAGAATACAGTAGCTGGATAACATCGGAGCAGTGCAGATCCCACCCAGTGCATGCTGGTATGCACTGTGATGGCATCAGTCAACCAGTCAGTGTTGTTATGCTATGTGCTCCATCAAAAAATCTGCATCACAGCTTTATTGGCACCTTGATGTCACCATGTTGCCTTTTTCTGCTCCCGTTCTGCCCATACATGCTGCGATTTGATTTGCATCTTAAAAACCAGCAAATAGTTGATAGTAAGAGTCATTTTACTCCCACAAAATCTACCTCTATTAGCTTAAATTTACAAGCATTCAGACAAATATCCCCCTCAAGGCAATGTGCAGAAACAGCTAAATTTATGTAGCTCAAGCCATCAGTAGCTAAGATGACAGCTTAATATTCTGTATACAGTAAAAAGGTCAATATCAGTCAGTACATGTCTCTGCTAAGTGCACATAGAGGGTGTGCATATGCATGAATATTAGCCATTTCTGCAGAAAAACACAGTACCTACAGGTGATCTTTTGAAATCTCTGGGTTAATAAAATAAATGAGTTGCACTGCAGGTGCTGCAAAGAAGTGGATCAAAGGTAAATTTAAGAAGAGAAAAAGCTGTTTAAGAGACGTGTTGATTCAACTGTTTGGTCACAATAAAGAGATTTTCTTAGCTTTCATGTTTGTGCCCTATTTTTCCATTAAAAATAGCACAAATGAATACTGGGACAATGCATTGTTAGCAAATATCACTTAACCTCTTCACCATGTCGTTTTATTTATTGCTTTAATCTTCACCCATGATGCATTTCTCTTTCTCAGCTGCCACACTGTAAGAGAGCCCTCTAGCAATAAGCTAACTCTCAGCTAGTTGACTGGAGTGTTTCAGAGACCTACACCAGAGTTCATAGCACTGTGACCCAGAAGCGAGTCAACTCATGCTGGCTCTTTACTGCTTCTTCACTACCTGAGGCCACAGCTCACATTCATACATCAATGTTGGCGGCCCCAGTGGCCCCGGGGCCTCGTAGCAAGAGCATCTATCTTTGTGTATAACTGACAGGCGCTGCTGTACTGTGGCATACGCCTGTAAATGTCCTGATGATGACTCCCTCTAGTATTGATGTAAAGGTCAGAAGGGCACAGTGACGACTTTGAGATTCAGCAGCTACTGGATGTTTACAACCAGAGAAACCAGACAATGGTCAGATACAAGCCGAAAAAGTCCTAAATTATGTCTTTGGGAACATATTTGTGTAAAAATGGCTCTAAAAGAATCAGACATGAACATATTTGCTAATATTGTTGACATATCACAGATTAAGGAGGCAGCCAGAGAGAAAATACAGACACCCACTTCATAATCGCACAAACTATCATTCCTTCAATCGCTGTGTCTTAATATAACTTGAAATCCTCATCACATCACCATGCAACTGAGTAAGAGAACAACAGCTACCCTGACTTCATCCTTATATGGTTGGTACAGCTGGAAGTCAGACTAATACAGGCTTCACGTGGTTTTTACCAGCTCAGACGGATAAAACTGTAGGAATCTCTGAGAGGCCCTGCTGCGCACTTCAGCATCGGGCAGACCAACACCTGAACTTCATCCTTCTCTGATTGTTTGTGCAACTGCATCTGTGCCATCTGAGAAAAAAAGATTCAGTGCAGGTTTTGTTTAGGATTGCTCAAGTTGAGTCTCATAGTTTTGCAAGCTTATCGGTCTTTATCTGTGCATCTTTTCTGCAGCATATGTACCATAGCAGTGAATTCCATGCAACTAAAGATTTGGATGATTTATGCTGTCAAAAGTCAGCAGGATTGGTACAAAAATGTACATATATGCAGAGTCTCATAAATCTGCACCACCTTAAGCTTTGGAACTGATATAATCTCACATGTTATGCCTATACTCACTAATGAGCTCGATTTTGTCGAGTGAATGTTGGACTTTCTTTTGACGTCTCAGCAAACACTCCCGAGCACAGTGATCAGCAGACCACAAAGCAAACTCTCCAACAGTGAGGGAAAGAAAGTCGAAGGAGGTTTTAGGCTTTTAAAACAGGGAGCTTATAATCTCATCGAGTCACAAGGGGCGTCTGGGAAGCCACTGAACTAGAACAAGGAGTCAAGCGAGCCACCGTGGGGCCCCTCCGCAATCTCTACCCAACAGAGAGGCCTCATTAGGGGGCAAACAGAGGCGAGCTAAGGCGGGACGTTGTTGAATTACCCGCAGCAAAGGTCAAATGTCTCAGGTGAGTCTGGGCAGCTTCTAGGAGCTTCCCTCCTCTTTCTTGATCTTCCCCCCTTCACAACGAGAGCGAGGATAAGCCAGAGTTATAATGATTTCAACAAAAGTGCTGCTCAAGTACTCAAGTGGGTTTATATGGAAATGGAGAGCACGGAATATGAAAGCGTGACCCTTAAACCCGGTCCACTGGGTTGAATCATTGCATAATGAGTAAACGTTCGAGCAGGATAGTGATGAACTGTCTTCTCTTCACTCTCGCAGACTTCAAACAGGCTGGAACAAGCATCCTCCAATAACCAGAGGAGAATCAGATGGGCTTGCTCAGCAAACTTTGCAATCTTTTGAAGTGGATCTGCTTAGTTCTTTTTGCTAAAGTTCATCCAAACTTGAGCTTCAGCTGCAGCATTTTTACAGATTTCACTCTTTTACGTCCCTAATTTTGCAATAATCACTTCAAACTTACTTGATCTACTTCAGCCAGACTGATGAGAGAAAGCATGTGTGCCACTGTGCATAAATCACCTCATTGGCTCCAATAAATATGCCTGCCATTGGTCCAACCACACTCAAAATTCCTCAAGCTCTCCTCCTGCCCACACAAGAGCCACTGCCGCGGTGATGGCAGTTTGCCTGAGAAAGTAAATTCTTCACTTTCCAAACGGGGGCCAAATAAGGACTGAAGCTCAAACAGGGATTTATACATCGGCTGGGTTTCTGTTTTACTTGGAGGGCTAATAAATCCGCCGAGCTCTCTGATGGTGGAGAGCATGTTCCTTTCCCGATTTGACATTTTGACATTATGTCAAGTGCGTAACACGCCATGTTCGACTGGGTGGCAGTGTGACGCTGGCCAGAGCGTGTTGGCTGTGCCGAGCGATGCAGTCAATGTTTAAATAATATCTGATGAATATTAAAAGAGAGTTCAATCTAGTAGTAGTAGTAGTAATATAATGGTGAAATAAATGACTCATGGAAAATGCTGCCAAAAAGAATACTGCGTGGGAAAGTTTTACCACTTTAATGCCATCTATCATTTACGAGAGTCAGCTCTTCAGACTCATCATTCAGTATCCTTTAAGATGGAGAATCCAGCCTACAACCATGTTATTTTGCAAAGGATTTAAGTTGTTTTCTTGATATCTAAATTTTGAACCAAACATTGTAAATGATGCCTTTCATTTTGGG
>JAUZTA010000020.1:4838471-4851811 GCA_034780835.1 Ctenochaetus striatus
CAATTTTACAAGGTAAAGTGAAATAAATTAAACTTCAATATCAACAAGGCAATTTTCTTCCAGCTATGTCAACACTGAGCAGCGTTACTCTCAGGCTAACCCTCAACTATTTGCTACAATTAGAAGACCAGGAAACCAGTTACACACCTTAAAAAGTGCAGAAAACCTGAAACCATCTAATTTCCTATTTAAATGTTTCACCATGATCTGAATGTAACTCAGTGGGTTTTCTTTCAGGTGGGTTTCTTTTGCTTTTAAAGTTTTTAGATTAAATTGCAGTGTCAGCTAATTTGTTAGCATTTAGCAGCTGCATACCCAATGAATTAGCTGTTACACACTGTTCACTCATGTTGCATGTAATGGTTGAAACATGCCTCTCTGGGCTGCATTTATAAGTGAACATACACAGGTAGTTTTACTATCTTGTGACAGACGGATGGATCAACCAATCAGCTTGTTTTTCTTCAAACTCCAATCTGTGTCAGCTGCACTTATATTTTGGTTTTGCTCCATTTTTCTACAAATTCAACAAAACCATCGAGACACAATGCAAAATGCTCATTTTTTCTCAGAAAAATGTGGAAAATTCTGTCATTTTTGGCTTCAACATTCACAAAAAATGATACCTTATATTAAATGTACTGCATTTATACAGTACTTATATCCAAACTCTTTATATTGTGTCCTATATAACACACACAGACACACACACACACATGCAGTGACTTCACAGTGTGCACAAGACTATAATTACCAACACAAGTTCCTTTACTACCACAACTAATTTAATCACTGTTACCTCTGCTGCTACAACCAGAGCTACTCCAACTACAAAGGACTCCAGGTGTGCTGCGGCTCACTGATGGAGGTTGTGTAATCCTGTGCTTCGTCGTCTTTGAGCTCATTTGCTGGTTGCTCTCTGAAGCTCCCTTCCTTTTTTTTCCTCCCCTCTCTCTCTCTCTCTCTCTCTCTCCACGTGCCACAGTCAATTTGGCTCAAAGCTTTAACAAAAGTGTATTTCTCAGCATTTTTTGCTTCCTTATCTCCCTAAATCTTAATGGCTTTTGTCACACTGTGACACGTTTGCTATGAGCTCCAGAAAAGGAATCATGGCTGACCTTGGCTGCACAGAGCCGGACGCAGTGTGTTACAACAGGTAGTTTCAAACAAACAATATGCTTCACACATGCTGATAATTCCTGTAAAATGACTCCATTAATAACCACTCTGCCGCTCACCTTATGAATCATGTTTAGTCTCACATCAGTTGGTTGAAACAATGAACAACAGCTCAGGTTTAAACAGACAGACGAATACAGATTTACTAAAGTAGAGATGTATTTTAGGCTGAAACACATCCATCATGACTCTTGAAAGAACCAGACAACAGCAAACATTAAAATATGGAAAATTAGAAACATAACATGTCAGTTTGATTTTTGGTGATTGAAACTGTCAGAAAAGGAGGCACAAATAAGAGATCATGTCTGCTGCATTTAAAGTTTTATAGCAGCTAATTCCAGAAAAACGTGTTCTGATGATTAGGGACTGTACAGCTAATAAAAATATTATCAAAATTGCAATTGTGCAACATCCAGTTTGCAGGAGCTGCCATATTTCATACAGGTGTCACAACATAATGCTATAAATGAAGGACTGTGGTGCTGCAAAGATGTCCAGACCTACAAATCATACGCTCCAGACGTTCTGTAAGAAAATGTGCTTGTTTGGCGCAATCGAGAGCCAAGTTATAATCATGGAAAATGAAAGGCAAAATTCACGATCTCCACTAAAATCACCACTTTTATTGCAATCGCACTACCATCAAAAATATTTGCACCATGATTTTTATTTTCAGTCCTCTTGACAAAACAGTTTTTATGCAGGTCATCTAGTTTTGAAATCAGAAATTTGCATTTTTTTTTTTCCTTCAGACAAGTGGAAACATCTGCCACTGGAGTAAGAAATCACCATTTAGCTTCCAAAAACACTACTTTGAAAAACGGTAACCTTACTTGTCTCAGGACGTACATTTATATGGATAAAGCATATACAATTAAGAATTACACAGTTTCATATGGAAGAGTAAAATTACGTCCAAAATTGTGATAAAAATTGGGATTTTGAGACGTGGCATGAGACAAAATGACTGGCTAAGACAGACATCTTTTGCAGTGTGGGCCTGGCTGGGTTTATAAATAGCGGCTCAAGCACCTTGGTGCCACACTGCCACTCCGCAGCCCTGATGTTAAAGATGACCTGGCAGAAAGCCGCCGGCTAAACCAATCAGACGCAGCCAGCTGTGTCACAGGCAGGAGTCATGGTTACCTGGCTGCCACAGCAACTGGGGTCAGCGTGTCCTGTCACACAATGATGGATGAGGCGGGAAGAAAAAAAAGGAGAAAAAAAACATACAACCAGAAGTTTGCACACACACACACACACACACTCATACACACATCGAGAAATGTGCGTGCACACCTTGGCATACAGGCCCGCAGTGAGTATCACCACAACAGGAGTGCAAATGGTTCTTGGATGGCTGCCATGTAGCATCTGGGATTCAACTTTTTTTTTAGAGAAAGAGGAAAAGGGGCCTCAGTAGCTTCAATGGTGAGTAATCACCAAAGAAGAAAAACAGGGTTTATCCTCTATTTGATTTTATATTAAAGGTACATACTAAATTTGTATCCTTTATTGTGGAAATGTCTCTCAGTTTCATGGGCACACACACACTGTCTCGTTTTTTAAACCTACATTTTTTTCAGAGGAGTAAAGATGTGTGTAAAGCTCATAATTAGCCGTGTAATCAGAAAACCCAGTCACTAACAAATGCCATCAGTCCTTAACCATCCATGACTGATTTCATTATCTAGTATGAAACCACTTGCCTCCTGCTGTTAATATCAAGAAAAAAAAAAGCTTTGCCAAGAAAAAAGATGTCATGCTAAAGTAATCTGTAACTTTTTTAACATGTGCAGGCCATCTCTCGCCAACTAACAGAGCTTCTCTTACTGAGGTAATTCCCATTAATCACCGGGGGTGTCGCCAAAACCGAGAGAGTCATGAAGAAAACCAAACAACTGTCACACTTAAATCTTCATGTAAAGGTCAGCCAAATTATACAACTGATGTCACCGTTAAAGCTGCCAACAATGTTAAAACTCACAATCTGGAGTGACTTTTAAGGGTGTTTCTCTTTAATAAAAGCTGTGATTTTGACTTCTAAAAAGAAACAGCAGCCTTCCAAAAGACAACCCAACACAGAAAACTGAAAAAAATTCCCAAGCTTTGTCCTGTGTGTCGTGTTAAAGGGAGACTCCCAGGAGAGGCCTGGGAGAGAAAATGGAAAGGAGAGTTATGTAGAGAGGAGAGGGGAAGGGAAATGGATGTAAATGGAGAGAAAAAAAAGGGGATAAAGGGATAGAGTGAGAGCCGAGGATGGAGGAGGAGAGTAGGTGTTTCCGTGAGTGTGTATGCATGTGTGTGTGTGTCCAGGCTTATAGACAGCAGGCCCAGTAAATCAAAGCTCTGTGCTCCTCTCCCCCAGTTGCACTTAGCTAATGAAAAGCATCACTACGCTACCTCGACCGCGACCCCACTTAGAGCCAAGATGTGGGAGCAGGAGGGGGGGGGATGACTCTCTCAAAGGCACTGCTGTTCCCGTCTGCACAGGGACAACACACGGACCAAAACTACTCCTGGTTCATCAGAACAATCAGAAAACATGCATGTATGCAGTCATGCATGTGCACCTAAAGACATAAACAGATAAAGGCGGGATAAATGTATGAAATTTGGATGGACACCAAAGGTTTATTCCAAAGGTGGCACTTTAACATGTTGGTAATTAGATAAATATGATTTCATAGATTCTTAATAAAAAAAATCTTAGTGAGTTTAAAGACTTGAAAAGCTTAATCTGTGTCGCTGTGACATGCTAGCAGAAAACTAGCTTTAAAACGTGCAAGTCAATCACTGAAAGGCCAAAATCAATACTTTTACATTAACAATGGGTCACATGACAGTGGATGCTCAGAGTGAGGAACCCACACAACCCGCCCACAGTTGATTGACAGGCACTTGCTAGCTTATTTGACGCTTGCTAGCTTGTTTGGTAATTGCTAATGAAGGTCAATTTCTTTCAAACAACCATCGAAGAAAATGTGAGCTCAGTAAGTTTTCATTATAACTAAACTGGGCTGGAGCAGGTCAGGTGTGCAGCATAAGTTACCATGGCAACAAGTCAGGTTATAAGACCTCTTTCATGACACAGAAAACTAAGAGGTCGTCTAAAATTCTCATACATATATATTCCCCAAACCCACCCTGTTTGTAGTCTGTACTTCCTGTTCATACCAGGTGCATTTTGAGCTGCCACATCTGGGACGAAGACCCCAAAACACACACACACTTTCTCTCACACACACATACATGAGCATAAACTTCCCAACATGCCTCCTCCAATGTAAAACTCCACATATGGTTCCATTTACGGCTCCGTTAGAGGAGAGTCTTTCTGCATGAATTGGAAGAATGGTTCGAAAACAAAGAGGGGCCATGCTGGAATGAAGATGTACAGCATCGTTTTTCATAATGATGCAAGCCGACACAAACCCTGTCGCCCATCAATCGCTCAGTCAGAGTGTCCCCTAATATCCATTAACCGTCCCTGAAGAACCATGGTGAAGTAAATACAAGCCTTAGGAGACTAACTTGAGGACATTTTACACTTTAATTCTGGTTTTCTGTATAATATTTAGCAATGGGATTACATGCAATCATGAAATATGATCCTTTTTTCATAAAAACACCTAAAAAAACACATCAGAGCTTTTGATTTCTCCTGAAAAGACTTTTTGGATATGAAATTGACAGCATATGAGTCCTGGAGGCTGCTGTAAATACTCCCTCATCCCTATCATCCTGTTTGCCGGGAGATATATATACTATGTGAGAAATAAAGTGAGTGAGTGGGGGGAATACTGTAGCTGTCTGAAGGAGTGACTACCTGGCTGATGGACGAGGTGAACACAGGGAGCAAATGAGTCACGCAGACGAAAAAATAGACAAAGACAAAGAGTGCCACAGCCGGCCAAAAGAGCTGGATGACATGACTCAGTGAAGTCAAGCATGAGGAACAGGCCCCACAGAACCACAAAAAACGGGAGAAGTCCTACAAACCCCCCCCCCGACAGATGAAAAAGCAGAGCCACACCTGCTTTCAATTTCAACCAAATTGTAATTCTGTCATGAACAATGGGCGCCTTTGTGAGAGAAAACAAGAATAAAGAACACAAAAGGATGGAATATGAGAACCAGGATGATGTTTGGAATATCTGTGTTGGTGAGTGTGTCAGCGTTCACATGTTTCATACACTCTCCGGCTCCTGGAGGCAGGTTTTCATAAACACACACACAGTGATGAACTTCCAGCTTTAAGGAACAAAGACATATGAGCACATCAGACGAAATGAGACTTCCTGTGCTTTTGAAAAGAGCTCTGCGTCACCTGGCTGTAAACCCTGCTCTCGCTGGCAGCCCCCCCCCCCCCCTCTCGAGCTCCCTCTGAATTGGAGATCTCAACACACAGATGGCAAATCAAAAGGCTCAAATTAGCAACGAGTCTAAGAACGGTCAAAGAGACGCTTTGGATGCAACTGCACAGCCAGTTTTCACCGGCTTTACTCAGCACAAAAATCAGGGCCACCTTAAATTCTTCATATGGAGGCCCCCTAAATTAAAAGCTTTAAACGATGAATCCCAGGTTGATTAAGGTGCTATCCAAATCCCCTCCATATACGAACATTTTACATGCAGGAGATGGGAAAATAACAGCAGGGAGAGTAAAATTACTTATCAGGGTAGTCATTATTCTGCATAGATCCCCCGAGGGGCCTTCTTTCCTGTGATTATGGATACATTAGTGATTGGCAGCACAGAAGGACTCATAATCATAGCAAAGCATGCCGAGCAGGCTGTTATTGTATAACCCGTAGGCACAGTTTGACAACCTTTCTTCAAAATGGTAAAAAAGTATAAGAATAAAACTGTTGTGAAGCAACGAAAGGCAGAAGATTTGAATTATTTTAACTAAAGGACACAGACGGGGCATGACTAACATGCAGAACAGTACAAATCAAATTATCTCCAACAAAATGTAACACTTAAAGCCACTGATAAATCTCTACCTGTCTGCTTCATGTGAATATGGATAAGTGTGCTGAACATATGAGATCAGGATGTTTTATTTATGGTGCTGAGAACAGCCGATCCCAGTGGACTGACACTGTGGGCCGGACGCCAGTTTGTAGTAGATCCGTCCTCTGAAAGCCAAGAAAGTGTCTGTGTGTGTGTGTCTATGGCTACCTCCCTGCTTATGTGTACGTGCAATGTTACCTGCATGCATCAAACAAACCCACATACAGTACGTTTGTGTGTGAATGCGAAGGGTGCAGTCGTTATACTGTTTGCACAAGTGTGCGATATGATCAATACCAGGTGCAGACGGAGAGACACAAAGATCAATGAGCTGTGATCATGAAGTCTGGGCCGCTTATGATCATTAGCAGGCTGCTAATGAACTTAGAATGCCATGTTTGCTAATGAGCTCTCCTCTCTTTGAGTCCATCTCAGGGATAAAAACACGCGGAGCAAGAACAGGACAAGGGCAGAGCAGAGGTTTCTGAGGTCTGCGGTGACACATGACACATGTTCATACACACACGCTACAAATTCATGCGTGTTACACTTGTGAACTTTGTTTCTTTTAGTCTCTCAAATTGAAGCATGCTGTTCATGGGATTGAGGACAAAGTAACAATATGATGCAACCAGACGGATAAACCAGGAGATTAAAGACAAAAATCTTTTGAAAAATAACCAAAATATTAAGAATTTATTTTCATTTCTTCACATTAAAGACTATATTCTCTATAAAAAGTCAAAAAACTGTACCTATGTTATAGATTTTGTTACGCTGTGTGTTGAAATTATACTAAAGGTTTGCATTAAAGTAATGGGAGAACAAATATCTCTGGTTTTTGGACAAAACAGGCAATTTACAGATAACACTGTGTCCTCCTAGAAACTGTGCTCAGCCTTTTTCACTGTTTTGTGACATGAATCAATAGTTATCAGACTGACAGCCTTTTTGATGTTCAGTCATCTACAGACTGATCTACAGCAGCCCAGCCTGAATCCCTTCAAACAGACAGGACAGAGATCCAGACTCGGGTATAAGATGCGGGGGCAGCGCAGTGCACGGTGCCCAGGGGAAGTGTGCTGGAGCTGGGTCTCGGGTCGGCTGGCTGTGGCCTGGGGGCCCTGGAGGGAGGCATCCAGTCACATCCCATATAAATCACCTGGTCACAGATACACAGAGCATTGTTTAGCCAGCGATGGCACTGCTCTCTGAGGACAGTCTGACTCTGGAAGATACAGTACCACACACCGTGCACGCACGCACGCACGCGCACACATGTGCAAAATGCATTGGTTGGAAAAAGGAGAGCGTGGAGAAAAGCTCCAGTGAGAGCTGGAGGGATCTCTGCTGTGGACAGTCAGCCTGTGTGGCAGCTGAACAGCACATGAGGTCCCATCGGAGGCTGTTCGCCCAAACTAGGTCTGAGTGCAGTTTCATGTTATTTAGAAGTGGACATCATCATCAAAACTACAAATATCATCACCACTACGAACTTTCTTCTTTTCATTTTTTTCCCAAAGTTATAAAGCAACACTGTTAATAATAACAGGATAAAAATAGAGCTTCAGAGTTTTGACAATAGTTACTGCTGAAGGTCATAATCTCAAATGGCTCTGACTGACAGGAAGGCATAGCCCTCACCCTTTCAAATTAAAAGCAATAAAGATGAAGCTGTGGGGAATTAGCCGCCCTGTCTGTACATAGAGACAGTTTAATTCTCCAAGAATCTCCTCACTCAACGCAAGCTAATCACCAGTCAGACCAAGCAGACACATATTCTCATTAGCGGAGGGAGATGACATTCCTGACACACACACACACACACAGGGCCACACACATACTACGGACGCACACTCACACGGAGGTGACACACATGGAGGCGTGGCAGGCAGTAAAGGCCCAATCAAAGTCTGATTGATTTTCAGAGCTCTCGGGGGATTCTGTTCAGTCAATAAGAGACTCTGTTAGACAACTGAAGACATGATGGATATACCATACATCATGACTTACAGTGTTCCAGCTGCCTCATGCTGGACTACAGCAGAGGATAGAAAAGCAGAAGTTTTTACAGCCTTTTAAAGTAGATTATATTTCCTTCTTTGCCATGTTATTACAGAAATATAATACTGAAAAAGTTGGTTAAGATCTTTTCTGTAGATAAGTTGTTGGTCTTTTGAAAGCAGTGCTGTAACTTTAATATAACTAAGGGTGGATAATTTGAGATGCAGGCAACCTGAAGCGACTTCTGTCTTTCTCCCCCTGTCTCTGGAAAAAATACTTGATTTTTTTATGTGAATGTTAGGATCTCAGTGTTGAGGTTGGCCTGTGCATATCTATGACTCTGGACAGTCCAAAGTTTGCTTGAGAAAATTACATTTAAGTTTAAGCTTCTTGCTTTATTGTTCGCTCCAGCTGCAGAGGCTTTTCAGCTGTGTTTAGTACGTCTTCCGCAAAAAGTTATTTTAAAGGGCCACTTAGGAGATTTATGCCAAGTCAAACAAATACAACACTACATCCTGCAGTTCCCATAATGCAACTTAATAGCCTTCTATTAGGTCCTGTCCTTCAATCTATGGGCTCTGTGTAAAAATTTTGCAATTTCTTCACCCGAGCCAAGATAACCCTGATGACAGCTTCCTCCAGAGCCACAGCTGACATCATACAACTGGTTTGACATTGAGAACTATTTCTCATGACAAGGAAACTGATGTTAAATCAATGCAATGCACTTATAATACGCAAAAATATAGAGGTATTTTGGCCAAAATCTAATCAAGAGGGCATAAAAAGAGGAAAATGCATCCTTTATGACTCTATAAGTGACCAACAGTGTTTCCAAAAACAAGACCATGGCTACATTTAGGCTGATGACACTTCTTGATGGCTCCAAGAGTTGAATCAATGTTAGTAAAAACGTCTACAAATGCTTCATTACCAATATAATCAACATCCAAAAAAATGACAGTTTGCACCTTAAACTACCTATGACCTTTCTAAAGTCTTCTGTATTAAAAGAGGCAAACCTGCAGCAAAAAACGCATGATTTGACCAATCAGAAAGGTTTGATTTGCACAAAACTTCTCGCATTTCTTCATACAGTAAAGAGAGAAAGTGCTGACACGAGGAAACACCTGAGGAAGTAAAACCTGTGACACAGCAGAACAAAAATCCCAGGTCTTAATGGAGCCCCCTGACTGTGCTCGGGTAAACACGGGCAGGAAATTCTTCAGTGAATATGTTAAAAAATCACATCGCCGACGCTGTGTCAAATAACAACTGTTGTTATTCATAGCAGAGCTGCTTAGCATATTGTAGAGCAGTAATGAGCTCACAGAAGTATTTGGCCGGCGCTGTAGGAACTAGCCTGCATTTGTGGCTGTTTCTGTCAGCATGTCAAATCTAATATTCTCTCTCTATGTGTGGGGCGATAAATTATTAATAGCATGTATTTGAGGAGCTTTCTTAGAACCCGCTTCTTGCACATCATTCGGCATCTCTGCTCGCTACTCCTCTTCCTCTCTCTGCGGATGTCACACCTCACAACACTCATCTGTCTCTCCTCCTCAGCGCTCATCTCTTTTTTTTGTTGTCGATTTGAAGGGTGATCATGTTGGATTTGGAAGCCTCTGCTTCTGGACAAGCAAAAAGTCTCGCTTTGCATACGAACTGCGTGGGAGCTTCTCCTCCTCCCCACCTCTTTCCCCATGCATCTAAATGGCCCTCTCCTCCACTGCAAGCTACAGAAAAGTAGGGCAGATGCCTCATTTAACACTTGGGTGCGATCATTAGAAACCATGTATACAGTATATTATCCAACAAAAAGGCAATAAATCCACCTACGTCTTCAATAAAGATGGAGCTAGAGGCATTAAAATGTAGGTAATGTGTGATGCTGCAATATATTAAAACAAAAAAGTCCTCTGTTTTTCACTCTAATTTATGATTATGTGACTGAAGAGCATCTGAAAAGGCACATTTTGCTTTTCACACATATGGAAGAGAAAGACACTGCAGACTTAGACCTTAAATTTATGATCCTCTGCAAGAAAAAGAATTTCAGCTCATATGCTTGGAGGTCCATTCATTTTCATGCATGATCAGGGGTTTAATGGCATGTCTGGCTTTAAATTTTTTTTTTTTGTTTGTTTTTTTGTTTATTTTGACCAAGATGCTGCGTGAAAAAGTCCCCGGTTCCTGACACACTCAGTCAGTTCCAGATAGGAGGAGAAGCGAGCAGCAGCAGATTAAATTATACAGGAGAAACCAGAAATAGCTCTGGTGCTGAGGCCGCGTGGACTCGACGCAAGAACATGCCGATGCGAGTCGCCACAGAGCAGTCAACTAGATTAGTCCAGCCCGGATCATGGAGCGGAGCGGAGACTGTAGAGTTGCCGGCTCTCTGAGTTTGACCTTTGGTGACCAAAGGATGAAGGATGTTGGTGGAGAAATCTACTCTCCAGTTAAGCAAGACTGGCATTACACCTGTGTAAACTTTGTATATTCTGAGCCAAACTACCTTTAAAAAAGCAGGGATTCTTCAACTTTGAGCCAAATACTAACACAGAGTCAAACAAGAGTCAGAAGCAACAAAGGTGCAGCTGTTAAGTTATTTCAAAAGGAACCATTGACATTACAATTAACTGTTAAACACTCGATAAAGCTGTAAAGTTTTTACAAATGGGCATATGTCTACCTGATCTCATGCCTCTTTTGATTTAAGAAATGCAAATCTTTCTGACAATCTAGATCTTTTCCCACCATGATTTTGACCTACTGCTGATCTCTGACACCTGCAAACATCCCTGTCTGGGATTTCTTACCCAAAACATGCAGGAGAGGCAAACCCAGGTCCTGGCCCTCCCTGCCAGAGCAGAGGGCAGAGACAGAGAGACGGAGGGCATCCTAAAAAAACCGTACAACTCAGGGTTGGGGGGAGTGGGGGGCTCTCAGGGCTCACAACAGAAATCCACGGTATTCCCAGAAATTCCCGCCGCTTCCATGCAGGCTTTGGCGACGCAGATCCATGCCAGACGTGCGAGATGCACCGAGGGTGAGGAGGAGAAGGCTGCTCTCGTTTTCACTCTCTCTGATGGCCTCAGTCAGTCTCTCGCATCTAAGCTCCCTCCCTCTCTCGCTTGCTTGTTCTACCTCTTCCACTCCTGGTCCTTCGCTCCCTCTCCCCCTCTCTCTCTCTCTCTTGTTCACTCACTCACTCACTTCTGCCCTCCTCTCTGTCCTCCTTGAAGTGTGGTAACTTTATTCCATTGAGGAAAGAGGGGGGAGGTGAGTCTCGGCCTTTATTTTTCTCCCTGCCAAAACTCCCCTCTCCTCAAATGATCTCTGTTCGCCCCTCCTTTCCCTTTTTTCCTCTTTACCCCTAACACACACACATGTACACGCACTCTATTCATTGACCACTCCCCACCCCCTCGGCTTCCTTGCATGGCATACCTCACCTCTTTTTCCCTTCACCTCTCTTCTGCAAGCTTGCATGCTCGCTCATGTCTGCGCTAATGTCACTTCAATTTTTCATCGGCAACCCCTTCCTGTTTCCAGATCTCCTCCTTCAAAAATATCTGCAGGACTCGCCGCTGTGCCTCTGTGACGCAGACGAGAGACCGGACAAACCCCAAACGGTAAAAAATGAACAGGTATTTGGTGCAGATGTTGGTGGGACATTTGATATACAGATGCACTTGCAGCCTCATGCACAGGCTTAAAGAAAGGGCATGTGCACATATGCACATAGTAAAGAGCACGTGGTAACACAAGCATTACTCCTCTTACAGTAAAAGTGATGACATCCTTTATATTTTTGCAACAAGAGTGACATGATGTCCTAAAAAGCTAAAAGAAAATAAACCCACTTTCCCTTAAATGCTTTTTTATGTTAGATTCTTCACAAAGTACTCAAATGTTTAGTTTTCCTGCTCCAAAATCAGTATTTGTCAAAAAATGTGCTTCTTGTCTGCCCTGGAAGTGCTGCTGGTGATACTTTATAACAGCAAAATGCTAAATCAAAATTCTCATATTCTATTAACAATCGGAGTTATGTCCTCTTGTACTATAAATGCATATTATTTCAAATGCATGTAAGTAAAATAGGTCAATATTTATATTCTCCATATCTATAATGTAGCTGCTATCTTAAGTGATTTATGCTGATTGTGCAAGCAGGTGGCCAACATCCCACCTGAAGAAACGTTTATCCTCTAGAGTTGGATAAAAAACAAAAATTAACTTCCCTGCATCTCTACTTTTTCTCTACTTGTGTGTTTTCAGCTCTCTCAGTCCTCTGTTAGCACCCATGCAAAATATTTTTACATGCATGTTTGCAAACATGCATGAGCACATGTGTGAGGGATCGCTATATGCATGTGTACATCCATATAAAGTACAGCACTGAATCAACATTATATCAGCAGTGCGGGCATATTACATCACTCCACAGTCAGATCCATAAAGGGCTAAGAGCCAATTCATTTTGAGAAAACACCCTCTATTGATCCCTGCTGCACTCCATCACTTCCACTGAAGCAGTTACCTCAATCCATAGGCTAACCTGACACATAATCTGTGTGTGTTTGCGTGCGTGTCTCCCTCTGTGTGTATTCAATTAACATAATGTCAGCAAAGAGCACAGTATGGACACATCAGGGGAAAAAAGATACCGGTTGTGCTGTGGCAGTCATGTTGACTGAACCGGTTTTTAAATGGATCCGCTGCCTGTGTTTGATACATGACAGTCACTTTTTCCCCCTGCAGCCAACTGGTCTAAACTGGGTTGCTAGCAGCCTCTAGTGGCCTCCAACCAACCCTCAGACAGTCTCTGCAGATGGGTAGCAGTAAACAGAGCTTTAAAAAAAGAAATGCACATATACAGCTTATGCATGCATTTGGTGTTGTTCTTTTTCTCTGTCTGGATGAGGCCAGGATTGCCATTTAAGTGATACTTTACTACCTGCAAAAAGCATTGATTTTGGGTGTGCTTTTGGGAGTGGTGTATTTTCTCAGTACAACATTTTTGCACAGTGAGGTCAGGTTCTTATTCCCTTATTCCCAATGCAACATGCCGGAGCTCACTGAAATCACACAGGCAGGCAGGCAGGCACCGGCACACAGTTACACTTACACAT
>JAUZTA010000020.1:4934513-4957852 GCA_034780835.1 Ctenochaetus striatus
TTAAAAGTCCCTTTTCTGTATCCATTTCTGCTTTGTAACCGTTTGCAATGTTATTTTAGCGCCACTTCCTGAAACTAGGGGAGCTGGCAAGGCACAGACCGTGCGTGCGTTAATCGCATGTTAGAAAAATTAGTGCCATTAAAAGGAGTCTGAGTTAACGCGTTATTAATGCGTTAACTTCGACAGCCCTACAATCTACTGAAATGTCCATCAGTAAATAGCGTCCTTGAACTAAACTTGAAGCTTTGCACGCTCACTCATTAAGCTACTGTGGATGAAAGCAGTTAAATGTAAGAGGAAAATGTGATGGCAGGTTTAGATCATGGTGGCGGCTTTGGGTTCTTACTGCAACCGAAACAAAGCAACAAAACAAAGATTCATGCATCAAAATCTTTAACGTACGCTGAAAAAAGTGACTGTTGTCATGAGGTTTGGCTGCCTTGAGAGTGACATCACACAGTACAACTCACTATGTGCTTCACTTCAGTTCTGCCGAGGTCAAACCAATGTCACCGAGCTTGTCAATCACTGAAGACAAAGCAAGTCTCACTCGCTCTTTAGAAATGGAAGAAAGCAACAGATGTAATTGGAAATCAGTAATGTGTAAATAAAGTTATCACACAGACAAGCTGATTAAACAAGGACATGTCCTCTTTATCCATTTAATTCCTGCTGTACTTCAATTTGAACTCAGATGAATTAAAGTGTGTGTGTGTGTGTGTGTTTAACTTGTGTGTTCATGAAAGCATTTGTGTATGCAGTGTCTGTTGCTTGCCTCAAGGTTTCCTCCATCTGTTTCTGCAGCTTTCAGCTCACAAGCTTTAATGCAATATTTTGATTTTCACAAACTAACTCAACATTCCAGTGAGAGTGTGAATTACAGTGATGTGCATGCATGTCGGTAACATACAGAACGATATGCTGAGCCTTGCAGGATAAGATTAGAAAAAAGAAAGACCATTAACACCTGGACAAAAACACTATTCACACCACTTTGTGTCAAGGGATCCCAGCTGTGTTTTAGGACAGAGAAAACACAGTTTTTACTGTTAAAACTCCAAACTGTCTTCTCAGTATTACAAGAGACATTATTTTAAGAGATGTACATTTAATTTTAAATACAGTCCATCACAAAATCAACATGCACACCCTCTGGATTTTATATTTTTCCTATGCTGCTTACTCCAAGAATAACCACAAAATACACACCTGAATACCTGATATATGTGTTTACACCCAAGTCAGGCCGAGCGTCAGTTGCCTCTGGTCTGATAAGCAACTTTTAACGATGCATAACTTCCTCGTAGCCTGGGAGAGGTTGTTTGAAAGGAATATGAGTGGAATAACTTTGCATTAGATATGAGGGGGGAAAAAAACTGTCCTGCTAGGAAAAGGCAATATAGTATTTGAGCTTCCTGAGGCAAGTGCAAATGAAATGCAGACATGGATAAAATGTGAAGGCAGGGTGTGAGCCACACACACACACACACAGTCATGGAGGATCGACTTCAGGGTCCAAATGTGAGTTAAGATTTCACCCCGAGGCAGCACATTAACACAAAATATCTGTAGGTGGTGAGTCTGATTTTGATCCAGATTAGTGGTGCAAAGAATTAAAGGCAGTTTGATCGATTAAGTTTAAATATGTCAGTTAGTTTTATCCAAAGGAAAGACGTGTCTTGGGTTGCAACTGATAACAGATTTTCTTGTCTTAAGACTTTAAATTCATTCTAAACCTTGAGAGGACATATCTATTGTAAATTTTATTATTAATTTAGCTAACTTTCTCTGGTTTCCCAGGGCATTTATCTTATATACTCCCCAAATAAAAGAACCTGTTACTATGTGACTTAAGTTGAATTTAGTGAAAACTGTGGAATATGATCAAAAAGTCATTGAAAAGGTAAATTTATCCTACATTCAGATTTTTCATTTTCTTCAGTTTTTGCTGATGAATCGTTTGCTTTTTTAGCCTTATTCACACAGGACTAGTTTAACCGAGTGCCTCTAATAATTTGCCATTATTGCAGATCTTGTATGAGATATAAATCCTCCTTGAATCTGTAATTTGTAAACTGTAATTTGTAATTTGTAAACTGAAAATTCCAACACAAATCAGACTATGCTTATCCACTGTGAATGTGCCAGAGGTGTGGACTCACTTGTCACCTTCCCCCAGTGGTGCATTAAGACTTGCTTAGGACTTAAACTCACGGTTAATGACTTGGGACTTGGGACTTGATCTTCACTTGAGTTAACACTGCTCTTGCTCGTCCAGTGTACAGCGACTGATAGTATCAAGTTTCAACAAAGTACTAAAACATGCAAAACAGGAAAGTTTTATTAAATTAGTTTATTACTTAATGAAATGTGTCAGCTATGAACAGAAACAGCTGTGACATTTTTAATACAGATGAGGCTCTGAGGGAACGAAAAACACAAACAGGCAACATTAGCATCAACACGGTCTTGGTCAAGTTCGTTGTGTTGAACACTGAACATTTTCTCCACTTTCCTCGGTCTCCTCTCTCTCAGGCTTCAGTGTTGTAAACAGAAAGGTCAGAGGCCAAGGTCACGTACAGTTCCCATGGAAACTGATTGACAGGCCTGTTGACTTTGCCCTGCTGACCTCTGCCCTCCTTGATCATCAGCTGGACGTCCTCATCGTCCAGGATGCGGATGAGGTCGCCCTCAGGATCGCGGTAATTCAGGGCGATCTCATCCAACTTGAAGACGTTCCTGAGAAGAGAGAAGAAGACAGCGTGATGATAACTTAAGACTTCAGGAATTTCAAATATTTTAAACCTGACGTTTTTCTTACAACCATTTGAGTTTTATACATCGCAGTCATCAGACTGAAGGTTATACAGAAACCATTGAAGCTAGACAGAGGAAGTTCAAAACTGCCTGATGTTATCATGTCCACAAAAGATAAAAAGTAGGTAAAATATTCTTGGTTTGGAAACAATCTTTCTGCATTTTGAAAACAACATCAGTGCTTCTTATTGCACTGGTTTGAGATGGAAGTTTGCAGATGTTTCAACCCAAAATCAGCCGTCTGTGGCAAGTGCATGCAACAACTTCAAACATTTAGAATAATTCAAACTCAGACAGACAAGTTGACAACCAAAGTTCAATTTCAATTCAATTCAACCAAAGTTAAATTGCACCAAGTGAAAGGTGATCCATTCAGCATTGTCTTACTTTAATTTCTTTAATTACATTTTTTGTGTTTTATTATCGACATAATTTAAATATTATTGTGTGAGGGTTCTTTTGTTGGCTGTCCTATGAAAATGAACAACCAGTGAAATACTTCTTTCATAATAACAGGATATTTATTTTAATGTTGAAAGCAATAAAGATATTTAATAACAGCATTTTAAGAAAGCCCTGCACCTTTCCTTCCAGTGAAGGAAATGACTGGCCCCACGAGGCCTTTGTTGATATATTACGGTTTAATTAAAATTTTGCCATGAAAATTATCGCAAAGAAAACACGTGCTGAGCCAAAAGAAATGGGTGTTGGGTGCAGATATGAAGTTTGACAACTGCACAACCTTCTCTGATATTAACAGTTACGTTCCTGTTCAGGAATTAATACAAGAGGGACATAAAAAAAACACACATAAACACAGAGAGAGACAGTCACAGTTTTTGAGGTTTAGGAGGCACATTATGATTACATCCGATGAACAGCACAGAAAATAGTATTCAAATTACTTCCTGCCACCGGCAATGATGACACATCTTGGAAGAAACACATTCTGACTCATGTTGAAAATTGTGTAAATTTGCATGTTTGGATGATTGTACACAAACTCTTATGTAAAAACAATGTTATTCTGTATATCACCAGCAGCAGCATTTCTGTAGTCTTTCTGTGCAGGAACATTGACACCGTCTAATGAAATGTCAAAATATAATGTGTTATAACCTCTTTATGATAATTTTGCAAACCTAAAATTACACAAGAAACAAAAAATATGGAGTTAGTATGATATTGATGATGTTTTAGACTCATTTATACATTAGGGAAGTTGTGTTTTTATTTATTTTACTATCTTGTAGTCGAGCAACATTTTCTGTTGCTACACTCCTTCCTCGCCATCTTCCTCTTTCCTGTGTTACACGATGCAGACCTCTCTCCTCTCATTTCCTACGTTCTTTCTCTTCACACCCCTTCCACCACCACCAACACCACCACCACCACCACCAGCATCCTCCTCTCCTCCACTCTCCACTTCATTCCCCTCCTCACTTTATCAGTGCAAAAAAACCATATTAAAACTCAAGACCGGGGTCTCATTCATCCTACTCCAGGGCACAGTAGGTCTGAACACAGAAAAACAATAATGAGCAGATAAGCGGAAGAAATGAACTGATTATGAATGGGGAGGGCTAATCACCACTGTGCTCACCTATCTAAATTACCAGATAATGAGAGATAGAGGGAGAGGGAGAATGAAGGGGGGAAAAGACAGAGAAGAAGAAGAGATATGATCGTGTAATGAGCATCTGGTGATGGTGTTGCAGTGGGAGGGGGACAGAGTGAGTGGGTGGGGGGGAGTCAGAGGTCCCAGAGGAACCTCTGAACACTGATGTTTAGCAACTGGAATTAACACGCAAAGAATATTAGGGGGATAAAATGCTGAAAATATGATCATAAATACCAAAAAAACATGTTAAATTAGCATCTTTTGAAGTCTTATCACTAAAATGTATCAAATAAAACATATTAAACACTATATGAAAGCTTTATAAAGCAGAGGTCAAAGATCACTGCTTAACAATTAGTGCTTTTTTCATCAATGATATACTTTGACACAAAGAAAAGAAGTGGGAAACTGAGAGAGGGATTATGTAAAATTATTGATGTGAATCTGATGTAAGTATTGTTACATGCATCACTGCCTTTTCTCTCGGCTTTCATCAGATATGTGAGTTTTGGTACCTGTGTGCACAAAGCATTCTTTTCTTAGCCGCAGAATGTTTTTTTCTCACTGTTTCCAATGAGGAAAGAGGTCATTCTGGTCATGTACTGTATGTCCATCCTCAGCATTATGATAAGCGTCTTTAGAAACAGAGGTGTCAGGTTATAACAGAATGCAGATACAAAACACCACCAGATTGGAAACAAAGAGCAAGCTTTAATAAATGCTGAATTACATAACAAAACCAGGGGAGCGAGATGTAATCGAAAAATTCAGAACCTACAAAAACTAAATACCAAAAACGAATAGTGGAGCACATTGAGATCAGACAGGATGGAGAAGAAAGAGGGGAAATGCAGAGACTAAATACATAAAGGTGATGTTATTAACACAGATGAAACACATTTGTAGTCAAAAAAGACTGAAAAACAACAAAGACAGGAAGTTATGACAAAGACATCGAAAAAAAAAATAAACTTAAATAAAACAGGAAGCAACAGAACTTGAAAACCTTCTCCTGCCTTTGATTTAAGCTAAAATATTCTCTTTGGTAAAATTATTGGACATTGGCTCCAAGATTGAAATTATTTAATGTCTTAAAATTGCAAAAATGTCACACTACCCCTTTGGCCTTGTTAAGTATGCATCGTTCTATTAATATTCATGAGGTTTCTGACATGGCCACGCCCACATTCTGCAGCCGCAGCCCTCCGCCACCCCCTCACCTGTCCACATCCTCTTGCCTACTATGTAATGTCGATCTACGTAGCCCTAGCTTCCTCCTGAGTGACCGCGAGCTGTCGCATGCACCAATGGTAAACCCCCAACCACACACATGCACACACACACACACACGTACAGAATTGGTTCTCTTAGGTTTCATTTTCGGTTTTCAGCTTCGTGATGTATGAAACCTTCGTTCTCTGAGGCCTTGTCCACACGTTGCAGGGTATCTCACAAAACGAAGATATTTTTCTATGATTCGGCCTGTCATCCACACGAAGGTGCAGATTTACAGCTTTAAAAACGATGGTTTTTAAAAACTTCGACCAAAGTGAAGATTTGCGAATTCTCTGTTAATGCGTCTACATGTGGACATTAATAATCGGGGTTTTTGCGTCACTGTCTGCGACAAAATATGTTCTTACGTCACATATGCGACCTGTGTTTACATTGGAAACAGTATGGATGCAATCACAAGGGTTTTGGTGCTGTTTCTTGTCCAGGCACATTTTTCTTGCTTGTTTTTACCATTGACTGTATAAAAGGTTTTTACAAGCCCAGATTCTGCTCCACATTCAAGAACAGAGACGAAGGACAACGTTGAGGACAGTTATTTTCCACCACCTTGCCTTGGAACTACTGCCAACTTACGGTCTGGCATGCTTATGAATGTGCTTAAAAACGCACTTAGGCGATTAGATGTGGATGATTTTCTTTCTAAAAAAGAGGTGGTGTGTACGTACGTTTTTTTCTAGACGGAGGGAGAAGGATATTCGGTTTTACAAAAACCCTGCTACGTGTGGACAAGGCCGTAGACTGCTTTGACATGAATGTGTCAGAATGAGGATGGGGATTAAACCCCCAACCTCAGGATGAGTAGACTTCCTGACCCTCAGCAATAAATGACCTCAAATACCATAAATACAGCAAAAAAGGCAATAGATGTACTTTGTTTCTGTGAAAAATTAAGTATAAGATCATACTTTTTTAATCCCTTAACTTTTGCTTTCTTTTGTTGTATCCTTATCAGTAAGTTAGTCTTGCGATTTGATCCATCTTGGTCCACATACAGATTTTTTTATTTTAAACTTGTTTACTTTTATCATCTGTTATTTTTGTTCTATCCATATTTTTACTGATTGGTCCTCAATACACAGCTTTTTAAGCTTTTTTCATTTTCCTGCTTAACATGGAATAAATACAAAATGGGAAAAATGAAACAAACGAGGGAAGAATAGAAGCTAAGAACTGTATCGAGTACAGATAAAACGAAAGGACAACGTTGGAAAAATAGGAGTAGATAGAGACACTCTCGCAGCGATAGAGCAAGAATAAGCTAATGGTCAAAATGGGACCTGGCTGCCTCCTGCATTGTTAATAATAAACCCTCTCAGAGACCTGATGAGTGTGATTGATTGGTACCGGCCTGTAACAATGTGAGCCTCTTCAGTGCACTCAAACTCATTTACCTTTCGCCGGCTCCGTCTTCAGTGCCTCTTTGTCCGACCGTGGCTTTATCTGCTCTGATCCTCAATAAGCCTTAATGCATTGTCTTTGAATATTAGAGTGCAGCAATGGAGTCCGAACGCAACATTCATCCCCCCGTATCTCATGCAGAAGAGTCACTCGGCTCCTGGGAAAATGGTCAATCATGATACGAGTGTGTGTGTGTGTGTGTGTGTACCTGGGATTGCTATCAGCTTCTGTTTGTACCACTGTGTGGAAGATAACATCATTGAGAGTGTGTGTGTTCTCATATGTACTGAATAGATATGCATGTCCACTGTGTGTACTTTATTGCACGTGATTGTGCGCGATAGCTCTGCGTTTGTGCTTGCGTTCTTGTTTGGTCGATCTCTATCGCTACGTGTGTGTATTTACGCGTGTGTTACACCCCGGACAGTCTGGTAAACATTGTCGCCCGGCCTTCCCCTTCTTCTTCTCCATTCAGATACCGTCTCTCGTCTTGTTGACTTCACGTAAAGCCTCCAGATTGCATTTTGACAAGCACCGATCATCTTGCTTTCGTTCCCGGCATCCGGCGGCAGACACGACGTTGCCGCCTGGATCTTATTAAACAGAGACGGAGAGGGAGAGGAGGAAGTGGTGCAGCATGAAAATAAGCAGCTGAACAGACTTTAATGGAGTTGATTTTTGACAAAAATGCTAAATAAAAGCTACCCTTATTTTTGCACGGAGGTCAGTTTTTCTAAGGTTTGTTCAAAAGCATTTTAGCAGAAAAAGAAGAGAGGCATGTTTGTCAGTAAAGTGCAGGCTAATGTGTTGTCAAGGCTGAAACGACACGCCACAGACGGAGAAGATAGAAAACCCTGGCAGCAGTGTGACTGCTGTTGCCAGGGAGCTTCACAAAAATAATCTATGCACTGCGGACATGTGGGAAGAACAGCTCAAACATTATTTAAACACAGGTGAGGTAAGAAATGGAGAGGTGTATCCTTTGTGATATATAGTCTTGATTTATTTCGCACAAGCTGGAAAGTGACTCAGAAAAGGCCCATTTGGCAGCCTCTTATCAAAAGACCTCTGGTAAATGCATGCACTCAGCTAGCTAGCATCTTTTTCCTCCTCTTTCCCCGCTCTGGCTCCTTACCTGCATGCCACTATCCTCTCTCATTCCTTTTCTCTTGCCTCTCAGGTGCACTAAAGCCGAGGCCAATCTCTCTCCCCGCCATCCATCCACTTCATCCCCCATCTTCACTCTGTCTTCTCTCCTCAGCCCCCATCACTCCTTCATCTCATCTTCTCTTCTCGGCTCCCTCCCCCGCCTCTTTCACTCTCACCTTGCTATCTCATTTCTTTTTCTTTCTCCCGCTTTGAAATGCCTGTTGCTGATCCATCAGGCTGCTGCTGGAGTATGTTCCCACTCGTTTCTCACAGTGAGTAAAGTCTGTCTCGGAGGAGGCGGCGGCGGCGGCGGCGGCGGCGCTGGGAGGTTGCATCTACTCCAGTAGGGTACCAGCCAGTTATTAATTACTCCCCAATTTCTCATCTGTTCTCCGTCTGCAGAGAGAAGTAATTACGTCTCTCCCCGTTTCTCCCCTCGTCGGAATCAGAAATGACGCGATAACCAGAAACCCAAATTACTCCTGCTGATGAGACAATCATTGAGCAAGAGAGAGAGAGCCGGAGATTTTTCAGTCCCGCCGTGCTTCACCCATCGGGGTAATGGCACCTCGATTTGGTTTGGGATGTCTCCCCGACACATTTGCGGGGCGTTTCCAATTTCCCCCTCTCGCAAAACACTAGAAGATGGGGAAGGAGAGATAGGCAGGATGAATTAAATGAGGATTTTTTTTTTTCTTTCTGTGTTTTTTTTTTCCTTTGCTCCCAATAAGAGTGCAATCATGAGGCGGTCCCAGCTCCAATCAGTGTTTTGCAGCTGGAGAGGAGTGGTGATGGAAGAGGGACATTAGCACCGGATCCTCATCTGCCATGAAAGACAGAGAGAAAGGATGGAAAAACAATTAAGGATGCCTTTTTTCTTTCTTTCATTCTGTTTTTTTTTCTCCCTAAAAATAGTGGAAACTAGATGTCTCCGCAGGTATATGCAGATATTTTTCTGCCTGTGTGGATAAAGCAAGCAAACAAGCAAAACACCAGCTGAATTTTGTGTCTAAGGGTCCTAACTGTCTTCTTTTCAAAGCAATAAAGAATCTGCCAGTGTTTTTCCCTTTCAAACCTGCTCTGAGTGTCAGTTTCTTGATATAGTTTTTGTCACTTTTGCATAAAATCAGGTCACAGAAATTTAAAACACTTATTTTGTCTGTCTGAATTCAGGCGCAGTTTACAGCTTCATGCTACATTACAGCCCAGGTGTAATTGATAAAATTAATAACAACTGCATGCATATATTAGATACAGTTCCAGACTCCTGGGTTTGTGCATGCTGGCTTACTTGAAATATTTAATTTAAGCTTTTCCTGCTTAACAACGAGTCAAAATCTTGACGTTATCCCTCTCATTCTTCGATCTTTTGCTGCCTCATGTTACAAGCTAACAGGCTTGTAATGTAAAGTTAGCAAACAGACTTTAGCTACATTTCTTATGGCAGCCTTAAATGCCTTCATGCATTACTTTTTAAATGGTTTAGTGTCATAATCATCAATTCAGGCCTGCTAGCTCTCTTTTTTTCAATTAGCGCAGAGAACAAAAGTAGCTTTGCTTACTGAGCAACAGGGCATGTAATAGGCCTTTTTCATGGCTGACATTTTGACATGTCACAGTAGGAAAAACACAGGTGTAAATAATGCAATTAATTAAACTGAATTCCATTCAGCTGCGTCAGTCTCGGGCTCCTTGTATTGTGCGTGCCGGCACACTTCATGGGACACTCGGATAGAGCGGAGCCGTCATTAATGTCATTAATAACACCTGTGCTTTTCCTACAAAAGGCAAGTCAGACTGCTAATAGGTCAGATAACACAGCTTGTTGCGCTTTTATTATTCATTTTCGGTCTGAACAGACTGACATTCAAGCAGTCGTCACAATTTTTAAATAAAAAACGACAGCTCTACCTTTTGATTTGACAAATTCATGCGCTGAAGTACAACAAAAGGAAACAAGCTGTTTTCCAAGGAAAGAGGTTCAAAAAACTTGAAAAAGCAGAACTTTGCACTGTGTGTATAGCTAAATCTGCTGCTCCCCTATAGGAGCCCCATGTCAAGGCCTATCGAGACATCTCCAAATGCATCTCCTCCCTGCTTCCCATCTCAGCTGTCAAACTGCAGTTTAAATGGAGCAGAAGAACCAGCAGGGCTAGTGCTGCTCTCTATATTGTATTTCAGTACCTGTCAAGTGCCTATTGATTGGCTGCGGTGGATTAGGATGGCTACGTTGCTGCAGAGACTATGCGAGCGTGCGGTATGTGAGAGTTCACGCGTGCGTGCCGGGGCGACGCTGGAGGTCTCTGAACTGCCAACGAGCCCTCTCAAATCACACCACCTAATCCACCGCTCTCTCGCTTTATCTCTTTTTACGTCTTCTTTTTCTCTCTCCCATCACCCCTCGCTAACTTCTCTTAGCCTCGCCGTCTTGGGTCCAGAATGATTTGGATCCTAATAGTCTTTTTACAGCCGCCGGCTAATGTTGCCATTGGGGAATGTAACGGGGCCGTAACGAGACAATCCCATCCCATATGCAGAGGATATGAGGGGGAATTTGTCTGTTTCAACAGTGACAGGAGCAATCTGTACTGCCGGGCGGCTCCAATGAAGAGCCCATCGGAAAAAAAGGAAAAAAAAAAACACTGTGTATTCAGGATTATGGTGTAGGAGCCCATTGAAAATCTAATGGACTAGTCACATCAAATAGACTTGGTAGGAGCATGCTCAGATGAATACATGTATGCCACCACGCACACACACTCGCACGCACAGAGAGAAACCATTACCACTAGGGGCTGGGTCATTACTCTCTGTCCAGTATGCCAGCATGTATGTGTGTGTGAGTGTGTGTGTGCGGACTAGCCATAATGTTTCCATTCCCACAGGGGCTCAGTACAGTAGGACGCTGCTAAATAATTACCGCAGGTCTCTTTATATAAGAACAGGGGGAAGCAATAAAGAGACCTGTGATATTGCATTGTGCACACTACACCGATATGAAAACATGGGGGTGATTTCATAGACCTGCAATAAAAGTTTTTTTGCAATGGTAAAATGAGTGTAGTTGCTGCGTTATCATGCGCTTTGTCGGCCTTTCGGATCAATATTTGAGGCTGTTTTCTTCCATTGGCTGTTTATATCATAGTTACTCAAAAGATTGCGTGGTTGTTGTTTTGAACTTTAGGTTTAATATCAGGAGAAGTAAAAGTGTTGATGTGACGAGACCTCACATGCTTCGAGTGTGTCAGCTAATTGCTCTGTAGCATTAATTAGGCTGCATGAGGCAGTTTGTAAAAATGATCATGACTCATATCAACACATGTGACTCATAATCTCAAGAAAGTAAACCTCTTCAGTTCTTTAGAGGCTTTGAAAAACAATATTAAAACAGTCTCATATCTATGCAGTAAACAGGCTTATAATTCATAATTATGTACTGAAAGATGGATGTTTAGTTGTAAAAGCGCTTTTTTTAAACAAATTAACAGTAAACTGTAATCACATTTTATTGAGAATTTCAAATATTCATTTCAAAAAAACGCTTTTTTTCTATTTTTGTTCCTTCTATTTTAGCTTTTGGGCATATTTGTTGAAGAAAAGACATTATTCACTAATAAAATTGTTATTTTTCCAGTCTGCGTCCTTATTTAATAGTCATCAGTTAACTCTATTACATTAACTTTATTGACCTGATGTGCCTTTTTCAAAGGAGACATTCTGAGTCATCGTAGCAGGAAAAGCACGTGTTGCTCATAACATCAATGATGACTCTGTTGTCTGTAAGTGTCCCAGTAAGAAGCCATGACAGTGTGACAGTGAGTCATCACCATCGCTACACGGAGCCTGAAACTAAAGCAGCTTAATTGAATTTAGTATAATTGTTTTTTATTCTTTACACCTGTGCTTTCATGCTGTGACATTTCAAAATATCTTCACTGTCTGTTTCTATTACCAGCGAAGCTCTGCCCGACCTCAGAGCTATGCAGAGGTCTAATGTGCCAGAATAACTAAAAACATCTGTTGGTATGCAAGGACTGCTGTAATGCTCTGTAGTTTACAATGCTACATACATAATAGCAAGATAGCAACATAATAGAAGTACTGAGGTTCAATCTTACTGTTTAGTTATGCAATATTCTCAGCTTAATTGATGCTGCTGAGCAATCAGCTGGTACGTCTGCTACAAATAAGCCATAATCTACATTTCTTCCTCCTTCTGGTGAAGGTTTGAAAGTAGAATACAGATTTTAAAACAGCAAAAAAGCTTGTGTCACTGTCAGCAGCAACACTACACTTCAACCTATTGAGTATTTTTGCAAATCCTGGCCATCATGGAAATGTGGTTTTAGGTGATTTGCAGATCAAAAAACTTAGATGAAATCAGAGTTAAATCTAGTTGCAATTCACATGTCCGAGTTATGTAAAATTATTATTGAGGCAGCATTTAAAATAATGTTTTCTTGAGGTGCAGTTAAACCTCTACACAGTATAAAACAGCAGTTGAAATGCTGTTGGAACAGTTTGGTGACCTTGAAATTTTATAACGTTTCCTTAACCTCTGTAGAGAAATCTGCAGTTAACCAGAACTATTGCTTACTCGTGTTAAAATGTCAGGATGAGTCCTCAGCCAACGATAACTTAAAAGTTTGAAAATGTAAGTTCCTTGGAAAACAGATCAACTGTGAAGCAGTAACAGATGAGGCAGAAGCAGATTTTTAAAACTCATCTTTAACAAGCTCTCCTCATTTGCAAAAGTATGTGTCTGGGTAGAAACATGAAAGTCTTGCATTAAAAGTCTTTTCTTACCTTAACAGGTGTCATTCAGGCAGACATAATAGCGAAGTACTGACTCAAATCACACATTTAAACAATGCTTATAGTAATGAAAAGATCTGCTTAATTTTACATTTTGTCTGCATTGTGTTGAGGTAAGTGGAGCATCGAGTAAAATGTTCACCAGGTAAAATAAAGTTTTAAATAAAGACTTTTTTGCACGAGTAATGGTTGGATGTTCAGGAGCACATCCTGAAACATCATTTTCGTGGCGCAGGTTTGAACACATTTATCTATGCCAAGTCCCCGAGCCGCATTGGGAGGAGAGATACGTGCCTGCCGGTGTGGCTCATAGGCTGTCTGTTGCCCCCGATTCCTCCCCCCACCAGTCATAATCTGCGCAAGTCATCCTTGATTAACCCCCGCTGAATGACTCTAATTAGAGCCAATTAGCCTGGGCAGAATGAGACGCTCTCCATGCAGATGAACGCAATGGAGAGGTGGAAGGATGGATGGAGGGATGGCAACGGGTCGAAGTGGAGAGCTGGGGATGATTGAGGGATGGAGGAGCTCGGGGCGTGGAGAGAGCCGAGGTGCGACGGGAGGCAGGAGGCTTGAGAGAGAAATAATGAGGGGATGAAAGAAGAAGAAGGTCTGCAGAATCTAAAGAAGTAATGCCTGTTGGATAACTAACCAGCCAGTCAAGAAGTCACGAATAAACACTTGTAAGGGCAGATTAACTGTAATGAAATGTGTCTTTATGCCTGAACAGAAAGCACTTTCTCGTGAAAATTCCAACCTATCCAAAACGAGTGGATGTCATGATGGATTTTAATGCTGTTTCTTTTTATGCAGCAGCCTTAAAATTTGATGAATGGTACAGGTACCTAAACATTAATGGTCTTGTCGTTTTTGGCTTTAGGACCCATTATCAGACTGAAAATACTCCAGATTATTGCTTAGTTGATAGGAAAAGGTTTACAGATCTTGATTTTGTTCCTAATGGTTTGCTAGCCAAATGGGACAGTAACAGGACAGTTAAATTAGTTAAGGCTTGCAGAAAATATAGGCAATTGTAATGTTAAGCATCACTGCCATCTAAAGTTTGAGTATTTTAAGTTTTAAGTGATGAAAAATTGCAACTAAGTGTTCCAAAGCTTCCTCACACAGGGGGAAAACACGGGGGATCCGGACATGATGTCTTAATATTTCAGGGTTAGAAAGAAATAAAAAAAAGGAGAGAGCAGGAAACTGACAGCAGACTGAGTTCTGATGTTGAAATATTCAACTCAGGCCAGGATCAAGTTGAAAAAGTTTGGCTTGCAGGTCGAGTCGGGTCGAATTTTCAAGCTAAATCACATGTCAGCTCCTCTCTCAAAACATATGGTTTCTCTATTTCCATTAACTTGTTGAGTTTACTTGTCATAAACAGCATTGCTCAACCTGTGGTAACTGTAGGATCAGGTTTCTTGATGGACTTAAAATCAGGATATCTCAGCCTCTGCTGCTTAAGTTTCCACTATACTCTCCAATTAACCGTCTATTATAAGACCTTCAACCTAATCAAAGTACAATGCAAGATCACTATGGTCCTCACATTAGTGTTTAGACAAAGATTTACAGCTCCATTGGTTGTGTGAGAATGCAGCAAAAGAAATTACAATGTGTAGTTCTTTAAAACTAACCATCTAATTTGAAGAACTTAAGAGTGTTTCTCTTTGGATTTGGGTAAAGCTAAGCTAAAGCTAGGTTTTTGATTATCGTACAGCATTGAGATAAGTAATACAATTTTCTGTTTTGAGGAGAACTTTTGTATTTTCAGATGGTCTAACTGTCCCTTTAAAAATGATAAACATATGGTGGTCCGTCCCCTCTTGTCCTGTCATTTATTTTTATTTGTTTTTAGCTTTAATTATTGTTTTTTTTTTTCTTCTGTACCCTTTACCCTCCATGTGTATCTATCCAGTCTGCCAGCAGGCCAGGACGCTCAGAGGCCTACCTACCAGATACCCGTGCCAGCCTCCCCCAGCCCTCCCCTGCTATCAACCAGCAGCAGGGGTGGAGAGGCCAGACTGAAGAGCCCACTCAGCCTGCCCAGTGATTGCCTCAGTCTATCATCAGCCAGAAGATTTCTATTATTGCAGATGGATGATTGGTCTGGCTAGCTGCCGGCCTGGCAAAGCAAGCTCATTTTTAGAGCAGTTTGAAGTGCGAGCCCCACTGTACTGAGGCAAACAGGAGGGGGACGACAGATCGAAAAAGGGGGATTCGGTGATTTGGTGTCGAAATAAAGGAGCAGAAATGGTCGTAATGACAAGGCACGCTGACGCCCGGAGCATTATGCACAGAAGACGAGGTTGTTAATGTGGACTCCCTCTATTTCCGACAGCAATTTAAACGCTAATGGGGAATGCTTTTCTGCTAAATAAATAGACGCCCCGCTCTTAGAACAAGGAGTTTGTTTACTGTTTGCACGATGATGCTGGATAAACCCAAAACCCCAATGACCAATTTATCAGATCCCTGTGAGCGTCACGCTTTCCTCGTCATCCGAAGAGGACAGTTTGTTCACAGGATAAAAAGACGCTCCGATGAAAAGAGTTTATGCATTCAGCGCAATATGCCATGTCACCTATTTTGGGCTTATTTTCTCTGATCTCATCGCAACAATAACAACATTCATTTTACTCCTCTGCAAAGAGTTAGTTTTAGCAATAAAGACCCTTCCCCCTCCTGTTTGCTGCATCACACAAAAGATGCAGTATTCACCACTGCAAACAGACAAAGGGTTATTATTCAAATGCAAGCCTGCTATCATATGACTATCATATGGCTACACCCACACCCCCGTCCTTCATGTTGCTGTGCTGCAGCGTATCACATTACCGCATTTCAACTATGAATATGACTATTTAAAGCACTTTATTAGCAACGTTGGCTTTACTTTGCAGCCTGACTTAAGGGGTCAGTTTTCTCTTACCGCCTGACCCGAGGTCAGTTTTCTCTGTTGTTGAAGCGCGAGACTCTGAGACCAGCAAGCCCAATCAATAGTCTTAAGGGAATTTAAAGTATCTGACTACATGGCCTCTGCACTTGGGAGATTGGAGAAGTACAGAGGAAATGCAACCCTACATGTTTTTTATACAGTATTGATCACTGAATCCAGAGCTTTAACACTGTGTATTACAAAGCAGGGCTAAATGTATGATGCTCTGCTGTAACTTTTGATGTCAGAGCTGTCCTGTAGGGCTAAAGAGCTTTGATTAAAAGCTGAAAATCAAACTTATGGATCATCTTAAATGCTACTGTCACTCCGCAAGAGGAATTGCCATATTTCTGTTATTTTTTAGAGGACAAATCTGGACATACGTAATCATCTTCCAGCCAACTATTACTCCACTCTTTGCTTTCTTTCCCTCCCCCTCTGACTTTTCGTCTCATCTGTTTACGCAGCTCAGGCGCTTTGAACCTCGGTGCATCGGTGGCTCTGTGGCTGCCGCCGCTGTCACCTGCTAATGTCACCAGTAATGATGTGAGGCTGTTTTTTTTTTTTTTTCCTTGAAACGGCACCACAGAGCAAGGACTCAATCATTTCATTTAAGCAAAACAAAGTACGACAGCGACAACTGTGAACCAGCCAAGAGAGAGAAGCGGCGTCGCTTTCGTCTGCAAATCATTCTGCTAACACCTTTGAAGTGGTGACATGCCTCTGGAAAATGTAGCGAGAAGCTCCCGGTTTGTGGGATGAAAAGAGAGTCAGCTTCTTGTCAACTTTTGACCTCTATATGGGAGAGATCAGTCGGGTTTTGGGCCAGCTGCTGCTCCAGACGCTGCTGCTGTGTTTGATAAACGACGCTGAGAGTTTTCTTCTACCTTATTGAATCGAGCTGAACTGTGGTGGAGAAGGGAAAGTAAACTGACTTAAAATGAACTCAAATGAAATGAACTAAACTCAAACAGAACTGAATCACATCAGGACAAAAATCCATTTACTGGGGAATGAGTAGTTCATCTTTTCTGGGTCGCAGGGGTTAGCAATGGAGCAGCAATGACGAAGGGTTTGTCTTGCTCAAGGACGCATTAGTGGATTGAAGCTACATGGACTCAGCTCTTGCATGTTGAGGACAGCTGAACCTTCTTCCACTTGAAATTAAGATATTAGAGGTCTTGACCTTACGAGAGGAACATGACTGTCCGTTCCAATTATCAAAATGAAAGAAATATTTCAAATGTATTCCAGCAAACACTTGACCAGGTCCAAGTTATGGTGACCCAGCCTTGGTTGACCCCTAACGGTTGTCTGTGGTGGTCAGTACAGACTGAAGCCCATCTAAAGTGGGCTTTGTTGAAATGCAGTGTTCAAGATTGAATGCAGCTGCAACTGTTGTCAACCATTCAGAGCTTCAGAGGACATTTATTAGTTTTAATAGTGCTTATAAAAGCTCCCGGTCCTAAAATTGTTAACCACTTGACATTATAACTCAAAATAACCGGATCGTATTGTTTATAAGTACCGGATTTAGTGAAAATTTAACTGAAATCTTGATGGTTTATCGAGTCAGGCCAACTGCAGATTAATGTTGGCACATTTGGCAGAGCTCTGGCACCAAAAACATGGTTGTGATGTGATTGGTCAATACTACAAACTGACTACAAACAGGAACCATACAGCTTCTGATACCAAAATCTTGTCCCTCACCTACAGATTCTGCATTCGTATGCAGATTTGTTTATGGAGATTAGAATCAGACTTGCACAATTGAGCCGATTCCGGGGCGTTATGCATCATTAGGATTAAGCAGTTGCGTGCATATCAACAAAATCTAGTGGGACAGGTGCTGGACACCGAAAAATCAATAAGAATACAATAGA
Source organism: Ctenochaetus striatus (assembly GCA_034780835.1). NCBI lineage: Eukaryota > Metazoa > Chordata > Actinopteri > Acanthuriformes > Acanthuridae > Ctenochaetus > Ctenochaetus striatus. Next base: position 4,952,440 of record JAUZTA010000020.1, read on the forward strand.
AAAGCACCTGCACACTGAAGTCAGAGCTGCTTTTGTAATTTTTAATAGAAACAATTCAAAACAACACAGGTGTTCTTCAGGCAAAGAAAACAGGAAGATGGAATATAACCCTTGTAACCAGGCAGGATTTGAGGAAAATTATATTTGCTACCTAAGAATAGACAAATAAGCATGAATGATTTTGGCGTGTAGCTTTACTGCCGTGCAAACAGGCCAGAAACCAAGAAAATACAAGACAAAGCAAAGCAATATATTACCACTGAAAGCAGCAGGACTCTGACATCACATACATTACCGGCAACACACTTGTATTATCACTCCTGACGGGCTAAGAGTAACATTTAGCATTTGCATAGATTCCCTGTGAGGATTGTTTTCCGACACACCACCCTCCTCATTGAATTCAGCTTCAAAACCTGTGAATCTAGTGTGCGCTAAGCCCTTACACTGATCGCTGATGCGGTGGGCGTGCTGTCAATATTGGCCCATTCACTGTGAGTGAGCAAATCTCCCCTTGACATGGCCAGCCATGCGAGTAATAGCTAGGATTAAGATAGGAAGGTACACACATGAATATACAAAACACAGTATGGCGCGGGCGGATCTGAGGCAGCAGCCAGGGGGGGAAATTACCGAGGCCTCAGATGCGCTGCGAGCATAGAAACAAGATTGACTGGGAGCTCGGACATGAAAAGACTCATTCATTGTCGGTGACCCTGATGACAAATGACACTTTTACATTTGATGCCATTATGAGTCTATCAAGGTAATTTGAACCGTTGTACAGTTTCATGCGAACACAGTATGAAAAGACAGAAAATCATGCAGCTTGATTATGTATTTTTATGACACAGAGACAGTCTGTGTGTGCACACGTAGGTGCTAAATTCAGATAATGTAAATGTATTTTTTCTTTTTTACAGCAAACAAGGTCAGCTGCTTCACCGTGGCCACCGTTGCCATAGCTCCTTCTAGAAGAGGTGTTATTTGTGAACTCACAGCTCCTTTTTCATGCCAAGTCATCTTTTGAAACACATCCACGCAAAAAGTTTCGTAGATAATTAATGCCTAGATCTGTTGTCTGCTGCTGCAAGGTTCCTTTACATAATTTAGTGGTGTTTTTGGCTATTTTTTGATTCGTTCTTTTGTTTAATTTTGCTGCTCTGGAACTCTCTTTAAGGGAGAGCTGAAAAGTTTCCTTTCTTCAAGTTTTAAATCAGAAGCCAGGTTACTTATTGCAAATGCATAGTTCCGATAAATATGAAGCAGGAGTCACCATGTGGAAGGTTAGTTGAGGATATGCACACATGAAAACACATGCAGACGCCAGCAGATGCACACAAACATTAACAAAGCATGTCCACACGCTCACACCGATTTTGTTGCTCGCCTTAGAAGCTAAACTATGACTCGAATAAAAGCTCCAAATAACCACAGTGACTCCACTTTCCCCATCCTACCTTATCATTTTCTGTGTCACGGACTAAATGCGCGAGTTAATTCACGCAGTAATTGGACGCCCGACACCGGGCATTGTCCTTTGGCATAATGTGACAAGCTCATACAAAACGTTGCTTTCACTGGCCTTCAGAAGAGGTTGAGGGCCAGACGGAGACAGAATTAAATGAAACAGGAATCATAACCCACATTTTCAGCTGACACTGATGTGACATTACCTAACAGGCGGGGAGGGGAGATAAAGGGTGAGAAGGAGAAAAACCCGGGGAAAACTGACAGGGATTAGGCCCTATTTGTTTCACTTTTTGACTACTCCTCCCTGCCTGCTTGCAGAAGTGTGTGTGCAAATGGGTATTTCCGTCTCCCACTCATCATCGCCTAATTGGCACTTAACAGCTGCCCCTCATGGCCTCCTCACCGGCTGTGTTTCCGTTCTTTTTCCCAGCGTAGGAAGCAGCAGCGCCGCATCAAACATCACCCAGCTGAGAGGGCACTTTCTCCTGCACCCTTCTCTCCTTTTTCTCCCTCCCTCCTACCCCTCTTTTCCCTTCCCTTCCCTTGCGGGAAACAGTTTGCACCCCAGACAGCCCCGAGCGCTCATTATCGCTTTTCTCAGTCGGCCTGTCGCTCTGAAATCCACCCCTCCTCCTTCCTACTCTGTGCCCACCTCCACCTCCATCTTCTCCCCCCGGCTCTTCCCCCTGTGGAGGAGCAGCATGAGGAAGACGTCGGGATACTGAAGATGTTCTGCATCCAGGCTCCGAGCCAAAAGAGACGGTGCATACGGCAGACATATGGCCACGTTTTCAAAATCTTATCTTTATTTAACCGGGCCCATCAATCACCAACAAATTTCCAGCTCTGCACCAATGGCCGGGCAAAAGGCACATTGGAGGACAGATGTTGGAGGAAAATAAGTACGTTTTTATTCTCTATGGGCATAAAGGTTATAATAATACTCTGCTGAAGCAATTTGAACTGAAAGAAAATGCCCCATTTGTGTAAAATGATATGTTCAAACACATCAGGGCATGTGGATGTCATATTACACTGAATAAAGCAAAGCAAGGAACCGACACTCCAAGTTCCTCCGTTGCAGAGGACTAATGGATACAGAGACGAGCTCGGGAGTGTTTTTGCAAACATCAGGTGCTATTTTCTATGCAAATCAAGTTGTGTTTGGTAGCTCAGGGATATAATGTTAAAGTAAAGTGATCTGTTCTATTCAAAACAAGTAAAACAGCTATAATAATAACACCTATTTATCATGGCAGTGTATGAAATTCGATATTTAATCTATAGGATTTCTGTGCATGGCCATGAATTTCCATTCTTTTCATGCCACCTTTGAATGGAAAACTCTGCTCCCTGTGTAAAGATTATATAAAATAACTAAACCTAACAACAGATAGAACATAAACCCTGCAACTCAAGCGTGATTCATTAATGCAGTGTTTAATTCACACAAAGAAAATGTGGTTTAGGCATGAATGATTGCAAAAGTCCTGCTAAATATCAATAAAAACTGGAAAATTGGTGTTCATGCACACATTTTGTGACTCTCTGACAATCTGCTATGATACTTGAAGAAGTGACAGATCTTTCTGTTGTCGAAGTTTTGCTGGATTTACCCATAATGCTCAAAAAACACGAAAAACTACACTTTGCTTCGCCTAGTTTATGAACTCTAAAGCAGTGAAGCAAACGTTGCTTATTCTCATTTTCTTATTCTGTTATGTTTTTTAGACATTTCAAAAGTTTGCTTTCAATTCAAATAACAACTAAATGGAAAAAAAGCTCATGTGTTGGAAATAAGCCCCGGTTTTATTATATTTTTAGACAGACACAAGCCTATAAATCACATTATCAAACTAAATGACTTTTTTTGTTTTTTCTTTCGCGGTCAAATGCTGGGAAACTCCCTACATGCTCTGCAGAAGTTCCCCAGAACAAGGCTTTGAAAAAAAATGGCGAAATTACATTCAAAGTAAATATTACAATAAAAAAAAAAAAAAACGCTGTTATGAAGTTTTTAACCCTGCCAATGTCAGCTAACCATATTAGCATTCCCACACGGGGGGGAGGAAAGGCTGTGAGTTGGAATAGAAATGGGCTGGTTCAGTGAGCACAGGGAGTAGAGGTCCCATTCGTCTTGTCCTGTTTAAATACACTGGTTAACTCCTGCCAACAGGGAAGCCATTCAGCAAAAGGCCAAGGGCATCTGTCATGTGTTCAGCACATTGATATTGTCCCCTTCCATATCCCTCTTTCCCCCCTCTCTTCCTCTCTTCTCCTCATCGTTCCCCTCTCTTTGTTTATCTCTGCTTCTCGCCGTCACTTTCCCCGTTTTTTCCTCCCTGTCTTCTTCTTCTGCCTCTCTCCCACTTCCTCTCCTCCCGCTTTGATGAAAGGAGTGAATATGCAGGGAACTGACATGATTAGCAGCCTCATATCCCCATGATGGATGGTGCCTGCTCCATTATTAATATAGTAAAAGCACCAACTGCCAGGTAAGAGCAATGTCAGCATCCACAATATAACGCTGTGTGCCCACGGATAATGGTGAGCACTTATTTTTATCTATGATATGCATGGGCTTCGGCCCGAGGAAGAGGAGTAAGGGAGTCGGGGATACAGATGGGGCCTCCGGTTTTGCCAAATGTTGGTAATGGCAGCACTGTATACTTCAAAACAAAGTATTTTGGCAAAAATCACTAAATTTACTCAGATGCAGTTTCATCAGTTTCAGGGATTTGATTGAAATAAGATTAAGGAAAATTTACTAAACAATAAGATTATGGCATAAAATGAGAAAAAAAACTCGATATTTCTTCATCAAAACACATAAAAAGTGTCAAACTCTGTTATAAAGTTCACAGTGACCTTATCAATATTTCTCGTTGTGTTGTCATACTTTATGGCTCGTATTTTATCTCTTTATCTCACTTTCAGCTCGTTTCATTCAGCAGCTTGGTCTGGACCCCTTGGCATCACTTTTTAAAGCACTGAGTACCTCTTAAGCATCAGTGTGTGACGCACCAGGCTTTTAACTAACTCCAGTGTAAACCCTTCTGCAGCAATATGACACGCTCATTGCAACTGCTCCTCCCCACAGGGTGCATGGTATGAAAGAATCCCATGAAGGCTGGAGGTCTGAGGAGAGTTTTGGGTCACAAACAGGACTTTCAGAAAGCACAAATTAATCTATTTCCTGTAAATCTAACCAAGTTTATTTGTTTATTTTATTATAACCAAATTGTGACTGTTTTGATGAAGGTGTTGAGTGTTGAACAAAGACACCAAAGAGACATCCAGTCCATTTAAAAGTGACACCCAGGGGGTCCTGACTGAGCTGTAGCTGCAAACATATACTTTATACTGTAAGTGTATTTTTTTATATTTATCTCTATAATTATTAAGATTTATATTTAGAGAAATATGAGACTTTTATGACTCTAGAACTTAACATGAGACAATTTTTTTATGTGTTTTTACATTAGAAGTAGAAATCTACATTAAAGTTAATGTATGCATGGTGATGAAATGCAAAAAAGTGTACATGCTCTCACACATTTCTGTGAATGAATTACAAAACTTGTCAGGTTTCTTATGTCAAGCTGATAACGGCAATGTATAACTTCATCACTTGAGTGAATTATGTATTTCCACCCAACAATTGTAGGGTAAAAAAACAAAACTCCACATAAAAACAGACTCCACATCAGAGAAATCTGAGTAAAATCTGTGTTTAATTCATGAAATGTAGTGGTTAAAACAACCTGAGGAGGCACTAAATCAAGACAAGTTGTACAGGGCGAGTTTATAAAGACCTGACATTCTCAAATGTGTCTGGTTTTGGTCATAAAATAAGGGATTTAAAATATATTTTTTGCAAAAATTATGTTTTGGGATTCATTGGGAAGGTTTTTAAAAGAGAGTTCAAACAATCATGTTG
>JAUZTA010000020.1:5002745-5014417 GCA_034780835.1 Ctenochaetus striatus
CCTTACAAATGCAATAAAAACATGGTGCTTGAGTAACTGTGAAAGGAGCAACAAAGCTAGTTAGCATATTTGTCTGGGAACACCCAAAAGTTTTATAACATTTCATGCGATCCATCCAATAGTTGTTGAGCAATCTTAGTTTGGACCACAGAACATTAACCTGATGAAACACCATCAATTTGGTCAAACAAATCCATAAACCCAGGACTGAAAAATAAAAATTCAAACTCGCGCACGTTCCACATATTTTCTTCTTCTCTAATAGCACTTGGCAGCTGGTGAATCAATGCACAGACACACTGTGGAAAGAGGTGGATTTGTTATCCAGCTAATTACACCGGGGATCCCAAGCAGAATAATCTGAATAATAGAAAAGCTGGGTTGATAAACACGGCTGTTGAATGCGCGGTTACATGTACTCAGTCACCCTGTCCTCGCTGTTGTTTCCAGTCATCTGCATCAAATGATAGCATCTATGTAAATCTTGTAGGACAACAGGATTAGAACGTTGATATTATCTTGTTATGCTCTTCTAAACATGCATGTGCAGCATTCAGATTTTTTTTCTTTTATTTACAGTGTTGACCTTGATATGTGTACATAATATTTATTCCATGCATGAGTGACAGCAAAGTACTTCATTTGCACAGAATGAAAAAAATCTGAAAAGATTATTATCCAACCTTCAATTCAATTTAAAAGCAACAATGTAAGCCTTGCATGCAGATTTTTGTTTTATGAAATGAAATTTTACATTTAATGGCAACAGAATTTCTGACCACAGAACACTTTTGTTTTTCCCAGACTTTTAAATATAGTCTCATTGTTCGCCATCCAACAGGCTTATCAGCTTGCCCTTGAATCGTCTACTTTCTGTGCTCCTCCATTCACCGCTGGAACACCTGAGCACATTTCAGAAATGTTGTCTTTGTCTTATATACAATGATTTAGCCATAGCCCGAGCCGTTGAAGGAAGGTTTAAATGGTGTGACGGCAGTGAATTGAAGCGACTGTAATGAAAGAAAAACTGATTCTTCAGGCAAGGCAGTGATTCACTTAACCAGCAGAACATAAGGCCCCTTTTTTTCATGTGGTTGTGCAACAGTAGATTTCACCAAGGGAGCTGCCAATGCCTGTGGGTGTCTTGTAGGCGTTTGGCTGCCATATAGGGATGTTATTGTCACATCTGGCAATGTGGAGATGCCAGCGTGCCGGGAAAGCAAGTTTTAAACCTCCCTCACAATTCCATGCTCAGACCGTCGGCGCACTCTGTCACTAACTTGGGCGATAAGAAGAAGTCCTCGCTGAGATTACATAGAACTACTTAGCAGCTAATCTGCATAAGGACAAGCTTCAATCTGCAATGCCTCGAAATCTCCTGTTGCGATGCCTACGCAGAGTGTAGTTCACCTAAAATGAGATGGAAGCTTGTCCTACGAAGGGTTTTGAACCAAGGATTCTTTGGTTTTATGCCATGAGCAGCCATGTGCTTAGGTATTTCCAATTATAGGGAATATGTCGAGGTGGCCCTCGGTAATTAAAGCCTAATCATGCTGGTGGATTCAGAGAAGCATCCTCATCAAGCTTTCATTAGTCTCCCTCCTTGTGATGCCCAGCAGCAACCCAACCCCCTTTAGGAATGCTCAGATAGCTTGTTCCTAAACCAAACCTAGTTATTTAGTGGTGTAAGAGTTGGCCTTTGCTAATAAAAGGTATTTACCCCATTCTGCAGGCGGGAGTCTGATCATGCAGAGCTCTACCACAGGAATCTTGAATTGGATTTGGATTTTGCTAAGGAGCCAGAGGGAAAAAAATCAAATCTTTGTCATGGGAGACCTTTTGGAGGATCTAGTTTTGAATTTTATCAGCAGCATTTTGGCCCACTTGCAAACATGGATCCAAGAATGCTATGATGAGGAAGCTACACCAGACAACATGAGGTGTATGTGTCAATAATCACTTCCATCCCAGGCTGTGACACAATGTTTCTCAGCTGAGAAAAACAGGAACGTGTCAAACACGAGCAAATCAGTATCTGGAAAGACAGAACATGGCACAAGAATCGAGAAAAAACACTTGTTTTGAGAGAATTCTTGAAAAAGCAGCACCGGTGGATCTTTTTTAACAAAAGAAAACATTTAGGACTCAATGACAGACAAAAAAATGTACAGATAATCCGACTTCTGCAATATATAATTGTGTTATTTTACAAGAGAAGCATCAAAAAGTACATTGTGAGCTCTGCATTGTGTTTACCTCCCTGAAGAAACATTTCAGAGCTAAAAATGGACCCAAACTGCAGTCGCATTGTTTGTGAGACAGGGAAATTAATTTCCCCTGTGTGAGAAACAACTGTGAAGTGACAACTCATTGAGTTGTTGCCACGAATACCAACCCCCCAACCCCTCTTTCCTCAAAAAAAAAAAACAATAAAAAAAACTGCATGACCCTTGAAACAATAGTGAGCATTTGTCCTAGATCTACAAGAGCTCTGTTTTTAAAGTGGTTTCTCATTCCAACTGGGGCAGAGTGCAGCTCCTGAATGCTCTTACACTTTAGAGATGGAGTTGAATGAAAACTACAGGCGAGATCTTGCGTTTGGGGAGGGGGGGGACGAGCAGCTGGATGGGCTGGTGGTCCTGCGTCTGAGTGAGATCAACCAGCAGAGCACCGTGTGAGAGCACCTGGCTCTTCCTACATGCTGCCTGTTTGACAGACAGCACAGACACCTGGAAGCCCGGTGAGAGAGCTCAGTGTAAAAGCCACTGCTGCTCTACAGGGCCATGCATTATGCAGGAAGCTCTCTCTCCCACTCTCTCTTTCTCTCTCTCTCTCCTTCTGCCCCCTGCTCTGCGGTAAAAATAGATCAACAGACCTGAGCGTTCAGCTCTTTTCTTTTTTTCTGCTTCTCACTTTCACTTGGATCTCACCAGGTGCAGCAGCTTCTGGCTCCCGACTCGCATTTCTTTGCCTGCATGTTTGTGCATCTGTGTGCAAGTTTAAACGCGCATGTGTTTGCGCACACTTTCGAGAGTGTGTGCACATGCACGTGTGCAGAGGCATGTGTGCATGTCAGCCAGGGTGAGACTGTTTGATCAGTTTGCCACTGCACTGAGGTTTTAATAAAAGCAGGATATTAGTCTTGCAGCAGTGTTTCTGACTACAATGGTGGCAGAGAGGATATTAGTTTATCACCAGGGGTCATTGCTGGCATGTTTGTAAAACCTGCAATAATACCTGCACTACAAGCCCAGAAATATATGGACGCATCATACTTTTTTGTTCTCTAAGCTTTAGCACAGATAGAGTCTTTTTGGCTTTGTCGAAGAGGAATGCTGATGTCACAAAACTGAGTGTCCCATGCATAACACCAAATCCCTAAAAATAATGTGTTTTTTTCCAGTTTGGTATGGAAACACCTGTCTTGCCTGCGCTCAGCCCTGAAGTAACACCCAAAGATGACCTAGAATGCTGATTGCAAGCCACCTAACATCTTTTGTTACTGAATGAGAGCAAAAACCTGCAGCTGTGTTGCAAAATATCACCTTAGAAACATATTAATGCCCATGGTTGTGCCATGAGAAGCATCAGCGGAGGCTTTTTAATGCCACACAGTCATTTGGGCTTGTGTTTTGTAAGAAAAAAACTCAAATCTACAGATATAGGTGCATAAAATTGTGGATCCTGGTTGCTATTTGTATTGTTTTATGTCTCCAGGTCTAAAAGAACTTTGTCTAAATATCTACTAAAAGAGTTCAAAGTGCATCAAATGTAAAGAATTAAGTTTTTCTAACTGTAAAGGTGAATATATACGTGCATCAACAAGCCACTGCGTGCACATACATGTGTAAAGGTCTCCTGTTGCTGAGCACAGAGGCTCCCTGAAGACCATTGATCCGTGTCTATTACCACAGAGGTCTCTGACTCCTCCCTAATTGCCATTCCACTGCTAATTAAACAGTCCTGCTTAACGAGTTCGCATCGGTAATAAGGATGGAAGGAAAGGTCACCCTATCACGCTCACGTCAACTGGACACAGTCAATAAGGACCTGTGCCTGAGAGGACAGGTACATGCACAGACGTAATCATCCAAAAGATAAAGAAGGACTCGGAGCATATGCTTTTGTATCGAAGCAGACAGATGAGCCACAATGTGTTGGTGGAGAATTGACTTCTTTTGTGCTTGTCGATCTTACATAAGCTTTCAGAATTTGATTAGTTTGAAGCGTCGCTCTTGGGAGAGGAGGAGAGCAATACCAACAGCACAGAGTTTTTTTTATTTTTTTATGCTGTAAAAGATGCTCATTTTTTTCTGCGTTCCTCTTTGAATTTCATGCCTTTAAATTTTAGCATTTAGAGCATCATGAAACACTTGAATTCTCCGCTGAATCTCAGACTAATGAAATTCATTTAGCACATTAAAAGCACTTCAAGAGTACTGGTGGTTTTGCACGTTTCAGACCATTAACTATAAATTTATATTACCCATAACCACTTTCCAAAGCATACAATTAAGTTTTAAAACCCATTTTATTAATGAAAACCAGCCTGCAAAGACTTTATTGAGATGGACAACGGCGGCCGTGTGGATATTCCTAACCTTTACATTTTGGTAAAGGTTAAATTTTGTTGTTGCTGGCCAGGATCCTTTTGAAAAATCAATTTCTTAGAGAAGCTTTGACTTGGAAGATTTGAGAGTAAGCTGTTGTTAACCTGGTAGATGATAGAAAAACACAGACATCAAGGTAAGGCACGTACCTTTCAAAAATATGGCACTGATGACAGGAAAATGGGTCAGAACCTTGATTTTAATAAAGATTCCCTGAAAAATAAACTCTTTTGTGTGGGTCAAACTGGTATCAAATATTTTTAATTTGCAGAATTGATTAAGTGCATCCTGCTCATTAATAGATCAGTCAGATTTGATGATTGAATAGGGTGCATCCTTCATTTTCTATTACCCATTAAAATAGATAGAGAGCAATATAACTGCTAACAAGACCCTTCCTTTTCCGATGAATACCCATGAGTGCCATCGTGCGTATATACTCAGTGTAGTTATATTGCCTTCTACAGCATCAGTTTTAAGTTTCCCACAAGGACCAGAATGCACCAAAAAGTCTGATATCAGCTAACAGAGAAAAATACCGGCCAAACACATATTGGCAAACTCATATATTTTTAAGTGTTCTTTTTTTTCTTGGCAGAAATGATTCGAGACAGTCCAGAAAAAATAGCAAAGCTCAGATATGCAAGAAAAATTTCATTAATTTGGTGGTTAAATGTTTCTCATTTTGCTCATCATGTGATACAGAAGGACCTTTGTCCATTAAAGAAAGTGCTTTTGCTGTATTTTTTGAGCCTGTAAATGTCCACAGACACACAAACCTCGAGTCAGACACACAAACAGACGACCTACATATACTATCTGGCCCTCTCATCATTTATCTTACAGCGGCAGAATCAGGATAGATTGGTTCAATTAGACTGGCCTTTAATGTAATCTGTTTAATCCATTTCTATCATCAAAGCCAATACCTACCTCTCTCCTTGGAGAGTGGGATTAGCCCTCCAAGTGCATCTAGAAGGGAGCGTCTCGGCTATAAAAACGCAGCCTCGGAGTCGCCCAGATCTTCTCGATATTTGGTCTTTACAACCGGCTGCGGAGAAAAACAGAGTGTTTCAATTGAAGTTTTAATGGGTAAAGATTTAAGATCTTCATATCCTACCAGAGATTGCAAACACTGTTTGGCACAATGCACAGTGCCACAATAAAAAGAGCATGCCTTTCCTTTTTCTCCTTAAATATTGCAAAGTTGATCACATAGTTGTAAAAGAAAAAAAGAAAAACAAAGATTGTGTTGCATAAGCTACTTTTAATTTTCATTCCTTAACTAAATTTGCATGTGTAGTTGTTCCAAAGTTGTTAGTAATAAAGAGTTTCAAACAAGTGGTTTGCTAAAATTGGTTGCACTGTTAAACTACAATGTTTAAGCTGTAAAGACTTAAATGATGTGTAAACTGGAAACAATTGTGCTGCCGCTCCAATAGATGTCACAACAGCATCACAAACTGGAACAGAATTTACCAAAACAACAGTCTTACAGGGTCAAATGATGACTTAACTGATCTGCCAGTCCTCTGTAAATGTATGGCTGTGCTTTCTTATTTTTCTCCAAATTGCTACTAAACTAAACTAATTTTACTGTATCATTTAGCTCAACATAAAGTCCCGTCAATCCAGTTTTTGTCTGTTCTGTGCAATGATTTTCAGTTCACATGTTGAACATATTCATCCTCTTTTTGCTCTTTGAGCTAAATGAGTTGAAAGCTAATGTTCATTTCTTGTGTGTGGCGAGTCAGTTAGCAACAAAAAAATTTATTTAATTCATACAAATATTCAGTAACAACTTATCTCGATGTAAAACTAGTTTGCCTGGTGCATCTTGTTTTCATTTATTCCAACTGAATTTTTTACGTAGGATATAACTTGGATACGTTTGGTTGTACTTGCAGTAATTCTATTTCTGGTCACTTGGGGGCAGCAGAAACAGTTTAACACAACACTGACATCACCCCTTAAGTTAAAATGAGCTTATTACCAAAGGGCAATTCTTCTTGTTCTCCTTCTTTTGTAATACTCTTGTCTTTTTTTCTCTTTTGTGGTCCCTGACAATTCCTTACATTAACTCCTGTCGTAGAAGCTAAATGCTCCATTTTGTCCAAACTGTTACTGTTTGGTGCTCAAAAGGCAGAGTACAGTTGGGTTTTTTTAAAACTTTTAACAGAAAACAGCTACATTCTGTGGAAGAAAACACCATAAAAGCCCAGAGAGTGAACAAAAGTTGTTAGCTTGATAAATATACTTACTAAGTTTTGTACTAACAGTGGCCTTTTTCACAGTCTCACATTGTTTTCATGTTGTAGTTTGATACATTGGTATTGTAAAAACGTTGGTTGCTGTTTTCAGAACAGCAGGTCAAAGCAGCCTCAGAAACTCCAAGTTTGGTGGCTGTCTCCTATTTTTCATCTGAAGGTTTTTTTCATGCTACCTTATTGAGAAAGTGTGTTTCAGGACCCAGGGGCCTGTGAAACCCATTCAAAAGCCATGACAAATCTCTCCCCCACCAAAAAATGCATGGCTGTCAATGTGGCAACAAGACTGTTTTCTAAATTCATGGATTTCATCCAACAGCTGCAATCTGCTTTTACCTGCTGAGATTTCCGCGGGGAAGTGGGATTTTATTCTCAATACCCATCTATCCATCCCCCCCACTACCCTGCATGTGTCAGTACGCACACTGTCAGAAGAAAGAAGAAAATGATGCACATGTATTTACTACTGCATGTCTATTTTGGGCAGAAATGCATTTAAAAGATATATCCTGCATCCACTTGGTGCACAGTATAACATGTTCCTACATGTTTTATTCCCTTTTCCACGATTCCTGTCTCGGATGCATACAAATTCCTCTGCAGCCAGATTGGAAACTCCAAACCTTAACTTTATGATAAAACCCAGTTTAAATGCAATATTTATATTATTTTTCTCCCCCTAGTGTGGATTACCTGTGTGACTGCCTTTCAGGAGAATTCCCCATGCAGCATTAGCAACACTGCTCGTCACAGTCGATGAAAGCACTCCCATAGCTCTTTTCGCTGTGTCGGGAATGCCTGCAGATATTAAAGCAATACATGAGGCTGCTTGTCTGAGTCCATTGACTTTGTGTTTTTTAATGGCTCGTCTGCGTGTGCGCCGAAATGTGCGAGGACGCCGTAATAAGACTTGGTTGTAAAGATTCTGTGATAAAACGTGCATGTCTGGGTTGGTTCATGTGCGTGAATGACAACAATGTCCTCCAAAGTGTGTGTGTGTATATCACGCCTCAGCTACACACACACACTCACACAGACACATGCACACACACACAGACGCCGCAGTGGACTGAGGTGTGACTTGAGTGCAGCTGACAGTTTTGATCAAAGCTGATTGATTGGACGACACAAGGCAGGGCTGCACATAGCAACACGGTGGGGTCGAGGGCTGGGGCTCCTGTGGCGTCTGAGGACACCCTGCCCCCCCCCCCTCTTTTGTTAACACAAGCCCTATGGCAAAGCATATCTGACATCGGATATTGATCAGGTGAATAGGAAGGATCAATGCTTGTTGATTGGACAGAAAATACAGAGCCAAGATTGGCTGCTTGTTTACGGGGATTTCAACTTAAATCATTTCTTGATGTACTAAGCACCGAAGTGTGAAAAATGATTGGTCAAAAACAAATTATTTAACTTTATCAAAAGCAATTTTTTTATAAAAACAGACAAACTTAAGCTTTTATGAGATTTAAAGTACTTTTCAGCATTAAGTGTTTTTGATCAAATCTCAAGTTTTCCTTTTAGCAACACATTTCCTTTTTCTAGATACTCTGGGTAATTTACTCTTTTCAAATACAACATGTTATGGAAAATTTAGGGGATTAATTGATGCAAATATATTTTGATGAAGAACAGCAGTAACATGTGATTCCTGAAGCATAATCACACTGAGCAGACTTTCCTCTCAATCACCTAACGTCATGTCTGTGCATTTACTGCCATCTGCTGCAATTTGCAAGCAAGTGCATGTGGAAATCAGACAGCACTTTTTCTGTAATGGTTGGGAAAAACATCATTTTTTGAAAGGCTACTCTTTGCTGCAACACTTCGTGTGTTATTTTTTAACATTTTCTCAGATGACCCTTCATGAGAAAATCACAGCCTCACATATGATACCTCTTCTTCCCTGCAGTCACCCCTTAACCCCTGGAGGAGCTGTGCCTCCACTTTGACAACTGCTCGATAGTCAAAATAAATATGAAACCCAATTTTGGCTATTAAGCTTAGAAGCTAACTATATTAACAGCAGAGAAGTAATAACATATTTATTTCAATCTTTTTCTACATAAAGGAGGAGCATAAAGGCTAATCGTATGTTCGTTTCTCCACCCATGACTTGGTGGAGTAAAGACTAAGAGTCAGACATATATAGAGTGTGACATGAGGGAGTTATCCGGCACAGAGCAGCTTAAACTTGAGCAGTTGGGGGTCAAAAGTGTCTTGCTCAGGGGCATCTCAGGACACAGTGTGGGGAGAGGAGACTGTTTGTGATTCATCCTGCAGCCGAGATCTCCTCAAGGGTCGACTTTATTCCACTTTAACATCAATCACTCACAAGATTACATTCAGCATGAGGATAAATCATTATAGATGATTTGATGGTGTTATTTTTTTTTCCATCAGGACTGACTGTCACTGGGTCAAAAGAAAGAATCACACCACTGATGGATACATAAGCATGATGCGGCCTCTGCCACTCACTGGAAAACTGCAACAAAAGGCTCCCGCAGAGGCTGAAGGTCTTTCTAATGACATAACAAACAAGTGAGATATTAACCTGAGACTATCCACAAGTCTAATCGATAACTTCTGGCCCTGAGCTCTCACCTCCACCTGCTTGTCCCTGTGTCCTGATCTCAACCCAGGTTCATTTATCGTTACCAACAACCGCTGAAATCCGTCTTAGAATACTGTCGCAGTCTCGGGCATTAATCAGAAAAGCCAAACATTGCTTGACTAAGCTTAACTGTTGAAGGCTTTTACTGCCTTGATAATATACCCACCATTAATTCCCCTGCCACTGACGGGACAGAAAAGCCCAGCAAGCGAAATATATGGAGGGGAAGTGCTGAGCCATAACTTTTACATGGATAAAAAAAAAAAGTGTGATGTTGTGTTTAATTATTATCACAGTTTGAGAAGATTTACACGCAGTTCTGCTGTCTGTCTTCAGGAAAGTCGACCTGTGTTTTGTCATGTGTGGTGTTAAACAGTGGTTTTCATCCTTTTCTGGCAAATGTGGAAATAAATCATGTCCTCCAACCCCACTTTTTTTTAAATGATGAACAAAAAAAGAGAAAGTAACAAATTAAACAAAGATGAGCTGTAATATTTGATTCTGTGGTACATTTTGTTGTTAACAGTCTGTTTCTGCAGGTGTTCTTGTGTGTGCCAGCACATCCTGAGGAGGGTGACAGTCATTGCCCATGATGCTTCACAGTCTGTGCAGCATCCTCTTTGACCTAAGCTCCACCTCCAGGATGGAGCCAGCCTTCCTGATGTGCTTGTTAATACAAAAAATAGGGTGTGAGCTCTTAAGTGTGTAAAGGACTGCAGATGTAGCTCATTTTCCTCTGGTGCAAAGTGATTTCACTGCTTTATGCCATAAAAGCTCATTTTCTTTTCTCCTTTCCTTTCTTTCTTCACCTTTTTATCAAATTTACAACCATAACTGATCCAAGTTATTGTCTTCTCCCGAAGTGTTGTCCTCTCTGCTGTTATTTATGTCCTCACTGAGTGTTTCGGGCCAAGAAAACAAGTGGTTATTAGCATAAATGGCCTCAGAATCTCAAATATTTTAGTCCTTTCCCCTGCCAAATGTTATCCACTTAAGAGGAGTAAACAAATAAATTGAACAAATTGTATTTTTACAGCACACAGAGCAATTTTACTTTTCAGTGCTCGAAGGGATTTTTCAGCCAAAATGTGACTTTTCAGCACCAACATCCAGCAGCTCTTTCCTTTTCAGCATTAAGCATCATAATGTTCATTTACTGCCATCTGTTGCTTTTTGGAAGCAAGTGCATGCGAGACAAACTTCTAAACTGATCCTACACTATTTCTTTTTTCAGAAACATGGCATTTTTCAGTGGTCACTCATAGCTGCAGCATTTTTTTTCATTCTTTCCCTTTATTTTTCTCTTCAACACCTCTTTCCATGAAAATCAAAGCTCTATCCGTGGTCTTCCAAACTTCCTCTGAAGTCAAAAACCAATTTCAGTAAATGCCATTTTGAAACTGGCATGCATATGTCCAAATTAAAACAATTTTCTAAACAGCATTATCAAGAAACTGCAGAGTCATGAAAGGGAAATCCATTGCATAAGCATGATTTTTCTTGGCAGCAGTGCAGGAGGGCAGGACGAAAGCAGTTCAGGCAGTTAATGTGTAGCTTGGCGGCTGAATGAGGACAGACTGGTGGCGAGGGGTCAAAGTATTTGGTCAGTTTGGTGGTGCTGAGCGCTGAAATACAGAAAAATGGCAGTGCGTCTCTTTGAGGGGAAACACCATGCGGCTGCTTACCTGCAGTACAGAGTAACACCCCAAGAAATAGTGGACAAGATTATGAATTACATGAAGCAGAGGGTAAGTGCATGCCTTTGGATTTTCAGCATTTTAATGAGCTGTAAGCTGCTTATTTGTGTTTATGTGTCCATAATCAGCCAGCCAGCAGCACAGTTAATTAGGATATTTAACTGTAATCACCTTCCAGTGCTTGAAGAGAACATGCACTCTGTTTTTACACTTTTACCAAATAAGTAACATGATGATAAAAGAGCAAACTGAGCTGCAGAATCTGTGGTCCTCATTTGCTGCAGGTTGAGTCATCTGATTCATCATCAGTTGCAGTTAGCAGGTTTATCGCATGACTCTGTTCCTTTCAGACATCATCGAAATACAACCTTGCTGTGGATGTCGGTTGCGGTTCGGGTCAAGGGACGGTGCTTCTGGCTCCGTTCTTCACTAAGGTTGTTGGGACGGACATCAGCCCCGCCCAGCTGGAAGCGGCGCT
>JAUZTA010000020.1:5054740-5068673 GCA_034780835.1 Ctenochaetus striatus
AAAAAGCAGCAATTAAAAAAAAAAAAAAAAAAAAAAAAATCGAGCAACACTGATCTGTTTTAATGTTTTGCAGCAGCGATTCAGGCTGCAGAACGAAGAATTTATCGGAAAAAAAACACTGTAACATGCTGATGTTAAGCCAACATGAAGATCACTGCATTCATTCATCTTATTTGAGCATGTTAGCATGATAACATCCGCTAATTAGCACAAAACACATATGATGCAGATGGGAATGTCATTAGATTTGTAGATATTATCATAATATCAACATGCTGATTATATTATTGCTCATTAATGTATTCATTAGAACTTTATTTAGAGCTTACTAATTATTTATGCCTCACTAAATTACCTGGTTATCGTCAGGGGACTACAAGTGTATTTCATTTTATCACCTTGTGATGTTATTGACTAAATGTCATCTACTGAATAAAAATCTAACCGACTGCTGATTAAATGTTCTACACAAAAAACATCCTCATGGTGGCACTAAAGGAAAAATCTACTCTACAGTAATCACGGTCGTTAATAATTAGAAAAGTTGGACTCTATTGGACTCAGTTGTGTTAGTAATATAAATTATTCATGTTTAGACTTGTGTTTCCTCTCTTTACCTCCACAGTGTATTAAAACCCACTGACTCCTACAGTATAGGAGGCAGTATATAGTTTTTTTTTTAACGTCCTGGGCCATTATGCCACCATTTCCTGATGATCTGTGCTGTTATGAACATCGCCCACAATGACTGTTTACAGTAATGTGATTTGTTTTTATTATCTGTCCTTTAAGGTCACCATTGCATTAAGCAAATTTGCTCAGGCGCTCCTCTCCTTGTTCGGCTCCGTATAAATGAATTAAAGCCGTAAAATCCAGCCTGTCACGGTTCAGTCTAAACTGCTAATGAAGGGTCTCATGGTCTGCTCAATTAGGGAGATATTTTTGCTTCATTTAGTTGATGTTTGCGCACTTATGTTTGCTGCTTTAATACATTATAGTGAGTACTTAAAAACTTTACTCTGCTTTGCCTTTTCAAGTGACTTTCAAGTTGTTTGTCTGCAACTTTCTTGCTTTTTTTACGCTGTTTCATTGGCCATGTGAGGAAAATGTGTGTATCATGTGCTGAAACAAGCTGATTAAACTAACATTCATCCATCCATCTTTACCTACTGTATCTTTGCAAAGCTGTATCTTCGTAATGCTCCTGAATCCTCCTCCCAGAGTGGCAGATTGCCACAAATGCTGCTCATTGGCTGTCACCGAGCAACAAACCCCTGCCATTTTGTAATTAACACCTGCTGGGTGATAACAGACACCTGCTTTATCCTGCATTGATTATTTTATGGTGACAAAATCCAATGTAATGAATGGCTGAACGCTTTTCCCTCATTTACGTCAAAGTAGCGTCCTTAGCACTCGATACAGGCACATTCCTACTGCAACTATGCAGCGCTCCATTGGCTTGAGGACAATTTTAAAGGAAACTGTTATGGAAAAGGTCAGCCACACACAGTCATGTAATTATTTATTGAAAAATACGCTGCATGCAGTTTTGGTCAATACTGTTATGGCAGTAGTAACATTAAAATGTCACGTTCTGGCTTCAAATTTGAACTGAAGTCTTTTACTTTAACATTCAATATTTCTCACAATGTTTACAGACTCAATTTTTTATGCATTTCTCTCACTATACTAATTTTTACCTGTTTTAAGCAAAACATTCAGTTCAGAGTTCAAAGGCTTCAAACACATAATTTCTTTTGGCAAAACCAGGTCTGTAATAAAAGTACTCGTTGATCAGACGGCACTGTAACTGCAGATCAAAACTGTCATTTTCATGGATTGTGTGTTTCTCATCTTTTCTTTAATCATCATGTTTGTCCCTGACTTAGAAGTGGTGGCTAACGAAACACTGTCACCAAAAAGTTCATTTACTAGCTTTTTTGGAGCTTGTAATTGCCTGAAATGATCTTACTCAGCAGGTGAAGTTGTTAGGTCAGTGAATCAAGAGATTGCAGATGTGTTTATTTCTTCTTATCAAGTAGCGCAAAGGTCTTTTTGTCCATGTTGGCTGAAAAGTATTTGATTTACCAAAGTTCTGAATCATTCTCTATTTGCCTCATGCGATGTGATTTAAGACCTTCCTCAAATCATTGACTAGGAAGCCCAGCACACATATGACCTGCCAGGCTACGGTGGCATTTAAAAGAAATGTCAGCATTTATTTCATTCCGCAGTCTTCAAGCTCCCTGCTGTGTACTCCACTTCCTTTATGGATAGTGTCTGTTTTCAATTACAAGACTGAAAAGGTTTCACCTGAATCGCCACGGACAGGCGGTGGAGAGTAAACTCTGCATATTCAACTCTCTTGCACTGCATCAGAGGAGCTTTACTGTTTGCTACCAGACATTCAAAAGAGGGACAAAAGGAGCGGGCTTTAGGTTTTTTTTATTGCTAAGTTAACTTGAACTCAAGAGAAGAGGCACTGAAAGTAAATTAATTCATCTGCTTCTCCTCTGCTCTTCTCTGCCCTTGTGGGCTCCATCGAGCAGCATTGGATTTGGCGTTCGTTGGGGTAAGAGAGTATAAAGAGCCAGCCACTGGAGAAAGACTGTGCAGAAAGGGTAGTGATGCTGAAGGCCAGACAGCTCGGCGGCATCTAACAAGAGGAAATAACATGCATACCATGGAGGAGAGCAGGAGAAAACAAACACAAGATTTTGAATGAAGCCATAAGTGCGCTAACGTTGTTGGAGCCAAATACTCTTGAATTTCAGGCGTACTGCTGTTGTGCCGAGTCATTTTGACCCCTGCACTCAATCTTATTGCTTTCTTTCTCATCAAATGGAAAAAAAAAAAAAGCAGCGTTGGTGAGAGTGGCGACAGTTTGCTCTCATGTTCACCCGCTGTTGTATTTCAAACAGGAGAGCAGTTGAAATGTATGCTAATCCTCGCAAAGCGCACCCCGCCGCACAGAGCAGCATATTTCCATAGCGATTTGGACATTTTTGAGGGATTAAAAGGGGGGGTGGTGGGGGTTAGATGGTGGTCGGGGAACCCCAGGCAGCTCTACACATACACACACACTTCATCAGCTGACAGTGAGCACAGTAAAGGGCATGTGTTTAACAGTGATTGATGCACTGTCAGTAATGTAGAAGACAGTAGGAATCCAGATTAGAGAAAATGACCCGTGGGAGTGCAATGAGAGATTGGTGGAGGAGATGGAGGGAGAGAAAGGGAGACTGACTAAAGATGGCTGTCTGTGAACGTCTGATAACCCGTTTCCTCACTGCTACACATTTCACTTTGAAGCCCAGTCAATCGCACGAGTTTCCTTTTGCTCCCTGCTGTTTCGTTTTTAATCGGCATCTCTTGTTTTGTAAAGAAGGCTTAATTTCAGTCGGACACTAGCAGAGGCGAAACCCAAAGCCCCCTTTTCAAAGTCCACACAGTGACTTTAGCAGAGCAGCTATCACGCTGCGTATGAAATTAAAGTGATACGGGCAAGTTGTTCTTCACTGTTGCTGTCAGGGCAGGAATCTGTTTGAAGCAGTTGGGATGGATTGATAACTAATCACTTCAAAGTCAGGTATCACCTTTGGTGGTCAGGAAGTTCAATCTGATAATAAGTTAACACGAGTTACAGTTTGCACTCGTAAGTGAGTTGCATGTGCATATGATTGAAACTTGGGTTGAGTGAAGATCAGAAATCCTCATTACAATCCACAAACATTTCCTCTGAATGGTACCTGCAGGAATTAATGCAGACCTCACATTAAAATATTGTTATTGTAGAAAAAAAACTCAACTTTTTTAGCTACACTTGGTACTCCTGAATACTTTTCATGTTGAAATAGTATTTAACACTATATCCTTGAGTGCAGAACCCTCAGCATTCAACAGGTGGAGTATTAAATATATAAAAGGAGCCAAAATGTTTAACTGATTGTTTGCTTGAAATGCCCCAAAGCACTGAAAAACCAAATTAAATCCATCATTAAAAGAATCATATGTGCCATATAATACTCAAGGTAGTAAAACTTTTATCAGAACATAATGAAAAACAGATAAACATATGAAATTATCTAATGAATATGAAAAATAACACAAATGAGAAGACTGATATGCAGTTTGGTGCTTATAATTGAACATTTTCTGTTTAAAACACAACAGTTTTCCCAGGAAAGCAGTGATATATCAACATGAAAAAGGGCTCTTACAGGACAAAGGCAGCAACCCCCACCCGCTCCTCTTTTTTATTTGCTTCTTGACTTCCGGATTAAAAAAAAAAAAAAAACAGATTAATTCTAAGAAGGACAGAAACAGTGGGTGGTTATAGTTTCTCTGAAGAAAACAGATCTCCAGAATGTGTCATGCTGTGTCACCCATCGACCGCAGGGGGCCTTTGGTTTTATGGACATTTGCCTCAGCTATAGACAGGTTTGTCAGTGTCAGGGGCCCAGGGAACAGAGCTGAAATCTAGACTACAGGGGCCCTGGCTTAGGGACTCTAGGATGTAAAAAGAAATAGAAAAAGAAATGAAAAGAAAAGTTTTAAGACTGAGAGTAAGTGAAGTATTCTGGGATAAGGTGTGAGATAAGTGAAATCTGAAGGCACATTGATTCTGAACTCATGTTTGCATGGTTTGTATAATATTTGTGTGTTTATCTCAAGTATAAATGGAGAAAAAGTACCCAGGAAGCCCATCTATTGTGGCCACAAGCATGGCCCTGACAGAGGGTAATGGCCCTTATTCTAATCCTCTAAAAGATGAGGGGTACAAGAGGTTCAAATGCACAGAGACGAGCGGGAGGAGGAGACAAAAAAAAGAGGCAGGGGAGGGATGGAGAGGCCCCATTCTATGCCTCATTGAGTCCTCATTCGGAACGGCCGACACTTCATTAAAAAACGAAGTCGTCTTCTGCAGGGAACAGAAAAAAAAAAAGACCTGCTTGTTGTTCATACTCCATCACAACACGGAGAAACCCACGGAGTGTATTTACTTTTATCGCAACCACAGAGCACCCGAGCGCATCTTTGAAGGAGGCGGGCCACAAATGTGTAATTTATGATAATTGTTTTCTCTCTTTCTCAAAAGTGTAAATATATTATGACGATTATTTCCGGGAGGAAGCGCACAGCGGCCCGACGATGCGACGTTTTATCAGATGAGGGCAGAAGAATTGCTCAAGCACAATGCTTCTGTCGCCGGTGAAGCGAGCGGGGCGGAACATTGTGTCAAAACAGCTGTACTTTCACACATGAATGCATGCAGACACGCACACATAGGCAAGCATCGCCGACTTCAAATAACTCAACAGCAACTTGTCCTGACTTTTTTTTTCATTTTAACTTGAACCTTTAATAAACCAGTATATTCTAATTAAGTCTATTTACTCCATTTCACAAGTACATTCATCTTATTCCAAAGCAGTGGACTTGACTTAAATTGTTATTAAGAGCTACAACAGAAATGCAGTGAGCCAGCTCTTTTTGTTTTTATCTGCAATGATAGGAACAATTATGAAAGTTTCTAGGCTCTCGGTAACTGAGAAGAACACTATAATAAAATCGAAATATTCATAAGTCATGTTAACTCTAAAGGAGGAATGTACAGCAGTTTTATAGGCCTCAAAGTGTTTTTGTATTTGCTTCTTCTTTCTGTGATAACACTGAGTTTGTCTGACTCATTCACACTTATAATTACCTGTGTGTGATGTGTGCGTCATGCGATATCCTGCTCTCACACCTTCATGTTTTAATGAGTTACTTTGTCCTCCTCTGCTCATGTTTTGGTACTTTTATGTAGCACATTATCTGTTCATCCTGTCCTTAGTCTGAACCGCAGTTTGGTAATTGTATCCGAATCTTTTAAAACCAGAAATTATGTCCAATTCCCTCTTTCAGGCTCTTGCATATCTGCATTACAGGCTTTTTTTGCCCACTGCCAGCCTTTTTAGGTGCTGTACATACATTTGACTGTGGAGAAACCAATGCTGTCTCAGCATTGATACATCCATCCCTGCAGAGAGTTGAACTAAAGTCTTGATGCCTTTCAGTTGTAAATTTCCTTTCATGAGGACTTGTTCCCTTTCCAGTAACCTGGATTGGTCTTTGCTACCAAATGTTTCTGCCACTGGCTGCCCAGTTGGTCAGGGTCAACGTACGTTTGTTCTCTCTCCGAAACCCTTTTCGTGGGAGGGTAAAAACCACAAAGCGACACGGTGAGTTCCTTTTATCTGAGTCTCTGTCTCTGTGTCTCCATCCTCCACATATTGATCGCTCCCCGACCTTTAACCCCGACTGTGAGTAATGGAATTGCCTGTCCTGGACACGGGCCCTGGTCAAGGTCTTGTAAATGAACGACGCATGTTTGCACGAACTCACCAATCGATGCCTCCCCTGCTCCCATGTCAGGGAGAATAGAGCCCTCCGCTGTCAAAGCCTTATCTCGATTCCATAAAAGTCCTTGAAATTGAGCTGAAACCCAACATTTTGGAGAGCACAACTTTCATGTTTAACAGCAACAGCCTTCCTTTTTTCACCTGAAGTACTCCTACTTGTGCTTTTAATCATTTATTTCCTGTTTTGATATCTGGAACAGATTTAAAATTTTGTCTTGAATTGCCAGACATTGTTAAAAGAGGTGTAACACCTTGTAGAAAAGGATTCTTGATGTATTTTTAATGAGTTAAGTTCTAAATATGAAGCACTTGAACATGGTGGACACCTGCTCTTACAAAATGATTGCTGGCTTGAAAGGAAGTAGGAATCTTGATGCTGTGAGTCATCTTTGGATCTTTGCTCACAAAAACACTTCTTTAAGGGGTGACTCATGTGGGCTGATAAAGAACTGACAGACACATTTCAGGTTTGTTCCTTTTTTCAAAATTAAATTTCTCCCGCAGAAGGAGAGACACTTTGACACAGGCCGAGAGAAAAGACCTGGGGTCCATCCTGGAGAATCCCTGGACCTAGATGACATGACATACCACTCGAGAGCATATCAGATGGCATTCTGACGGATAAGACCAGTGTGGGGAAGTACCGCCTGGTGATGGGAAAGATTGTGGTTGAAAATAGGGTGGTGTGGTTTACGGAACGTGTGAGCCTGGGGGGGGGGGATGCCATGACAGTCTGTGCAGGAATGTTTGTGGATGGTTACCACAGTGATGGAGAGTGTTTGTTTGTTTGTGACAACAAGAGGATTACTGATATTTTGGGGTAATAGATAGGAGGGTGGCTCACTCGAAAGAACACTGTGAACTTTACACTGCAAAAAATGGTGGTAGTGTCAACAGATTTATTTTGCTTCTCATCCCTGTGCAAGTTATTTTTAGTGTTTTTCTGTGCTTGTGATACATGGTGTCAAGTGTCCTTGCTGCTGCTGTGCAGCCCCTGTAGAGGTTTCATCTGACTTGGTAACCTTTATGTAACACAAGTAATAGCACATAGCACAATTTTATTGAAAAATTTAGTTAATTTTACTAAAAAATTGATAAATAAATAAAAATAATCAAAATCTATAGACGTGCTAGCAGCTAATTTGAGGTTTTGCTTGGACACAGAGTGCTCCGAGCTAAGTAATTATGCACTTTATTGTGCAACAATGCCAGCATGCCAGACGTTTGGGATGTTTAATATGTTCAGCTTGGTCAGTTTGTTAGCCTGCTAGCTAAACAAGTACAGCTAAAGCATATTACATAGCGATCCCTACAATATCTGTCAAGGCAATAAATCAAAAGCACAAATGTGAGCCTCAAGCTGGAAAAATTGAGGATTACCCAAGTCATTCAGAGAAGTCAGGTGGAAACCATGAATGTGGTGCAATCTGTGTTTTAATGGTAATGTTTACCTGTAACTTTGACCTGCAAATGGTGCCATAGGAAAGATCACCATCGCCAGGGTTATTAGGATTCTTCTTGTGAGGACTATAAATGCTTGAAAAGAATGGCATGACAATATATTTAAGGTATTTTGGTCTAGACTAAACTAAATTAACCAAAATTGCCAACTCCAGAATCATACCAACTTTGCTTAAAATAACATAAAATTTACAATACAAATTAATATTCTGCTAGTGTTTCATCTGGCAAAATTCAGCTTCCATTGTAGGACTGGATACAAAAACAAACAAAAAAAAACAAGTTGATAATTTACTCTTTTTTGTCAGTATAGTGTCTGAGATTTTATGTAACTCAGTAGCTTTAACCCTCACCCAACACATGGAAAAAGTTCCCGCACACACATTACCAGACACACACACACACACACACTCAGACTAATGTCCGGAATCCAGACTCCCCTTGAAATAGCTGCACCCCCTTTGCTATATTGATGACACACACGCACGCACGCACACACAGAGCACCCAGAATAGTTGACGGTCACATCCATTGCATTCCACTACCCAGCTGGCTGCCTGTGGACATAACATACTGCTGAATTCTTACACACATTCCCAGTTACAGCAGACATGTCACACACTTTATATCCAGGAGGCACATGCATACATACTGTATAATCATTCCTCTTTGCCAGAGACACATTGATACCTCTTCATCCCCGCCACACACTTCAGACTCTTCTCCCATTAGTCTGATTTGGTGCATAGTGCTCACTGCTCGCCTCACCCCATCAATGAACAACACAGGTTCGGCCTCAGAGGGGCCAGTAGCTAATCCCTCAGCTGTTTGGAGTTGGCAGCGGACAGCCGAAACACTGGAATAGTCTTTGCCCCCGCCAGCTGCAGCGCAGATCAGATATCAATTTGTCAACAGAGCTGGCTGGTCAGCCGGCCGGCGCTCTGCACTGGCTGGCTGGTACAGAGCCTGGAGGCAGAGGTGAGTCAGCAACTTAGACAGCCAAGAGTGGAGAGCCAGACAGCAAACAGCAAGCCGGTGTATTCAGCTGCATAGATTCTAAACTCGGACTTTTTTGGAGGAAAAAAGTTAGAAAAGTTGAGAAAATGTCCACACCAAAGCGTTTTTTTTTCTTTTTTCATTTTCCCCTGTGGAAATGTTACATTCTCACCACTTTCTCACTAATTCCTTTCAGATACCAATGGTGGTTTGATAACAGCGGTTTTACTGCAATGTCGTGGGCGTATTGTGTTTCTAAATTTGCTCTTCTGCATGTGGATTATGAGCCATTTCAGCCCAGAGGGTTCAGTGCCACACACACATTCAGAAGATCCCACGACCAAAGTAATAAAAAAAATTCTGCTATTGTTCTTCAGGTTTCCAGCATTTACTCTCACCTTGTTCTCCAAGCACACTGATCTTGAGAATCTGCACGCAGGGGTGTTTACCGACTTGACTCCTGGTCTTATTTTTTAAATTTTATCCCATTTTATCCCATCAAAGTCCTCCGTTTTAATGAAATACACTGAAATACAATGAAATAAGAAGTCGTTGTCCTTCATCTGCACACATAGAACATACGCATAGAATAGAAGAGGATAAAAATATAAAATAGAGCATTACAAAGGGGTTAAAACCTTTTTTTAGGATGTTGCTGAGAAAAAAACTACTGGAAATAAAGTTCGAGATATTAAAACATGGCTCCAATGTCATGTTTGTCTTCACTCTTATTATCTACATATATAAGAACACTGTACAGGCAGATTTATTGCTTCTTCGCTAAGGTGAAGGATTGAAGACTAAAATTAGTTTTGATTATTAAATTTTGTACATTAACTGAGAAATACACTGAGATAGAGACCTCATTCGCAGAATATTGGAGTAAAATCGGTACCCTGTTGTTGTTGGCGTGGCCGCGAGTAAAGGGGAAAGATGTAGAGCTGTCCGTGCCATGTGTGAGGTCATTACCGAGCATATGGCTTCAGCGTTTTTCTGACATAATGTTTTATCTTGCCCAGGCAAAAAAAAAAAAAGAAAAAAAAATCCTGAGGCTTCTGGTGCTTTGTAAATGATTTGAGACCGGCCCAGCCCCTGATAACCACAGAGCTGCCTGTTGGCGGGTCACTGGCTCTCGTGAACAACTTCTCTCATCCGAGCCGCTGCTCTTGGACTCGGGCCACATCCTGCTGTTGGGCCGTCGTCGGCTCATAAAAGGCTCGTTTTTTTCCCCTTGCGTGGCACATAGCTGAATTAAAATCTATTAAGAATTGTGACAGGGCCATTAAGAAGACGGATGGTCAGAGGCCTCCGTGGGTTTGGCTTACGCTTTGTCCACCTCGAGTCAGGGGGCCCTTCCTTCACGACAAAAGCTTGCCCCCTGGCAGCCCCCCGCTGGGCATGCGGCTCTGACCTGGGGCTGTGTTTTTTTTTTTGTGCATGTGTGCAAGGATGACGAGTTATGCAGAGACAGCATCCGTAGCGGTGGGTTGGGGGGCTGCCTGCAGAAACATTCAGGCCAAAGCCGAATGAGTTTGTACAGTAAGAAATGCAGGTTTGCGAGGTTGTGCAGTTGGCCAGTAACACCAGCAGGACAGCAACCAGGTCAGGACTCCTACAGTCACACACCACCGCACCTCTCCTGGGTTCAGGTTGGAGGACGAGGGGTGAGTGACAAGGGAGTGTGTGGAGACATGATGGATGATAGGGAAAGAGCGCTCACAGCTCAGTGGGAGGAATTTATAGATCGAACAGAACAGTAAGTACTTGTCTGTGTCATCTCCTGGAGCGTGCGCGTAGGTGTGCGTGCGCTTTTGCACACGAGGCGATTCTCCCCGCTGTCTTCGGAGATGTGTGTTCGCTATCGGATATGTGCGAAATGTTTTGTCTGTAAGCACTCATTATTCAGGCCAAATGTGCAATAGTTTGCTTTTCGTCTGCGCTCCCTCTTATGATATATGACGCGCGCTCCCTTCCTCCCTGCTCGCTCTATTTGTAGCTGCTTGTTTTCTTCTCGGACTCAGGTGTGTTCGAGGAGACATGGCGCTGCTCAAGGTTTTTCCACATCGATTTCTGCTGCGCTTGACAACATGTTTATTATTATTTTGTACAATATCATCAACCCTGGATAGAAATTGGTTCTGGGTAATGCGAGTGGAGCGAGGTCTTTGAATTAGAAACACCCTGTAGAATAAAATAAACCATCGCACCTCCATATATCTCAAACTACACCAGGAATTGTTATACTAGTGGCATCATAAAAATATGGACCAATATAGCTCCCATGAAGCCAATTCCTGACTGCATAAATATAATTCTTGATGCACCTGAAGGGAATGGCATTGAGAAAAAAATTCCCCAAAGAGATTTCGAATAATAAATGAGATAAGAAGAAATGCAGAAGGAACTGCTCTCTCTCACACACACACATAAGGCTTTCAGGAGCTCATGCATGGCGGTCATCTATCACCCCTATTGACCAATTACTGTGCCAAGCTGGCCAGTTTCTAATGAGCTGCGAAAAAACACAATGGAATAAGAGTCAATATCAGGCAAATAAATTATTAAAGGGTGTCTCGAGGTTTTATTTGCTCGCTTGCGGTTACACTTGGCGCCGGTTGAAAGGAGTGGAGCTAAGAAAAGGGGGCGAGGCCATGGCTTTTCAATTATCTGATTTTTATGAACTCTATTGTGGTCTGTAGCTGTTGCTGGTCTGGATGGATTAGCCTCTGTGTGTAATATACTTGAGGAGAGTTTAATCTGTTTGTCTTTGTTTTTAGGATTTTTTTGGTTTTGGCTCGTGTTTGTCTCGAGGGTGATGGACATTTTCAAGCATTTAGAAAAACTTTTTTTAAGTTGGATTCCAGGTGGAGAAAGAATTAAGAGCATTTACATGAGTGAAGTAGCAGAACCACATTACAAAGCCTACACTGTGAAACAGAAGTTTTAGCAAAAACCAGGTCATTCTGCAGAATAACTTGCTTGCGTGAATGATAAAACACTGGATTATAAAACTAAACTAGTTTGTAGCAAGTAACTATAACAGATAACTAACTTTTTTCTACTGAAAAAAAGTGAAAAAAAGGCTGTAAAAATTGTGTCCGACCACCAAACAAAAACCCAAAGATTCTACAAAGATTTGTATGACATGTGACACAGTAAAGGAACAAATTCTTATACCAGGACCAGTAAAGTTTTAGCATTTTTGTTGTATGTTTATGCTATTAATCAAGTGGTTAATCAGAAGAAAATTAATGTATTTTTAATAATAGGCTTTTAGTCAGAGCACTAAACAGTCTCTTGTTTCTTCTTTTCCAATAAAAGAATTAGCTCTTCTCTTGTTCCTTGTTTTAATGTCTTTGCAAACTGACTATCTTTGGGTATTTGACTGTTGATTGGACAGAATAAGTCAGATAAAGACGTCATCTTGGGCTGTGATGGACATTTCCAACTATTTCCCAAGACTAAAGCTGTAACAAAAGAAAATAAAGATTAATTCTGTAAAAAAGACATAAATCAGTTGGAGCCCTGTCAGACCAAATTTGGAGAATAACAGCAACTTGACCTTTTTCATTCCATCTCAGTCCTTTTCCAAATCAGTCAGCAAAATCTCACAATGTACATCTACTGCATCCAAACAGTTTGTGATGTATATACCAAGCATTTTCTAGCTCTAAAACAATTGCACCGTGCGCCCAAAAGTCCAATATTTACCTAATTATCTCTTGTATTTTCCTCACCAGCGATCCAGCAGTTGAGTGGGTAGTGCACACTTAACGACTGTACTGTGTGAACTGTGAACCCTGTGAAAGAATGCATCCAAGTAAACCCAAACATCACTGGGTGTACAATCCATTAGCATCCATCTGTTTCCCTGTATCTTGCCTTGTTTTCTCTTAACTTGTTTGCATTACCTTTGCAACGACAAGTGAACCGCTCAGATGTGGCACCTGCGTGTGTGTAACATTCAGATAGAAGATCAGCAAAGTATCCATCCAGATTAACCTCATCACACTGCTAATACACACCAGAGGGATCACTGTTAACAACTGCAACACCTATTCATGCTTCAAATGTCCCCTCAGGTGCAAAATGTACATCTCATTTGTTCTTTTTCTTTATCTTACAACACTTATCATCTTAAGAGTGTAATGCTGCTGAGCGGACTCACCATGGGATACACAGACAATCACAGACATCAGCATGTTTGGCTATTATCAAGGATGTTGGAGCTTATTTCCTCTAATTGCTCTTGTATAATACTAAAATTATTTTTATAAAATATTAGTTCAGAACTCTTAGAAAGAAATCAACTACTTTTTATTCTCCTTTCTGTTATAGTTTTGTTATCAAAAGAAAAGACACCGAGTAAGGCAGGTAAAAGAACAAAAGGTAAGTTTAAATAATGTAAAGCCGAGATAGCAAGTAACAAAAACTAAGGGAACAAACTGAGGCAAATCTAAAACACCAGAGGAATACAAAAACTGAACAACAAACCAGGATGACATGGGTAGCAAACTCAGGATGAAGAACAGAGACAGACAGACTGACGAAGAGTGAAGGAGAATCACAAACTTTGATTCATTAGGGAGGAAAAGCTGAAAAGGGAAAAGTGACAGCTACCAACTTCCTGTCAACAATGAACAAGACAGAAAAGCACACAGACAGACAGACCGACAGAAATTGTAACAGAACATGACACATGAAGAGAAAACTTAAACCACAAACCATGAAAAACACTTTCTGTTGTTTTTAGGGCTGAAACATTTTCTTTAAAAGCTACAGTTGCATGATTTAGTGAAGCAAGTGCGTCAGAGTTTCACAAACACACACAAAAGCATGACCCCCATCATACACACACACACTGACCCTTCTCTTATTGATGCTTAAATACAGAAAGCAAAAAATCCCACTGTGCTATTACAGCAGGTATATATTTAGGTTAAGTTAGAATACAGTGAGGAGGACAGTTGTTAAACAGAAATGTACAAATCAATGTGTTTTAGCTAATCTAATGAGCTTACAGTGTGATATTAAGCTGTTTTAATTTAATTTTTGCATTTCATACAATC
>JAUZTA010000020.1:5090425-5104770 GCA_034780835.1 Ctenochaetus striatus
ACTGCCTGAGGAATATGTGCTTTTATTGTGGAATACTTAATTAGAAAAAGCTACATTTTTTTTCTAACAGTTAGTCTAGGGAAATAGCTAGCATAGAGAATGGATAAAGGTTTGTTCAGGATGAGAGTTTTGGTGAGAAAAAATAGCCAGAAATGATCAGATTTACCTGAAAATCTCTGAATCTTTTAATCCCACAATTATGGTATTTGTAGAGAAGGAGAACAGTTTCTGGGGAGGATTTGAAGGGGATGTCCCTACATACATGATGTCATGTCTAAAAGGCTTTGTTAGGCATTAAAAGCAACCAAGATGTTTTAAAGAAAGCCTCCTAAAACAGAGCATTTAAGCTGAACATCTGCTGTCAGATTGCTACAGAAACCAAAGCTTATTTTCCACTTGTGAGCTGTAGGCAAGTGGGTTACTGATGAAAGAATGATAGCTGGTGTATTATTTTCTCCCGTTCCCCCTGTCTGGGGGTACACATTACCTTCTTATTCACACCAGAGCTGCTTCACAATGGAAAACAAACACGGCTGGGTTCTGAAGACAACATCATTTTTATTTTAAGACTGTGCCTTGCCAGCTATTCCCCGTCTGAGGTAAACTTTCAGCTGCGTGACACTTTGCCGAGGTGAAGCACAGTCTTTCCTCCCTCCTGCATGTACGTGCGAGGCAGTGTTCAGAGGAAAATCAATGTTTGATGCAGGAAAGAGCACATTTGTTTCTGAATGTTGTCAGAATCAAGGAAATTACCCCGGCCTGTCAATGAAAACAGAAATTTTGATTAATAATGTACTTCATGGAGTCATAAATACACTAATAACTCTGCTATACACACACATTTATTAGTGTTTATCCATCAGGACACTAGTGAGCGTTCTCAGTGCTTATGTCTACTAAACCCCTGTCCCTAAGGGCCACAGTTGATGAAGATCGACGCATCACACTACCCCCCTGTCTCTTAACTCTCTCTCTCTCTCACAC
Organism: Ctenochaetus striatus; assembly: GCA_034780835.1. NCBI lineage: Eukaryota > Metazoa > Chordata > Actinopteri > Acanthuriformes > Acanthuridae > Ctenochaetus > Ctenochaetus striatus. Next base: position 5,091,410 of record JAUZTA010000020.1, read on the forward strand.
ACATACACACACACACCCCTCGCTCTCCTCTTCATCCACTGCCTTGGTGCGCAGTCACGCCTGCTGCAGAGTAAGCTTTGTGTGTGTGTGTGTGTCGGAGGAAAGAGAAGAAGAAGATGAGATAGAGCCTTTTGATCACAGGATGCATTCTGCCTGCTGTTTCTCCTCGAGCCCACATCAACAGCCGAGGCGGTTGTTGTCTGAAGGACACCAGATTAGAAGTTTGCATCGTAATAATGGGGCGAAAAAAGTAACAGCGTTGCCTTCAGGGTGATGGACAGATGCATGATTTATTTACAGATGATCAAGGTTCAGTTCCCCAATTGCAACGGAGTTCTCTGCTGTCAGTCAAGTTTTAATATTCCAGAAAAGTTTCTCTTTGTCTCATATAACATAGAACTATTTTCTGTCTTTCTATAGCAAATTCTGAACAGTGCTGGTTTCCACAGTAGGTTTCCTGTAGTTTTTTTTGAGGAATATGGTGGAGAAATTTTAATATTGCGCCGTATTTTATATTCAAACAAAGCCGATCCTTAAAAACAAAACATTACAGTTAAAGTTTACCTGCAAAACACAAAACAACACAGAAGGGACGGGGGCTGCAGGGTCCTCTGGCAGGTGATTGAACAGTATTGAAACACTAAAATGACTTTTAGCGGTCGAAGCCCACATGTGGTTTCAGTACAGATCTTTCTGCCATTAATTAACCTAATAACTCAACTAATTATTGAATAAAATTGATTGCAAATTACAGTTTCTCAGCTGTCCAATCAGAGAAGCTTGAACCAATTGTTATTGATTTGCGAGCTGTTGCTTTTCATGGTTTTATAATGATATTTGTTTTTGGCTCAAGCTTAGAAATTCAAGTTAAACCATTAGCTTGCGACAATCTGTCTGATTATCTGACAGTTTCTGTCTTTTTACTGTCGTATACCATATCTAACAAGTCATATCTTATGTCATTTGAATGCATGCGTAGTATATTACCTCATTTACAGACATCAATCAAATAGATTTTCATCTGCAATCGAGCCAGTTCTTTTGTTAAGAGACATCTAGTGATTGAAATGAGATGTTGTCCATTAAGTCAAATAATATAACTGTGTTCCTCAGGTTAAAATGATAAGAAAATATCCTTTAAACACTTTATCTAATGATCACTCAAGACACAAGTATGAATGCGGTTTGTGTTGTTGTACAACTTTCCTCACATCGGATGGATTAGTCTTCCCCTCGTATTTGAGTCCATCATCCATAATTCACATCTCAGGATGCACAGTTGCCTCATTTTGCCACCTCGTGTGTTTACTCCGTCCCCTCCGCTGCGGCGTTTGGCAGCTGCTCGCACCCCCCCCTCCAACCCCCCCAATCCATAAATCTCGGGCCGGCTGTCTCAGATTGATGCTGAGTGCACCACTCCCAGATGTGGTTATTCGTGCCTCTGCAGTTATTTTGTTTGGGAAACTGAGTTAATTAGAGGCAGCAACAGCAGTAGAGTGTGTTTGTGTGTGTGTGTGTGTGTGTGTGTGTATTGATAGTGGCTCCATCTGTACGCTGCCTCATAAATGCTAAGAGTGTACGGGGGGGGGGTGTATCTCTGTCTGCATTTCTGCATCAGCGTCTGTTAAAATAACACCAGAGATGGACCCTCTATATTTTTGATAAGTTCAATGGCGACCTCTTTCATCTCTCCTCACTTATCTCCCTCTCTCTCTCTCTCTCTCTCTCTCTTTTTCTCCTTTGCTCTCCCTCTCTCCCTTTCATTGGCGTCCAGCACATTGATGTTACAGATATGAAAACCTATCCGGCGACAATCCGCCTGATCTCCTGGCTGATATATCAGAAGCAGCGCCTCTCTTGTCTGATTCCAACGGCAATAAAACACAATATTCTCTTAACATGCCCACAGATACTGCAGTTTCTCTCCCTTCATATGATATTTGACAGATAAAACCAATCTTTATTCTCATAAAATGAACGCTAAGAAAGAATGAGTTTTTACCCGACGATGCCTCCTAAGCGGCTGCAGAGTACACAGTGCCATCTAATGAGGGTTCTGTATATTTTCTGAAATGAATGTGCCCGACTAACCGTGCATGCTTAAGTCTAGAGTTGGCCTGTCCAATTTTGCTGAAGAAGATGTAGCTAACTAACCATTCAGCGCACATTACGGCCGAACTTAGGAGCTGTGCGTGCTTTGAAATCGTTACACTTTGCTGGTCAGTGAAAGGCAACATGTGACCAGCATTTTCTCTGCTTTTTAGAAGTAGGATCAGGTAAATGGGATATGTCTAATACCCGGTGTCTTGACTGTCCTTTGAGCTTGCTGGTATCCCTTCCTCTGTGCCTTTGCAGATGCAGGAACAATACTCAATAGCTCCAGCTAATGAAGCATCAATCTCTCCAGGTAACTACGCTCCAGGAAATCCTGTTTTTGTGCAACTGGCTAATTGGGCAGAGACCTGCTGGTCAAAAGCCTTGCAGTGGGTTTCAAATCAGGGGCGGGCAAGAGGCTATAGGACTGAATCCACATCTCCGTCAGCTTCCTAATCACCAGCTAAAGGAGAATGGAAATTTGCCCTCTGGCGGGAAATAAGACCAAAGTACCTGCCATGCCTTCGTTAGCTGTCTTTCTTTGCCCGGGCTGATGAAATCGAGGTCTGAATTTACTAATGAGAAATCAATGAGTGCACGGCAAGAACCCCGAGGCTCCAGTGCTCCTGTGGTGTCATTCTTTCTGTTCCCCACACACACACACACACACACACACACACAGCCTCTCTGTTCCTGTCGTGCTCACTTTATCCCGCTTTCCCCTCTCACTTTCGCCTCGACTGCATGGCGGCTCTTTGACATATTTTTCAGAATTTACTCTCTTTTTTTTTGCGATAAACATCATATGTCTTCCTTTGAAATAAAGATCAGAGTGGCTTATTTACTTTTCTGGCCTATTTTTTTTGCTGCAGAAAGCCAGAGCTTTGAGGAAGTGTGTGTGTGTGTGTGTGTGTGTATACGTGTGTGTATATGTGTGCTGTGGAAGTGGTGTTTCAACCATGCGTGAACGCCCTGAGTGTCTGAGCATCACTGTGATGGTGATCCCGCTATCTGCACCCTGCACTGTATCTGTAAACTAACAGACATGTTTTTTTTTTTGAAAGAAAATTGCTTTTACCGAAACAAATCACTCAACTGACAGGAAGGGACTGTCAAATGAAAACTCCTTTGGAAATGCTGTTATTTAGCGCACGAGGCCTGAATGTGTCACAAACTACAACCAGCCTCAAGTTTGGTTTCCACTTCTGTTGTTAAAATGTGCAAAACCGCGCCAAAAAAGCAGCCGTTTGATGGATTTGAGTTGCTTTCTCGCAACAATAGTCAAGCAAAGGCGCAAAATAGCTGCAGGTTGGCGAACAAATTTCATACACACACTGTATTTACACCTCATGCTACAACAGCAGCTGTGAGTTTCACCCTTTAGGGATATTAATTATGAATACTGTGACACTGGCATGACGATCACTCTTTTTCTCTCTCTTCTCTCCTCTAGGTAAGCCATGCATCCCCCATTTCCTCTCTCCCAGACTGGTTACAGAAGGGCCCCTGCAATAGTCATGAGTAATGTATGGCTTATTCATTGTGACTCTTCCTATTTATGTATGAGCGTCATATGGTAGATATGGTATATGCCATAATTCATGAAACGCTGTGGGTTATTCATTGCGGTTATGGTCTCATGAAGTTGATTGGAATGCAAATTTGATCATTATTTGCTGAGTGAGAGATAAAAAGGAGGGGGGAAAACAACAGGGAGGGGGTGTAATAGTTGCTGATTTGTTGACTGCACACAATCCACTTGCATGCTTAAATATGGTTTGTTTGCAGATTTGGGCGCATTAGCATTGTTGATATCCAGTCCTGCATTTCTTCAAGAGAGGAAGTCATTGTTGTCTTCTTCGTTACCTCATTAAAACCTCATCAATCATCCTGAAACCTCTCAGATATTTTTTGTAAACTTTTTGATGAGGTACAACCCTAAAACCATTTCTGCCCCATTTTGCAGTTCAAAACTAGCTTCAGCTGCAACAGTTAAACGCAGCTGGTACATGAATGCATATAGGAATAAAATAGTTAACAATGCGCAAAAGAAAATGTACATTTACTTTTCATTTTGAGGAAGATTTTCCTCATAATATGTCAAGCTTTGTCATGTTTGTGACGAACTTGCTTTTTTAACATTGTGACCTTCTGCTTTTGCTTAAGTAACTGCCTTGGGCACTTCTTTCAATCATTGTCTTATTTATTCAGGTCTAGATCTTTCATTTTGTTGCAGCATCGTGAAAAATCCCAAACCAAAACACGAGCTGTCAAAATCTTGACAGATTAGTGACGAACCCACTAATTGTCCCACAAGAACTTGTTTCCTCTGAGAACATTTTTTGTCTGCCAAACATTCCTCGCAACGTGCTGATGGCGTGCCACTCAAAAACATACACTTTACATGACAATCATGAGCACCTTTCTGTGCCGTGCAGATAACAGCGAAGAAATGAACTGACCTCGCTCCTCCCTGTGTTTCCATCAGCAATTAATAACTACCTGCCAAACTTTTTGAACCTCGCTGTTGCTTTTCAGCTTTTTTTGGGCTAATTACAGAGCTGTTTGACTTGATAGATGTTTGCATTTGCACACACCCACTTGCATAAACACACACATGCACACGCAGCGGCTGCGCGGTTGATTCTTGAGGTGATTAGCTACGCGGCATTAAGCCGTAGCCTCTGCTGGCCCTCCTGATGTCGCCGTCAAAGTGGGGTCACTGTGATCCAGGTTGCACAGAGACTAACACTGCTACACTATCAGCTCTTATTCTGTCTATTTTGATGTTAAGTTCAAATATTTGGACTTTCTACATAACAGTAAAGGTCATGCTAGGAAAAAAAAATAGCATCAACTCCTCTGTAACGCTGGGTGTTTTTAATATTTTCTTTGAAAGGTGGATGTTCTCACTGCACCATTTGTGGAGTTAATGAGGCTCTAAGTTGCTGTCAAAGTCACATTTTCAGTTGAATTCTTTGCTCTCACACTGAGCTTTTAAACTCGTTATGGATCACCAAATTAGGGCTTAATAAGATTCAGTTTAAGAGCTTGCTATATGATTTTTCTCTTACTGTGGCAATTTATCATTTACCTGATGTTCATTACTTGCTATTTACCATTTCAAATGGGAAGTTTAATATGGCTGAGCTAATGTGTTTATATTTGAAAGAAATCTGTTCACACCAGCAAGGTGAAACTAAGAGAAATGCTAAATAGGGTATTTAGTCCATATGCTGACTTTATCACTGCTCCTGAAAAGTCAGTACGTTGCTTTCTGGTTAATGGTTGAAAACCGCAACACGGTGAAACTCCTCGTGTTTTGGTAACTTGTACTGTTTTGATGATAAAGTCATACATTATATATATATGACAACAACTTTAGGTCATTCCCTGAATCTCCTCTCGCACCACCATGAGGTCGAAATGTTTTATTTTCAGTGAAATATCTCATCAACAATTGGATTAATGGCTTTGTATTTTGATTCAGACATTTCTGTGCCTCCTTAGAATAATTGCAATACCTTTGGTGACCCCTTAACTTTTCACTTAGCACCACCATCACGTCTGATAATGTGCCCAAAGCTTAAATTTATGGCCAAATACCTAATAAATAAATAACATTCCCATCAGCCTCACAGCTGTACTTCGGTGTAATTGTGCCATTTAGTGTTTCATGTGATGTGATGGGAGGAAACTTTTCCCAGTAGCAAATCCTAATGACCTCCACTGGCACTGACCGTCTCTTTCATCCCTTTCAGGTTTTCTACCTCAGGTCTCTCTTCTTCTCATCACAGGAGAGTTCTTTAGCTTTTGCATTGTTAAAGATGAGCAATTCTTTTTCAAATATTTGAATTCTAAGCGGAACAAGGTTGTAATCTGGCACAGAGATGAAAATTTAATGATCCCTTTGGAGAGTTCATTCATGTTCAAACTGAAACGCTTATACTATTTTATTTCCAAACTCAAAAATGACACTCTTGCTGTGTGACAATGAAATTACCTAAGGTGCAAGGAATACTCTTTCTATTTGATTTCTTTCAAACTTTATACCTGTCTTTCTACTTCTCTCTGCCTCTTGAGTCCAAAAACATTTAGTAATACAGACTGAACTACAAAGGTCATTGGATTTGTTATCTCAAACCAGAAATCCGATAGTAACCCCTTTTAAAAAAATCTGTCCAGAAATATTCCAGACGGCTTCCCTCCAAACTTCAAATCCCAGAGTGAAGCTCGGCGCTTCACAAGCAGTTCTGAGGAGGAGACAGAGGAGGCAGCCGAGGAGAAAGGATATCAAAAATGGCCAAAAGGAGAAAATTGATTTCAAGTCGGTCCTTTCGAGTGTAGCTCAGGATGGTGAGATAGCATTTTTATATATTGCTGCTGATGCCCGTGAAGCTGCTGATGGACTTGGATTTAAAAGAAGATCTTTATGCTTTAGTGGGAGGTGACGGTGTCTTCTGAAATGATGCCTTAATGTCCCATAAAGGCAACTTCTCTTATTATACAATGAGATACTTTGATAAGGAAGCTAAAACACTGGAGGGGTTTAAAACCTTTAATGGATTAACTTGGTTTAAATTAATCACCTGTTGGACAACAATGGTGCTTTCAAGGGTTGTCAACCCAGACTTAGATTATTTGCTATGACAGTAGAAAATCATTTTAAGTCTTAAATGCCCTTTTTTTGCCTTTACCTTTTATTTTCCTGTGCTTTGAGCCACATTTCTTTGACTTCATAGAGTTCGTCCAGCCATCGTTGATTAGTAGTTATCATTAGACCTTTGGAGTTCGGGTTGGTTGTATATGGCACTATATAATGGAGGTCTATGGTGCTGGATGTGATCCTTGATCTTTCCCCTGGCTGTTAAATGACTTTTGGTCTGGTTTGGTGTGTTTACAGACACCTGATATTCTCTGTTTCTGGCCTTTGTTCAGTCTCTTGTCCAGGATACTTGTTATTTCACTGAAAGCGCTCTTCATACTTGTTGCATGTAATGTTATTTATCACTCCAGTCTTCCTCTCTGGGGGAGCCTTGGCTTTGAAAGCTTACCAGCAGAGAGAGGAGTTAAGGAAGCAGCGACTTCCTGAGACTTCAGACTCTGGCTCCATATCCTGACAGCCCAGCCACATAAGGGAGTCCCCCTTTTTTGGGTTGTGTCTAGTGGTTCCTGTTGAGTTGGCAGGTTTGTCTTGGTTTTGGATTGAGATTTTTATCATCCTTGTGTCCTGATTAATTCTTGGACATGCCGTACCTGCCAGCTCCTGTACGCTGAACTCAGTCATCAGTCTTTCCAGGAACACAGGTGTCTAGGATCAGCGGCTAACCATCCTTTTTCTTTTCACTCATGACCCCAGAGGAGTAGGTTAATGTTTTTGGTGTTTCTGGAAAAAAAATGGTGGAGAGAATGTCGTCCATGCACTTCATGGTGATACATGTCAGGTGGGTTAAAAGCCATTGTGACAACAATCTGAGAGTGAATTAGCTTTAATTAATTATGTAGTGGCACTCTAGCAAGCACCTTACTCAAGTACTTGAATCGCTTTAATTTGCATGAATCTCTTGCTTGAAAAATATAAAAATAAAAAACCCTGTTTGCTTTGGCAGAAGCACATTTGGCGAAAACATATCAGACTTAACTGTATCAAATGAAGGAATTGGGAGTAAACAGTTTTTTGAGTAGCTGTTTTTCTCTTTGAGCCTGGACTGACCCTTCATGAAGTTTCAAAACCAGACACATTAGTGGTATTTTCACAGTACGTTATCCCCCAGCTACCATGTAAAATATAAGAGATATCCCCCGCGACTCTGCAACTTCAAGCCATGTCTAGACATCAAACCCGTCGAGGAGCGAGCTCACATGTTCTGCCACCCGACAGTCTCTAAAAAATCAAGAGAGACAGGGTTCAAAGCAGGGGAAATATACTTCCTGTCTTTGCCAGTTTCACTGTGGTGTACATTAATTCAAAGTCAAAGAGGGGAAGCGGTGGAATTAAAGCTCTGGCCCCCCCAAGGACAATAAAGAATTGAGGTGTGAGGGAGAGAGATGGTGGAAAGAGAACAAGGGAGCCGGAACAAGAAGGAGGGACAGGTAATGCTGAGACAGAAATCCTTTACCATGCTCATTTTCTCCTAATGTAAGACTCCCATGGCAGAGACGGAGAGGGCATGTGTGGAATGGCTGATGAGCCCCCCCCTCCCTGCCCCGCTGTTGTCGCACAGAAAGACAATGATTCCTCCATATTGCCCGGAAAGGCTGTAAAAAAAGCGTTAGTCATCAGTTCAGAGCTGACGGCGGTGAACTCTTGGCCTTGCATTGACCAATGGGCTGGAGTCAACCCGCACTGAGCCGAGATGGCCCCCTTAAATCAACGTTCGGGGGGTAAAAGACACAGAAAGTCTTTGCCTGTGGCAGAAAGGCTGTGTAAAGATAGTGTTGGATGAGATTTGGAGACTGTCACTGATGTCCAACACAAGCTGTCCCACATTTCTGAGAATTATGGTGTATTTGTTTTTTTACATAGAAAAAAATTAAGCAAAAGTCAATATCTCATTTTGTTTCAACACAATTTTTATTTGCCTTTTATAATATCTCTGTAATGAATAAATCAATGCTGCACTGTTTTTTTGCCAAAAGTCATTCGGAAATGTAACATTTTAAAGGTTAAACTTGTTTTACAAGTTCACATTTTATGGTCGAATGTGCAGTTTTTGATGTTATTGCACCAGCGTGTCCTCACCCGACTTTTAGGTTCAATTCTATCTGACCGGCACAATATTGTACAACTAAAGGACTACGTCTGCTGTCTGCTTTCAACTCCATACAAGTGTTCTGATCCGTCACTTCTATCAGTAACATTTTCTGATCTGTCATTCCGTGGTTATGGACAAAAAATAGTCTCTCATATTGTATAACTTCTTTTCATTTTGATATTTTTTTTATCGTGGGGGCAATAGCAATAAGCTGTGCTATACCGCAGCATTTATAGCTCAGCCAGTTTGCTTTGCTTGTCTGTAGATGAGCTTTATACAGTTTCATTTAAATGAGGCTTCTGCACTGAGACAGTGTCGCTGCTGAAGCGGAAGATACTGAATATAAAGTGAGGATGAGCCATCTTTAACACCCATAACTGTTCCAACAACTTTTGCTGTTATGGATTTTAACATAATCCAATAAGACTGTATGCACCTATTAAACACTTCCAACTGCACGTACATCGTGGATGACTTTATAATGTCGGTGCAAAACTTCTGCTGTTTGTGTTTTAAATGTTTTAAGAAAAGATGTGCAGGTTTTTTGTGTCATCTGTCATGGAGCATAACCATAATAATAACTCACTTAGGAGTGTTTTACTGTGCATCTTCATCAATGAGGACATGTGTGATGTATAGATGAAGGGCTGCTATTGGTCTGAACACCTTGGGAGGTTTTCTAGACACAAAAATATTTGGTTTCTTCTGATCCATGGCCATACTCTTTTCCAAAAGTTAACCAAAACTGACCAAGTTGAAAGGGGATTTGATACAAACAGTCACTTGACTTCCTCCCAAGAGGAGTTTCTGGCACTGTATCGATTTCTTTCTCTTTCTTATGAGCAATACTCACAAGTCAGACACGTTTAATGTTTCTCATAAACCTTGTGCCACTCTCTCATTTGCTGTAAGTTTAAAGTCAGACCAATATCAGCCGACAATGACAAACAATGGCATTTTCCCAATATTCATAGCCACCTTACTTGTCATACAGAAGGCCTGTTTGTGCACTTCACTGACGGGTAATTTGTTAAGGTGATGACTCATTGTTGGTTTATTAGTTTCAAAAAGTTTGTCTCCAAGAGTCCTCAGAGGTTTGCTTTTATAACGAAGGATACAGAGGTAGAACTGTCTTCTCTTGACTGGTTTTTGCAATATCTCAAATGGAAAGGTAGAATTTGCATAGCAGTCAGACGGAGATAAGGGCAGCATCAGTCTTTGGGAGGACTCGGCTTAATGGCAACTTCTCCTCCCCTTGTCGTCTCCTCTTCATCCCCCCTCCTCTCCTCTCCTCACCGCTTTGGCATGGCGTCCCAGCGGACCTGCACAAGGTCCGCTCATAAAAGAACAAGTGTATCTTTGACAGCCACACACGCCGAACAAAGACACACAAACGTGCACACACACACACACACACACTCCGGCATACACTTGTCACAATAGTCTCACTTGATACAATCCCCAGATACGACCAACAGATACCGAGAATGTTTTTTTCTTTTCTTTTTTTATCTAGTCCCTTAAAAAAAACACACACACACACCTGACACACACTCTCTTACAGGAAAACCAGGCTTATCATATCAGTAGCCTCTAGAGCCAAATCCACTCGAGCATATCTGAATGAAAGTGCGAGAGGCCCAAAAATAAACGCTCTAATGTGCCAGGATGCAGTGCCTCTTCATACATGAGCCGGTGTATCACTAGTTAAAATGCTTGGCTGCCGCCCAGTGACGATGGGTGACCGCCGCGTGGCTTTCGGCTGTGTTTGTGCAGTAACTTCACATCTCCAGTCCTGGGAGATTGATGAAGGAAAGAACGAAGGAAAGGAAGGAGGAAAGCCTGTCCTCTCGCTGATTTTCCCATTCAACCCCTCCACCACCACCACCACCTTTTCTTTTTTTTGTTGTCATATCTCCCTCACGTCTCCACAGGCAAACTGCAGAGTGATGATCTTCCTCTTTTTTCTCTTTTTTTTCTTTCTCCCCTCTCCCTCTGTCTTCGCCTCCTCTGCTCCCCAACAGCAGAGGCATTCACGCGCCACATAATTGCTGCCTTTCTCTCCCCGCTCTACCCCCCCCCTCCTTTTTGCAAGGTCACTCCTCTCCCATTGTGTTGCCTCCCAAGTCACTCTCAAAAGGCTCATTCAGATCAGTTATGGGGCTTTTGTAAATATTTAGTGCGGGCGTTCGCCGTGCAACACATCATTTTCACTCGCTGTATAATTCACTCGAAGATTACCGTGCAGTCGGATTGCGTCCTTGATGCCGAGACGCAGCAGAGCTGTTATTGTCCGACGCCTCAGTCACATAAATACATTAAAAAAGCGTTGCTCTCTTGTTGATACCTTGTAATTTTGAATAAGAGAATTAAATACTTCCATCCCATTGTTGCATGACTATAATCATTCAAGCTGAGATTTGTAAGTAAGTCGTGTTTTTTTGCAAGGTCACCTTTTTTGTCAAAAAAAAATTTTATAAATGGAACAAATGTAACAGTTTAAATTGTAATAGATGTCCATTTAAAATAGATTACAGTATGAAAAGGGCCTGAGCTCTTTGTTTTGAATTCTGTGTAGTACTGAAGGCTTGTGCTTTGTGTGTATGTTGGTGTATATGTAGTTCAATGCCTTTTTTTTGTCATTTTATCATCATTTTTTTTAATTGAAATGCAAATTTTTATCATTCACAATGTGAAAAATGCCAATATTTGCTGATTCCAGCCTCCCAGTCATGAGAATTTTTAAGATGTTCTCTGTTTTCGAAAAGAGAAAGTGAATGTTTCAAGGAATTTCTGATTACTATCGATAATTCTTTGTCATTTCCAAGGGAAAATGCTTGTTGTTGTGATGGAAAAATGCTAGAATGTTTTAATCTGACGCTTCTGTGATGGAAGAATTTGCTGCGTCTCTCTGTTTTTCTAATTATTGTGGGTGAATAAACTTGTGGTAAGAAAAGTTTGAGCAAAGAAGCAATTTCCAGACTGAACAATTAATTAATTACAGAATCAGTAATGAAACTAATCAGCCATTGAAACTCTGTGTGCTTACTGAAGTATACTTACAGCATTGTTTTTTTGAAAGTAAAAATATTAGATTCTTTAAGTCTGTCGAGGCATTTTCGACCACGTTCACTAGCTTAACTGTCTGGATGTTGCTTGCAAAAGTCACATTATCTCATAACGAACAATGTTCCTCATTATCATCACAACTAGCCTGATTAAACAACTCATGAACATTTAAAAAATTAAAATTTAACTGTGATCATGATGTGTTTCTGTAAAGAGCACAGCTGGAATGTCATTTATTGCAGACTACAAATAGAAAGCATTTCGTCTCCCCGTGTGTGGCCTCATGGGTATTTTGATGTGTGCTCCTTGCCGCTGGCGTTATACAAGTTCACGGAGGCTCGATAAATGGCGTGGCAACCTGTGTCGAGCGGTGCGCTCTCAGCTGTTGCATGAGATTGGTTGATGGATAGATTTCACACTCTGGTGACTCACTCTTCATGTTGGTTTTACACCAGCTTTGGTGTTTTGTCAGAAAGCATAACAGGTGATTATTCCACTTGGGTTCCACAGGGAGAGAAAGGGAGGGCGGTGGCTGGTGGAGGGTACAGTGAGGGGAGCAGTGTTGAGAAGATGAAGACAGAGGACGTTTTATATGGGAAGAGAAGAAGAATATAGAGAAGCACACAAAGGAAACTGGGGTTTAGAGAGGAAATCAGGAACCATTGTAGGCTTGCATTGCTGTGGTGAAGAAAAACATCTCAAACCAGATTTTTCCTCTTAACTTTTGGGAAAAATCTCTTTTAAAATCATCTTTTGAGTCTTTGAGCTTCTGTCTGTGTCTGTCCTTCCATCCATGGTGACTTGTGCTGACTGCTCAGATTTTTTATGTTTCTTAGAAAACTATTCTTGCTGTTTAAAGCAATGTAAAATGCATCAGGCTTACTTCTCGTGTTAATGACTTGATTACCAATTTAGACAAAGTGGGCAACCGCCAGCCCCCAGGTCCCAGAGCCCGAGGGGCCTCCAAGGGTCCAATTTTCCAGCATGTGAATTGGTTTTGGTAATTTGATTAATTGCAAACTTGCCAGAAATATGCTGCACTATGCAGGTCCTGCATAATTAGCATATGGTCTATGTCAAGCATTAAACTTAAAATTATCTGCCTCCACAGAAGCACATGAACACGGTAATCAGACCGTGCAGGAAAACCTTCAGTGGCACTGGAGCGTTTTAACAGAATCTCCACAGTGCATCGCAACATAAAACTAAGACACGTCGTCAATAAATGGCTTCTTTTAACAGCCATTTTGATTAACTTTACATTTGTTTTAAGAAAAAATGGTGAACATTTACTAGTTCTTTTCTTTAAAATTAGGGTTTGCTACATTCTATGATTTTATTCAGAAAACAAAGGGACGTAAAGGCATTATTGCTTTCTAAAATTGATTTACTGAAAAAAAACCAGTACAATTAAGTGATAATAGAAATTGCAACTTCCAGCCA
>JAUZTA010000020.1:5123830-5146184 GCA_034780835.1 Ctenochaetus striatus
TGCTGTGTGCTGTGAGAGGAGCGCTAGGAGAGAGTGAAAGACGCAAAACTCAAAGAGAATTACATGCCGACGGCTTAAAACATTTACGTGACAATTTTTTACTCGATGGCCGCGATATAGTCATTTCATACATCTCATCAGATTTTTACATCGATACATCAAGTGTATTCGATATATCGCCCACCCCTACCTTGCAACAAGAAATTGGCAAACATGAACACAATGAATGAAGTCGAACAAACTGGCAGTTACGTCCATTAAATCAGCCTTTCTTTTAGCAGAATGTGCCTTAAAGTGCCTTATTTGGTGATGTGGATCTATCTGTTTTCATCACCAAATTTTGCTTTCCATTTTGAGCCTGATGATCTCTGTCAAACAATCAAAGCCTCCTTCAAATGAACTTATAAGCCCTTTTATCACTGGATGCTGCTCGAGGGCAGTCACACTGTTTAGTGTGTGATTAGCTGCTGCCTGAGAAAATCACGTGCTAATTTGACGCGCCTTTCAATCCGCATCAATCCGCGTGTCAATCTGCATGTCCAGACTCTGGTCTTTAACATCTGGCAGCTCAGTCTTTGGTAAAACTCTGTGGTGGTGGTGTTGCTCACATGTCCGGCTGCACCAACAAAGGAAGAGGAACAGGTTTAACTGAGCATAAAAGATGAGCAGAATGTAAAGAAAACAAGAGAAAAAAAAATATCGGAGAAAAAGCAGCAGAAGTTCTTTTGAGAGTGCAGAACAAAGCGCCAAAAGAAGCAAACTCCACCAAAGATCCCGTCAAAATCAAATATCCGTTTGACAGTCGGTGGAAAACATGTCTTCTCTTCCTCTGTCTCTCTTTTTCACTATAAAGGTCACAGAGTGTAAGAGCACGGATCCGTCTCAGATGTGTTTTCCGTATCAGTTGCAGAGCGTCCTCAGTTCACCCTGCTGCACATCACAGCTCGGTGTGTGCGTGTGTGTGTGTGTGTGTGAGAAGCCAAGCCGGATGGGGCTTCACATAGTGGGAGACTTCTATTATAATTACCTATGCGTTAGACTGAGTGCTCGGGTGTGTGTGTGTGTGCATGTGTGTGAAGATGATTTTTGCTGAATAAAAGCACTTAGTTACATCTTTTGAGTTGATATTTACAGGATTCTTCGCTCCTCTGTAAAAGTCGCCTTTGTGCTCTTTTTCAGTAAATCTGAGAGGAAAACTCTTTCTTCTCCAAAGCACTTCACTGTTGATCTCAAAACTTTGACTCCATCCGAACAAAAAAAGCTTGGATTAAAAGTTTTATTTCTAACTTTCATTTCTTTTAGGTTTAATATCTGACACACACAGAAAAAAATGACGGTGTTGGTAATTTGTTCAGTCCTGGAAACAAAAACAGGGACTTTTGAGAAAATCTGAGTTGGCTGGGTGACCAAAGTGACCATGAACGCCTCCTTTCATCAATCCTTATCAAGTGGTTTTGGTTGCAATATGTATTTTGGCAAACCTGTTGCACCAGGTGATATGTTGTGTTGATCCATCTTAGAAATTGTGAGTGGAAAACATCTGGAAAAGGCTTTTCGTCTTATTGATTTATAGATCATTTTAAAATGAATAAAGGCAGGGTTTAGTACAGGACTGTTGTAAAAGACTGCATTAGTTTCACCTGAATGTACCTAATAAACTAGCAACTAACTGTACAGTTTGTGGCTATCTGAGCTGCCCTATGAAACATCCAACAACAAAAAAGCAGAGAATAAATCAAAAAGAAGGAAAAAGGTTTGTTGGCAAACAGTACAGGAAATAAAACAACCAGTCTCACAGAAAATAAAGCAATTCATCCCATTAAAGAATGAAACGTAAATATGACAAACAATATTTAAAAGTGAGTTGTTCGAAAAGCAACAAAGAAATAAAATTGTTTCTTCTCACTTAAGCTAATATTTACATTTGACTGTAAAATCCTTCTGTATTGTTTCTTTATTGCAAGTGTTCCTTGAGAATCTTGACTTTCAAAGCAGCGAACAGCTTTGCAAATATTCTTCCTTGTGCTAGTTTTTCCTCTCTTATGGTTCATTCTAGGTCACTTGTAAAACAGCCATATTGGCTCCAAACCTTAAATATTATGCAGGGTAAAGTCTGGTCGTGTCAGGATAAAGTTCGAGGGCTGAAAATCTTTTCTAAACTCTGTTTAAGGTTTCTGAGATGAGCAGTAATTTGCAAGCAACAGTTTGAGCAAACTTTTTTTTTTATTATTAGCTCATATTTATGTTCCGTTCACCAAACTTTAAGGAGGACATTTAGTCAACTTTCTGTCTGAGTGTATCTGTTTCTTACAACTGTGCAATTTCACTTCTTTTAATAACTTCGCAGCTCTGCATCGCTGCTTTGTTTAATCACATTTTCTACAATAACTGTGATTATCAGATGGGATGTTTTCTCAAGCAGAGAGTAATAGCCCAGAGCTGCCCATTATTGCAATTTGTACTTCTTTTTTTTTTTTTTTTTTTAAAGGCAATGAGCTGCTTTGTTGTTCCACCTTTACAGTGATTTTATATCTTAAAGGGAGGGACGATGAAAAAGTAAAATTTCCACAAACGTAAGGCTCCATCTACTGCTGCCCTCGCAGCCCCCGTGCCTGTACCCACTTCCCCCAAGACGCCTTGGAAAGAAGCGGAAACAAGCGTAGGAGATGGTACACATTTCTCTTTTGAACTTCACAGGAGTGAGGTGCTTTCGAAACGCTCCCAGGTGCAGATTTTTTTCTTAGATGTGAGGAAGAAGGGCAGGGAGTTCAGAGAGAGAGAGAAAGGGACAGGAGAAAGAGTAAAAGAGGGAGAGGAAGAGATATAGAGGCGCGGAGCAAACGCTGGTGAAAGAGAAAGGAAGAGAGGGCAAAAGCACAAGAGAAAGAGTAGAAATGGATCGGTGTATCCCGCTGGGGGTGAAACGGTAAGCCACTTTCTATGTTTTGGAGGAAGTGGATTGATTTCCCCTTGTGTGACCTCTGTCTCACTCACTGCTGTTACATGCGCGATACAAAAGTCTTTTAACTGGAGGTGGAAACACACACCGGCTGCTGCATTTGGAAACAGCAGAAGTTGTACTGAGTCCAAATGTTCTCAGGCATCATGCAGAACAAAGTCAGAAAAAGGTAGGCCGACAGGTTTAGCCTTTGTGTAAGTGCCAGTTTGTTTTTTTTTTCACTACGTGCTGACTGAGCCCGATCCCCAACAAACCAGGAGGCTTTTGGAAAAAAATCGAGCCAGAACAAAAAGATTTTGGTGTGTTGGTGATTTAAAAACCTTTTTTTTTCCAGTGCAGACCTGTCATAAGAAACAAAAACATTAATAAAAAAGTCTTTGTTTCATAGAGGAAAGACTCTCCAGCACCTGGTTTACCTGCTAAATGGTGACTGTTTTAACACAAGTTTTACATTTTTTAACACAGTCTTGCTTTGGTTAGATTTAGGCAACAAACATGACTCTGAAAAAATTAAGGGAAAGATTTGTGACTTTTGCATTAAAAGTTGTGGTTTTACTTTTGATTTTACTTTTGGTTTTTACCTCGGTCTCTTTGGTAAATGTCTGTGAAGCACCATCAACTCTGCTCCAACCTCCACCCCTCCTGGGACTTTGAAGCTTTTTTCTTTCCTGTCAGGTGAATAGGATAGAAAAAATTGCGATTGGAAATAGTTTTGCTGGGTTTTAAGGGTTCAAAAGTGATATGTTATCTCAGGACAATAAACTAAATTATCAGTAAAAGCAGTAAAGATTTTGATAGGGTTATAAGTGATGTTATGGGCTCTAGACAGCTTCAAAATTAATAAACAACGCAAGTGAAATTCAATAAATTGCAGTAACAGACATCCACTCAGGTCAAACTATATCACTTACCTCTTATATACTTAATTGTAGTTTATTTAAGGAGTTGATGGGATTGAAAGTCAACCCAAAGACTGATATAATTCATAAAAACCTCCTAACCAACTCAATAATTTGTTGAACTTTTTCCAGCTCTTTTTCCTCATTAAGTAGAACGGGGCACAGCCAAACTTAAGTTCACGTTTTGCCTGGAAATGACAACGTTTCTTCTAATAATTTAAGTCGTTTCCATTCCTTCTCCCACGGCGCTGAGATCCTGTACATCCTCCAGGCCCCTTCATCAGGTCATGTTCGCCCGTCGGATCGTTGAAACACAAAATTAAAAGGCTCTTAGCCTTGTGACATCTCCTCACCGGGGCTTCAAAAGTTAATCTGTTGAATTCAAATTAACTTGACCTTCCCCTTTACAGCCTGAGTGTTCCACTGAACCCTTTAAATGGCACAGGACGAACCAGAGCTGTTTGCCTAAATGATACAAGCCGAAACCCCCCCAGGGGCTCGGATGCAAACACAAATTACCTTTTGAGAAAAGCGTTAAAGTGAAGGGGGGGGGGCATCACAGGTGAAGGTCGTAGCAGTTGTAAGCTACAAAGTGGCCCCCTCCAGGAAAAAGACGGACACAGCTGAGACTGAACGCCGCGCCCGGGCTCGGTATAAATCTCAGAGCCATAAAAACTGGTTCTATCTACACTGCCCACCCTCATAAATTGGCATCTCCTTGCCACCCCTGTCCCACCACCACCACCACCGGCTTCCCACATGTTTTATGACAAGATGATCAGACCACTAAATGAACGGAGGCGAGGGGGTCGTAAATCGTCCAAGTGGGGGGCGAAGACGGAGGATGCAGTGAGGGAGGTTGTTACGGTTGACTCTCAACCAAAGACGAAAGTGAAGTTCGGCCTTTGGGATAAAAAGGGACAAAAGTTGGACTTGAAGGGAGGAAACTTTCTACTTCTTTTTTCAATGAATCCTGCAGAAACTCAGGAGATTATATCATGATGTTAGACTTCACCTCATGCACGTCCTATAGGGTGAATATATTCGCTTTTTAGCTAATTTGCATTTAATAATTTAAAGAAATTTAACTGAAAGAAAAACTGATTTCTTCAAAACTCCTCCAACTTCGGTGTTTTTTAGATTCCAGGCTCACATTAAAAGCAGCCATTTAATATATGCAGACGAGTATGTTGACATGGAACTATTTCCTCATTATACATTAATTCACTTAAGTAATGATATCATTAGCTTACATAGTAGTTAGGGATCCTTCTGTGTGTGCCTGTGGCCTGTTGATAAAAGCAGACGTGCTCAAATGTCATCCCGGCTTCACTTTAATTAGGCCTCCTCAATTGAAAACGTATTTGAATCATATTGGTGGCTGCAATTTTCAGATTACAGCAGAGATATAATGAAAGACGCCTTCAAAACGAGGCGCCGTGTCTCCTCGCGGTGCTCGGCATGCAAATCAAATGCCGTTATTATGAGGTAAACTTTAATTTAATCCAACTCCCAAACGACCCACAGCTGCACGGCTATTGATTTACGTCGCCATCCGTATTCTCGTGCTCACGAAGATCAATATGGCTTGAAATCTCATACATGTGTGAAATGACACATCTATTGTATTGCTTCACGTCTGCGATATGCAGGGTTTTCAAGTCAGAGATGCAACAGCAGTATTAAAGTTCTTTGTTTTGGAACACACACATGCAGCGTTCCCGTCTGTGCAGAGGAGGAAATTAATTTACCTACAGAGGGCAATTGTGCACACGCAAACTGTTTTCAAGAGCCATTTTTCATCCTTTATGGGGCCATTTCATCAGAATCCCTGTTTGAAAATAGACAAACTCTCACATTAATTTTAGAATTATGACACCGTGATGTGAGGAAAGCTGTTCTTTTTAGGTCTCTAGCCTTGTGGTGAAGGTCAGCTCTGTAGCCACAGAGGCAGTTTTTAGGGCCAGTTATCGCTCACGCTGTTGAAGATGGAGGAGCAGTTAAGGCAACCCATCTCCCCGACCATGTCAGGGTTCGAAGTAGCCTTTAAAAATCCTTGAAATGTACTTTAAAAAAGTTTTCGGTGAATGCTTGAATGGCATTGAGAGAGCTTTGGGTTTTTAAAGGAAAGGTAAGACTTGACAGGGAAGGATTTTGCTGGTCACAAGTGCAGATGGAAAGTGAATAAAAAAGAATCCTTCACAATAACTATCACTTCCATTAAGCTAATGGCAGCACATCTGGCTGTTGGTTGTTTATTGTGTTTAAATCCACACTGAAATTTGACCAAATAAAGCCGAGAAAGTCCATTAAATACCTTAATTTTTCTGTTTTTGTGTGGTGAAACTGCAAAAGCCAGAGCTGTCACACAACAGACAAAATAATTCCAGAGGATCTTTTTCTATGATCATTTAATGACATTAGGCTGAATAAATCTTCATCACTTGTATGTTTATTTGTTAACATGCGTCATTTTTTCCAAAGCCTCTGTTGTGTTGTCGGGGATCAAACCAAAGGACATTTTTCAAAAACGAGACCCTTGGGTCTTTCCTTTTCCACTATTGTATCTGCGCCTGCCTTTGAAAAATAAAATTATTCTTAGAGCATTTGACTGCCAACATTCATTTACTAGTTTATTTTGAACTCCTACGTTCTGCTCATATTTGGATAATCAATGTTTTTGTCTTATTTTTATGCTGTTTTGCAAAATCGTGTGGCTTTTCTGCATCACCGTGCAAATATTTATACCAAGTAAACAACCCTTTTTTCTTTTCCTCTTTTTTTATGTTTTTCTACGGGAGGAATTCGGCCTATTTTTTGTTTGTGTGTGTGTTGTCATAGAGTACGTGATTTGGCACACATGTGTCTTTAAGTGTGTGTGCGTTGTGTATGCGCATACTGAACAGAGCGGTTGATTTTTGTGCTAAATGGATTGAACGGCCTCAGATTTGCTGCCCTTTGGTGTTCACACAGGGGACTGAGGCATCCGCAGGTTCAACACACAGCTACAGTCTATTTAGTAAAACATTCACACACACACAAAGAGGAGACACACCAGTTACCCATATGTTCTGTCGTTTTTTTTAGTTACTGTACTTTTACGCCTCTCAAAGTTTTTATTTTTCCTGAATGTTTTCTTCTTATTCTCCCTCTCTTGCAGCCTCACACTCCATTTTCAACTCATCTATTCATCCATCCACCCATCCATTCATCAATCTACACATCCTCACATCCATCAGTCTATATATCCTCACATCCATCCATTCGTGCATCCATCTTTCTATGTGTCCTCCATTAATACATCATCCAGCCTTTCACCAATTCAACTATCCATTCATCCATCTATGCATAAATACACACATCCTTCCATCCATTCAATCATTTATTCATCCTTTCACCCATACATACACCTCCTCCTCCCCTCCAGCTCACTTCTCTCCATTTCTTGCATTCGGATTTCACCTATACTCTACAGTACCTACTGAATCTATAAATAATCTTTACTGCTCTCAATTATGCATCTGAGTGTCAGCTGCTGAATGTGTACATCATTGTGTGTGTGTGTGTGTGTGTGAACGCTGTGTAGTTTTTCCACTTGTCCCCTGGGTTCTGCTAATTAAAACATCTCCTGTCTTAATTTCCCTCAGATTAAAATCACACACAAGCATCTCAGACAGCAGGACTCGTCGAACTCGGTTGCAGCTGCTGTAGTTTGACACAGTTTGTGTGTATGTGTGGTTTTTTTTTGCTGCCTGCCTCTGTGCTTGTATAATCTCACTCAGACATTAGCTTAGCGGACCAACTCTTCCACAAAGAGATTCAATGATTACAAGACTAACCCAGATACTTTAAAGACGCAGGAATCAAACGGCCTGAATATCGCAGCCTATTTGACATTTTTCCGATCAAATCTCCAAAAGCTGACATTTTCATGAACTTTTCCCCTGGATTCATGTATTTCACAATGTATAGTCGGCGCCCGGTGAGGTGCCGGAGTCAGACGCACTTTCAAAAAGTCATCAGAAGATTTCTGCTGTTGACAGGTTTGCGCGACGAGCTGCCTCTCGATGGCGAACCCCATTAAAGGTGGCTGTTTCTGGCGTGAGGGCCTTCATTAAAACGAGAGTGCGGGCATGTGGATGCGGCCGTGTCATTAGCACCATGTTCTCCCTCGTCCATCAGCGCTCCTTTATGGCACATTTCACTCCCAACTAGGTCATTCAGGTTTTCTTGGCAGATGGAATAGCCTGAAACATCGCGGAGGCATAAAGCAAGCAGGCGCGTAATGATGCTCGCGATGATGCTTTTGTACACAGACGTATAATAACACTTGGTCTTTTCTTTTTTTTTTTTTCTCCTTGCCTCATGTCAGAACAGAAAAACACATGCATGCTATTTCCTGTTCTTTTTTGCTCAATGCTCGCAAGGCCGTCCTGCTCTCAAGCTAGCTTAGACGGGGGGGAAAAACAGGCAACAACACATGGCTGCACTATTATTCTTTCCCCTCCTTTCTCCTCCCCCTCCCGTCCACTCTGCTGTCAAACTTTCCTTCCCCGTACAGGCTGTGAAACGCAAACACACACCCACTGAGACAGGCATTCTCTCGGGGCGGAGCAGGGTAATCATGCCGCAGCACCTCCGGCAAGGCTAATTAAACCAGGACATCTGCGCCTTATTCCACATCTGGAGCAGGTGACGGCGTCGCCTGCAGGATCTTCCCTCTCCCTCCCCCCTTGTGCAGGACCATCTCTTTACTGCACGCCTAAACAATGACGACTGCAAGGGCGCAAGCAGACCTCGCTCTTTGTTTTTTATCTTTCGTTAATAAACGGTGTCAGCGCAGGTTGATGGGGCGTTTAGACTTCCTTTTGTGCGGGAAGGGCAAGCTTCCTTGTGCCCATCTTTATTTTTTCAGCCAAAAGAAGAATATGTTAACTATTTCAACCCACAAGAGGATTAATTATCTCTGCAGTTATCTCTCCACTTTTGGTCTGTAGAGTAATTAAATTCTTGACATGATCAACAACCTCTTTCTGTTGGTCCCTGAGATGGAATTTTGAGAGCTGCAGCCATTCTTTTCCTTCAACTCGAGCTTCCTCCCTTTTCCCGGCTTTCCTCTGCTGAATTCTGACAGAAAAAGTAAAGCTTTCAAACCAAAAAATCTCTTTAAAGACACATTCAAAGTCTCAATCGGGCCGGTGGGGATAGGTGAGGGTTTATCCAAGTGGATTCGAGTCAGACAGTGAGACAGGGTGGCGGGATTTGACGGCGCTGGGAGTTGAATCAAAGCCAGCTGGATCCTCGGAAGTCTTCAATTACGCCCTTCTCATGGGAAAAACGCAGAAAAGACTTCCGTGTCTTTATTTGCGCGCCCTCAAGAGGATGATTGTGTAAATAACATTGATGAAAAAGTCTTTATTTAAACCTATAAGGTCGTTCACAGCGGAGTCAGTCAAACTTCCCATAATCCCTCCCTTTTGATGTCTTTAACAGTCATCCTTAATCTGAATTCACGCGCCCCGTGATTCCTCTGCATGCTCTGCATCACACTTTATTATCTCCCTTCTTTGCTAAATTGTTATGGGATTTTCTATTCAAATTACTTCATATTTGGCTGATTCCTGGTGACCCTCTAGCCTTCACAGCATGTCCCTCGAGGCCCGCTGACATGCCCGTAACAAGGAGCTTATTGCAACGTTATTGCCCGAGCATCTAGAAGGTTCCAGGGGCCCGAGGGCACATGTGATGGCGCTGACAGGTCCCAGGGATCCGACTGTCACTGTCAGGAAGCCAGCAGGTCGGCTCGATGCAGTTGTCAAACGGCAGGCAGTGCAAACACCCGGCCATTTGTTAATAGATGCATATCATTCCCGAGCTTTCCCCGTTCATATGCAAACACGCCGGGTAAGGCATGCATGAAGGCTTGCAGTGCATGCATATGCAAAGTGAAATAACATAATGTTATTCTTGCTGCGTTCTGACAGGAACAAACACACAGACACGTATATTTTTATATATATATATAAAACACACGAATGCACACACACATACACACAACCTGGTGAGTCCTGTGGGAGCCCCTGACAGCTCTGCCCTGAGCTTCCAATCCGTCTCTGGGAGCTCCAAACACCCAGTGCAATTACTCTTTCTTGCTGACTGCACCTGCACAACATAATTGAGAAGGCTACTGGGGCTTTGTCACTTAAGGTAAAGATGTAAAAGAAAAAAAAGTGCCCTGGCTAAGCCGCAGAGGCGCAACATGGGGCTATTACACCTCAAACGGCGTGTGCGATGTTTGGGTTCTTTGTGAGTTAGGATGCTTGTGGATCTGTGTGTGTTGTTTGCTGGAGGACACAGTGTCAGACCAGAAGGGCAAAGTGGAAATAAAAGGATCCACCACGATAACTTCTGCACTGAATATTCTGTGACGAATTCGTAAAGGCTGAACTCTGCAAGACAATCCCGTCGAGATGGCACATCAGCCAGACTGAGGATATCAAATATTCATGCGCTGTCCGTCTTCTGAGTTTGGCGCTAATGGTTGGCGAGCCAGTTTTTAATGATCAGAGATTTAATTAAGCTCTGGTGGTGCGACTAGGACCAGCTCCGTGAGACCAGGGGATCCGGAGCATCCCCTGGTCTCACTTTAATGAAACCAGCAGCAGTTCTTTGTCTACAACCCGGAAATTGACTCGTATCTCATTATAGATCTTTTAATTTATTCTCCATGTCTTAAGAGGAAGTTCCAATTGAATAAAATCTAAAATCCAAAAACAATCTAAAACGGACCTTTTTAAACAGTTGCAGGTCATGAGTCCTAACTGCTCCCGCTGACGTCACAGTCCCTGATGAACGGTCTGGAAACGAACCGCCAGCGCTGCCATTTAACTTATCTGGCAAGCAATTACAAAGCCGAGGCTTTGAAATGAAGTTGACTGGTGGAAATGGCAGATCTCTGTGACAGCGGTTTCAGTAATCTGGCAACCATGCAGTTTTGCTTGCATTCCAGGCACCTCGATTTTGGAGCCAAAGCTTTCAGGCCTTTTCCCCCCAGTTTTTCGCATGAGGGAGACAAGACAGAGAGAAATGGATGAATAACCAAACTAAGTGGAGGATGAGCTGGAGAGAGCAGGCCGAGCGAGTACAGCAGGCCTTCTGGGTATTTATTCATTTATTTGATAGTGTTTTATTTGGGTATTTGTTTAGATACAATTAGCATTTTTGAAAAATACCCTTGTTTGCCCTTTTAGCTGAGACTTGGAGAAACAGCTAGCTTGACTCAATCCAAAAGTAAAAGATATCCTTGGGGTCTGTGAAACCAAATATTGTTTTTACAATTATGAGATATATAATTAGTGATTTTTGGAGGTGCTTCAACCTTTGGACAGAGCCGGAGAACTTTTGCTAAGTCTTTATAATAAGCTACGTTAGCCATCACCTAGCTCATTTTTCCTCTGCAGACATAAGAGTGATAGTGATCTGCTCCTCCAACTTTTTGCAAGAAAGTGTAAAGCATATTTGCAAAATGTCAAACAGTTCCTTTTAAAATATGCATACACTTCATAAAATATGCTTTTTACTGTTCCTGTTTCCCTGCTGAAACCATTGTTAAAACTCCCACCCAGGTATATTTATGCAGTCTGGATGCCTGACAATAATGCTCCTTTCAATCTCGACTTGATCTGTCGCTCACTTTTTCTTTTCATCACTGAGCCTGGGCCTAATTTTCATGGATTTACACGCACCTTGAATACCTAGAAGTCTGTTGAATTGCTAAGCAGACTATTTATGAGCCAAAATGAGAGCTATCATTATGTCCTCCGCGGAATCTTGACAACTTTTGCAACTTTTACAAATGAGTTTTCCTCCATTTTGCCGTTCTTTTCTTCTCCAGCCGCCTGTCTATACCTCCAGAAACCTCATCCTTCCATCAGACTTTGCTCTTTACATCCAGAACTCCTTCTTTTGCTCTTCTCTTCCATCGTCTCACTCACCCTCTCCCTCCTCCCACCAGCCCACCTGTGGAAATATCTAACTTTCATCTCCCTCGCTTATGTATTCCCCCTGAAGGCAGACTAAGCTCCTTCCCTATCTCCTCCCGCTCCCTCTTAGCCCTCTCTCATTCCACCCGGTCTTTCTTATTCTGTCTATCACTTGTGTGCCAACTCACACAGAAGAGACAAACCTGCTCAGACACACACTCCCCTGTCATTTGTCAACACTGTCAGCTCAGATGGAAGGAAACTTCCCCACCTTCCTGCCTACCTACCGCCCACTTCTTAATGTCAGATCCCACCACAGCAGAGTCAGCACTGCCTCGCTATCACCTCCGATATCAAGGAGAGCAGCCAGACATGCCGAGTCACACTCGTAAAAGCGATGGGAAACTGTCACATCACGGGGGAATAAAGTCAAACTTGCCAGTTTCCTCAGCTGGGAGTCATCCTTAAATCAGATTCTTAATGAAAAAACTTGACTAATTAAATATAAACTCTTTAAAAAAAAAAGCATTTCAAACTACTTTGAAGAAAGTTAAAACTTTAAAAAATAAGACTCTGAAAGCTCCAGATCATAGAGGCTTATTTCTGGCATGTTTTTACACAAGAAAACGAACTAATCCTTGAAAACTCAACTCAAGCGCAGCACGTTGTGGCTTGTTTTGCATGTTGAGACATCTTGAAGCTTTTTGTTTGATCAAAGCATATGACAGATTTTTAGCTTTTTTCCAGTCCAGTTCCAATTACTACACAAGTTAAGACTTTTTTGAGCACAAAAAAAGGAGTGGAACAGCTCAGAGACGACGCAGCATGTGAAAATACTCACTGAGAAGTGTGGCATCAGTCAATCGAGGAATTAATTTGAAGAGTCAACCGTAAAGTTGGAACTTAGAGAGGGTTTTTGTGAAAAAGCTCCAGGTTTCTTTCCTGTTTCTCTAGAGTTCATAACCTCGTATTTCTGCTGACTCAAACCTCGTCAGACATCCCCAAGCAAAGCCTTTGTGTCTTTCTTTGCTTTCTAGTCACAAAAAAATGTGAAATTAATTTAGATTTTGTTGCTTGGAGGGAGTTCTTCTACAGACTGGCTCATCTGAGACAAAAAATGAATGCCTGTGGTCATGTATGTTCACTAAGCCTTTTGTGAAAACATACATTAATTCCCTCTGACAAGAGTGTAGCCTCAGTGTTTGAGAACCTGCTTTTGAGCTGCATTCGAGAAAGGGTGTTAGGAAGGTGTAAAGGGGTAATTTACCTGTTTTCAGGCAGCAAGAAGTCAAAGTCAGGTCAAACGATGCAATGCAGAATGAAAACTTGGTGATTGAAAGAAACTGTGCGAATTTATTCAAGTACCGTACTTAAGAAATAGCTCAATATTTTTAAAAAATGCACTAAAAAAGTGCATTTCTTATAAGTTTCACCACTTCTTAAGTTGATTTTGAGAGGCTTTGTCTGAAAAAAAGGACACATTTCATTACAATCAACATTTTTTTCTATTTCAGTTTTCTCAGCTTTGTCTATGAACAAATTATAGCCTTTTATATGTGTAACAACTGCATGATTTAGACTGAAACCAGGCCAAATTTAAGCATCATACACTGTGATAAAACTCTCATATTTCAGACATAATTGTTGGAAGAAAATGTCTCCAAAACTGCTGGACAGAAGCTTTCAAAGAGATATATGGTAGTCAAATAAGCATTGAGTTGTAATGCTGTACAGATCTTTGATTTATTATAGATAGTTTGCCCTCTTCGTCTTTGTAAAATAACAAGTTTATAAAAGTTCCTTGACCTGATTCTTGCCTGTATTTTATAGGTGCAAACTTATACATTTATTTATGATTTTCAGTTGCACTTTGCACTTGATGAGCTGGTGTTTCATTAAAAGACGGGCCAGACAGGATTGAGCTGTGCTGTCACTGTGTGTATGAAGCACAAAAGCTTGCTATTGTCTGATCTTCCATTGGAGAGTGCAGGAGATGCACCTTTTTGTCTCTGAGTGAGGTGGAAAGAGGAGGAATCACTCCCGAGCTCCTGAATTCATTACGACCCCAATGAGCAATAACCAGCCCTCCGTTAGCACCGAGCGCAATAACCCGTTTAATTTCATAATTATCGATTCCTTTTGATGGCCGCCCCGAAAAGGTCAAGATAAGGTGTCTTTCTTCTTCTTCTTCTTCTTCTTCTTCTTCTTCTTCTTCTTCTTCTTCTCTTTTTTAATCTTTGGCGAATGTGAGAGCTGTAAGAGAGAGGACTGACTCACACAGATGGGCTCTCCTGTCGGCTGATTGGCTGATGGAGCTACAAACAACACACACAGGCTTGTGGAGTACACATGTACCATACACACACGCCAAAAAAAAAACCACACACATGCAAACACAACCTACAACACCAAGCTTGGAAACTATCTTACTCGCATTTTACAAGGATACAAGAACGCCCACAACTCACAAATACACACAGACTTTTTTTTTTTTTTTGACCATAAAGACACTTCCTTTAATGCCACATGCACAAATGATGCCCATAAACATATCAAAAATATCCCTACGTTTAAAAAACACAGAGAGACGCACTGTTAGCCAAACGTTTGCTTTCATGCCTGCACGTCAGATGATTTCATCGTCTGTTGCAGCAGCTCCTGTCTGTCTTTTGCTCAGTTCCCTCACAGCTCGCTGGCCTTTAAATGTCTTTTTGCTTTCGTCTTTTGTTTTTCTGGCTTTTTTCCCCCTCAGTTCTTGCTGTCCATTTGTCTTTTAATCTGCTATCTGTGGATAAAGAAATGGAGGCTTTTAAGACACTTTTGATCCGTTTGCACCTCTGACTGCTGTCATCTAAAACTACTTATGAGGACTAAAAGGCAAAATCAAATCATTTTAGCCTATTAATTAATGTAAAGTTAATCCAGTATAAAATTGTGCGTAAAAGATTTTTTAAACAGCCTTTTTAATGTAAAATATCCACTTTAAACAAGAAAAGAACAAATTAGAGGCTGAAGCAGCAGAACCTTTTTAAATAAATCCAAACTGGAACTACAGTGAAACCATGAAATGACAATTTCATGACACACACATATTATCACACAGAATACACTAATACAAATTAGCCCACGTTATGTCCTGGCCCTCCATCACTCCCTCCCATCCCTCCTCACCCTGTCATACCCACAATTCCTGACTCATCAGACACTATTGTCATGCAGCGTCCATCGGCGGCACACAGGGGCTAAATTATTGGCCCCTTTTTAATAAGGCTATGGATTGTTTGAGGAATGGCACCGGCACTGCTGTTGATTATATTGAAAGCCTGTTGTTTTATATCCTGCGAATGTCAGATTTCTGCTATTTACATCCCTCAACTCCTGCACGCCTGTGAATGGCTATTGATTTTGCCAGAGATGAATGGGAGTGGCCGCGTGGAATTAAAAACAAAAAAAAAGACAAAAAGGGCTGAGAGGAGGAAGAGGAGGAGGATTGGAGAGGCGGAGAGATTGAGGGTTTCTCAGGAGTGAGGAGTTAAAGCAGTAAAGAGGAAGATCGAGGTGTGTTTGACTTGATTCAGAATCTTTAAATTGAAACTACTACAGCAGGAAAAAATCAAGCCATGTCACCAAACAGCGATCACTTGGATCACACTTGACTTGGACGAGTTTAATAGCGACTCATCCTTGCAGGTTTCAGTGCCTCGGCTGGACGTCCATCTTGGCCAAATCTGGAAACAAAATAGTTCCATATTTCGCTGCTGGCACTGCTTGTTCACGCAGTTTCTGATGGACTGGGATTCGTTTTAAGACTTGGCCGACTGTTTGATGCTGTTGCCATGTTTTCTGTCTGATTGTCTCCATTGAATTTTCGCGCCTACAGCCACAATCCGTGGTCAAGAGCCAGGCTGAAGCTCTGTCTGTTCCAAACCTTCATCTTGCTCTTTTAAAAAGCAAAAGAAATGCCCCTCTCGCACTGTTACACATCAGCAATCTGTGATGTTCAATGAGTTAATCTGAATGAAAGCCTGCTGTTTTGTCTGCGCCTCATCCCTGAGTTTTGTCTCGAGCTTCTGGTTTTTCCCAGAATATCTTCAAACAAACTCCAAAGTCATTCTCTGCAGACTTTAGCGACTTAATGAAGACATTTGTTGGGACCAAGAGTCCATCCTTGACCTTGGAAACAGCAGATGGCAAAACAGGCTCACCACAAAGGCTGTTAGCAGCTGTTTCAGTCATGTCACATAATATTACTGAATGGATTGAATTTGTCCAGTTGTCATGGACTTGTTCAAATCTTCATCTTTCTGAACTTTTCAAGGACTTCCGTAAAGGTTTGTACTGATAATCAGAAGTGAGCTTGTGCTGTCTGATGAAAGGGGCAAAAATAGTAAAAAAAAATAAAAAAAATCCAAACTGTGGTCAAAATCAATATTGTTTTATTATGTGACTAAGATTTTAAGGATAAATTCTACTCCACTGAAATAAAAACACAGGAAACAATTCTTTATTTAACCCTTTAGCAGTACATATTCTCTGTTTGTAGGCCACCAGGGGGCACTTAATTGGTTTTATCTAGCACCAGGACATTCAAAAGAATCATTGGGTTCAAACATTCGCTTTTTGAGATAAAAAACTTACAGTTTTAGCCGATACGCCTGAATATGTCACCTTGAGCTCTTAGAACTGAAATGGGCATGTTGCAAGTTGGTCAGAATAAAAGATATTTTAATCAGTTAAGGAAATAAATGGCAAGATAATCAGTCATGAAAGACTTGTTGGATCCACATTCACGGCCTCTTGATGTGATACAGAATAGTTAATAGCAGTAAATAAGCAGTTTTGATATGTTGTCAATACTTTTAAATTGCTTTTTCCATGACCTAAATGTAAGGTTATGCAACTTTTTCTTTTGAATATATTGCTATGAATTTAATTTGATTAGGTTTTGTGCTGTTGGTCAAACAAAACAAATAGTTTGAAGACGTTCCCTTGGGCTCTCAGGCATTTTGATAGTTATTTTTTTTCAACCTGACCAAATTGGAAACAGACATGCAAATGCCAGCAAATGTAAATGATTTATTCTAATAAAGAAAATAAACTGTAAGAATATAAATGAGGTTGTTAGCTGTGAAAGTCAGCATTTCACTGCTGTTAATGTGAGTGGGTTGGGTGTTGTGGAGTGTGAAAAAAAAAGTCAAACTGGACCCAGGTGCTTGTCAGACACTTGAATAAGGAACCTTGTGCACCTTAAAGGCAGCATTTAATTTCATGTCAATCAATACGGAAATTAATCATTCGCCGCATTTGAGTCATGACAAAAACAGGAGTCAAGTTCGGAAGGAAAGAGGACAAGAGCTCTGAAAAAGGAGAGAGAGAACTTTGAGGATAAAAGACGAGGACAAAGTCAGAAGAAGGAGCGACGTCACAGATTTGACAGGAGAGCGAGGCTGGGAAAAATGGAGAAGGATGTTAAGAAAACTGGAAGGGGAGAGGAGGATGAGGAAGAGCGTAAAAAAAGATGACAGGAGTGGAATGAGGTGGTGGGAGGGAGGGAAGGAGGGAGGTCGGAGTACAGATAGATGAGTGACATTTTGGATTCTCTCAGCAATAAAGCGTCTCCCTAGACACAGGCTGTCTGGGTTTAAATAGAGGCCGTCACACTGAAGGGCTCATTTGCCTTTCAGTTGCTCATTACATCCAACCCAAACTTATTTCCTCCTCCGGGAGGCCGCCTCCCCCCCGCGGGTGCTCGCACGGTTTGTGTGTGTGTTTACATGTGCAGCCGTGCATGTGTGCTCACGTACGGGATGTTTTTGCATGTGCGTTGCCGCTTTCCCTTTGTGGTTTTTTTGTGCAATTTCAGGGGTATAACTGACCACACACACAGCATCTGTGGTGTGTGTATGTGTGTGTGTCATTATCTCTCTTGCATGTTGTGTTTGTTAGGCGCCACTTCGTTTTATACACAATTTAAAGGCAAAAGCTTTGTTTGGAATCCCTCAAGTTAGTAAATCTAGCACAACATTGACACCCACACACACACACTCTAATGTGATTTATAAAAGAAGAGTTAAGCTAAACACACTTGAATGAGCACAAATAAGCATCCACACACACATACACAAACCTTGTGTCCTCACAGTGAAAGCGTATCCTCTTCTAGCTCCAATATTGAAGCATGCAGGCCTCAAAGCATAAATGTTCTCGAACCTTCATTCATAATGATTCCCATATGGTTCCTACTAATATTCTGCTCTGAGCCAACTTACTTGAACTTACACACACACACACACGCACCCACACACACACACACACACACACACACACACACACACAAATTCGCATGATCACAGGCAGCCCCTTCTGTGCTACATTAACTACAAACCTCATTTCCCCACAAAGAGAAGCCACCGGCTGAAAATTGGCTGGGACGAGTCATTAAACCTGTGTCTGACACACACACACACACACACACATACACACACATGCACATGGGCGTGCACACACACAACTGTTAAACAAATGACCCCTCCACCCACCTGTGTCAGTGTAGCAGGTGATATCCCAGCGCCCGCTGAGAAATGATTGCCCTTTTGATGGAGGAGGTCCAGTATTTATGTGTGTGTGTGTGTGTGTGTGTGTGTGTGTGTGTGGCTTAACACCCCTGCCTTTAAGTGTATTTCATGATGTCTGTGTGTGTGTGTGTGTGCTGCAGACATACACGTATCATAATTGATAGTGTCTGTTAGCGCAGAGCATTAGGATACATGGGAATGCCCTGTGGGAGAGGAAAGAGGGAAAAAACTGGAGAAGAAGAAGAAGAAGGAATAAAGAGGAAAATGATGCAGAAAGACCTGAAGGTTTAAGGTGTAAAAAGATGCTGAAAGAAAGAGGAAAAGAGAAGCAAGGTGGTTATAAAAATCAGAAAAGGACAAAGAGGTGGGAAAGGAGGTTGCAAGAGGAGCTACAAGGGGGCAGTCAGTGAGCTTGAAGGGGAAGAGACCCTGCTGAGATGTGATTGATGGCTCTGAACCCCTGCTGGCCCCAGATCAGCCGCGCAAAGCTGTCAGGGACAATTTTAAGTTTGACTCCTTGGGAAGTGGGGATGCCATAATAAGCAAAATCTAATGAAAACACTTCTTATAAGGTTGACTTTCTGTAAGGACAGACTGAGCCACTTATGGTTATTCCCTGGGTTTTGACTCTCAGGTTACATCCAGGTTTTTCTCACTTGCCACATTACATTTCAGTTACATTTCGATTAAGCGACATTGCCCCCGACTCACTTCCAACATAAGTATGTGATGTTATATGTCTGATATAAGCTATAAATAAATAATAATCACAGCAATTAAAGCTGCACTACAGTTTGCAGTCTAATGGTAAGAACATGGACTAATAATGGTGATAAAATTAAGTAATTTTATACCAGGAAACTAGTGTTTACATTGGCCAACAAAGATGGCTGCAGACTGAGCCAACACAGAAAACTAAAGCTTAAATCCATCCATCATGGTTCCTTAATGGATTAAAACAGCAGACAGAGGGAATATTTGTAGAATGGACTGTATACTTTAGATGAAGCCTTCAGATGATAAATAGGGATTAAATATATCAGCAAGTTCTTTTGCATATGGCAAAGTCTCCTAAAAAAATCTTCACATCATTCAGTTATGGGTCTGGAAGGAACATGAATGAGAAGTCTTCTCTCCATTATTGATGCTTTATGTATTTAAAGCAGGATTACTGTAGAATGATGTATAATGATACAGCAATTTACACCCACATCCTTGTTTATTATAATCATACCTCTAATTTAGCTTAGAGGCCAAAGTTAGTCATCCATCTGTTGACCAAAAGTGAGAAGATTAAATCATTTTTTCAAGCTAAACTGTATCTCGTTCCCTGGTTCCAGCCTGTCAAATGTGTAGATTAACTTAGCTTGTATGTGCAGTATAAACTTATTCAAGCAGCGAAAACATGTAGCATAAAAATGTCACCTTGGGTTTTTTTTTTGACATTTTCAAGATCAAAAGATTAAGTTTATTGAGAATACAATCTGCAGATTAATCTATAATGAAAGCCCTCATTAGTAGCCGCTTTAATTTAGCTATTTCATCTATGCATAATAATTAAGGTACACTTATGCAGGAAGTTAAGCACAGACTCCAAAAGAGGCCGCGGACAGACTTTGTGTTTGCAAATTGGATAAGCTCATTTCAAAGACTCTCCCATTTTTTTGACAGCTGTGTTTTGTTCTCGGCCTTCGGTTACAGACGCACAAAAAGAAAAAAAAGGGGGCCCTGACATTTCAAGAAGCCGGTGTCACCAAACAGACACAAAAAGAAGTTTTTAAAAAGTTTAAAGTGAAAGTTTGGCTGGATTAGTATGCCGTCTCATCAGCCATCGCCTTCCGAGATAAGGAGGAGGGCTGATTAGAAATAGATTAACCCAGTTACTCAAAGAGTCACAGGTACTCTAGTGTTTGAAATTAAACAAAGTTGAAACAAGTGCACTGTGTTTCCACATTTGTCACTTTTTATTACTGTGCTGCTGCAGGTGTGGCAGCCATGCTTTGGTTTCCTTTAAATATGAATAGACTTGTTTCATACAGCCTATAAAAAAGCTAAAAAGGGTCACTTTGACCTTTTATATGTGACTGAAGAGATCCTTATATGCCACCAATCTTTAAAAAATGTAGCAGAAAAGCCCAGAAATGTCATAAAAGTGGAATTTATTATGAACAGTCTGTGACATTATTATCATTCTTTTAACCAAGGGCAACCTGTAAGACTCCGAAGAAAAGCACCATATAAGATTTAATTCGTAGTATCCGTCATTTCTTTCCTCTTTTTCTTGATGGGAATCTCATTTTGGAATGAAACTCATGAGCCGACGTTAAAGCTGAGCCTATAAGCTCCGCGGCTGCCTCGTCAGCACCACCCCAGGACTGTGTGTGGCTTTTTTAAGGCGACGATGATGGTAATGGTGGTGGTGGTGGAGGCAGCAGTGAGAGAGGATGAAGGCTGGTGGGCTCGGTTATTACCCTTCGCAACTGATGTGGTCCCAGCTCCTGGGATGTTTGAAGTCAGGCAAAAGGGAGTGTGTCAGCTGAGGTCTGGCATGTGTGTGTGTGTGTGTGATGAAGTGAAGGATAGTGGCTTCTCATAAATGGGATTTCTGCTGTAAGTGAAGGTGTTTTTAGCCACAAACTGTACACTTAAGACTTGGGAAGATCCTGTGTGTTTTGATGTATTTGGTTGTTTACTTCATTCAGTATTTGAATGCATAAAAAACAGACTCATCATTTGCAGTTTATGCTCAAAAATAAAACATTTTTTAAAGAAGCAAGAGGCTTAAACCTACTTTTTATCCCAATTTTAAGCCCCTAAAACTGTCTTGCACTTTAACAATGATTACACCTCTTAATAACAGCACTTCTTGTGATGTTTACTACGGAAGCCCGAAGCGGACATGGTTTATTATTTTTTGTTTTACAAGCTGTTTTCTCGAGATAACAAGATAATAACTCGTTAAACAAAAAAACAAACTTTGTTTTCTCGAGATAGTGAGTTATTATCTAGTTATCTCAAGAAAACGGCTTGTAAAAAAAAAAAAATGAAACCACGTCCGCATAGGGCTTCCGTAGTTTACCACCCAGAAAATGAATCTTTTAGCCAAACGGAAGAGAAAATTGTTTAAAAATTGCAATTTTTTTGTCCCAGTAGATGCATACTTCCATCTTTTGGCTGAAATCAGGCAAAGACCTTTGTTGCATGTCAGCACACTTTCTCATGCCTCATTTCCACATTGGAATCTTGGTGACTTCCTATGTGTTTGCATAACTCATCCTTCTTTTTACCAGTCAGGAATTTGCAGAAAGTAATGGAGCTTTAGCATCTGATTTCAAAAAAACAGTACACCCGTCGTGCCTAAGTAAGTTAGCATATTAGAAACACATATTAGAAGCACAAAATAGGTTTAGTTCTCAGAGACACGAAACAAAACAAAGCATTAGTCCCTACTGTTTAATGTATACCAGAGCAATGCTGATTATCCTCCACTTCTCCCCAAAGCAAGTAAAATAAGCGAATTTGTGCCTCATTTTCTTCTCTTTGTTTTGCTTCTCTGTGCTATATAATTAGTCCACTGATAGATTAGCCAGAAAATGAAGCAATAAAACATTTGATCATTAATTAAAGGTGCACTGTGGAGATTTCTTGGAAGCAAACAAAAGTGATGTTTGCATTGAACGTCTCCTTTGTTATCCTTGAGGTCTCACCAACATGTTTAATGCATTTCATCCCTCATAAAACATTTGCGAACATATTTTGAATCCTACATTATTTACACTGATGTTTGTTTTGCTGGTTGTCTTCTACCTCGTCCTTGCTTTTGTTGGCACTTTGCTGTGCTTCTCTGCATGTTGTTGCACCACCCATCAATTCACGAAACCATTGGCAAGACTGGATATCGGCTGCAAACACGCGTGTAATTTCCCGTGTGCATGCACG
>JAUZTA010000020.1:5184432-5196048 GCA_034780835.1 Ctenochaetus striatus
CCTTCTTCATGCTCATGTGCAGAAAGCAAAGTACCAGTCCTGCCATCCCTCTCTGTCTGTCTCTCTCTCTCTCTCTCACGTGTCTCACTTTCTTTGAGGCTCACCGATACTTTCGCGACACCGCCGGGGCTCCACAACCTGGCAACCTCCCAAACATCCCCCGAATTTAAAGCTAATAATTCACCACCGCCACCGTCTTGCTAATTGCAGCATTTTCGGGAGTATTTTGAATGCGTTTAGGCCGAATTACCAACAGCGGTTGCTGCAGAGATAAATTGATTAAAAGACTTCATGATAATTAACCCCATGTGCATCTTCATTTTTAGAGCATGACTATTGATTTACCGGCTCACGAGTATATTAAGCAGTTTCTCATTCTCACAGTGACTCCGCTCGGCTAAGTCAGCGAAACAAATAGAGATCTTTCTTCATGATTAAGTGATTTAGCAAAGCGATGATTAGAGAAGAACTGTGACCAGATTTGTCTGATATCTACAAAAGTGTCAGGGCATACAGTTACAGATACACTATGGTTTTAGGATAGTTGCAACAGTTGTCTAAAGTGAATATTTAATTATATTATAATCAGAACTGTAAAAAAAATCTATGTAAGTTTGGTTTTCTCAGCTTCTGAGGTTAAGCTAACCTTTTTTCTTTAGTGTTGGTTTCAGAAGTGTCATAGAGGCTGAATTTGATCTATACAGTAAATCCCCTCTGTGGAGTGTAAAGCATGAAGATCCATCACATCAAAGCTATCATACCCTCTGCTTATTTGTAATAAGGGCACACACCTTAAAGGCAGAGTCCCACAGCATATGTGCATCCATGCTTGCCTCCATTTTCAGCGTGTTTCCCCCCTTTCGTTCAACTCAAGTTGACACTTTAAAGGGATCTGGCTATTTATATACATTGTTCAGTTTGAAAAAGATGTGATTTCCTCCTTGTAAAAAAGAAAATGAGGAGGGGGGCACGGCAATTGTGTTTGGAATTTGTATTAAAAACCTACTTTCAATGCCTCTTCATTTAGAGTGAAGCTTGTGGTGTGATCTCCAAAAAGTGGTGTAATTACAGAAAGATCAAATAGAGCAAAAGCGGCTAATGCTAATACCCACTCTCACTCCGGACTGCTATGAGGAAGAGGGAGAGCAGAGGGATGGGGCCCATTAATAATGAATCCAGTGTCATCATTAAGGCGCCAAATGATTAAAACATATCTCCCAGCTTCAAACGCTGCTTTGCTACCCCAGAAAATGCTGCAGTCGTGGATGTGCGAAGCGAGCAAGCCCTTCAGTGTGCTTGTGAAATAAAGTTTTTTGCTTTTTTTCTTTCATCTTTACCCCCTCTTTTTTTGAGTGTTGAAACACCAGAGTACCAGCATTCCCTTTTGAAAACAAAAAAAAACACACACACACACATTCCGATGTTATGTAATGCAGTGCAATCCAAAGATCTGCACGGATGTTCCTCAGAACTGAACTTTCATGCTAAAGCCAGGTTGTAAACCAGCATTGTTGCACATCACCTAGTCCTCGCAGTTGTTTTGTAACCTGGAGAAAATACAGCCTGGCCAAAAGAACCCAAATTACATGCTGCCTATTGTTTCTCAGCCTCTCATTTGAAGAAAGACAAGATAACGAAGCACATCTCATTAAAAAAAGGTGAAATTCTTTGACATGCAGACACACAATTGGTTATTTCCTCTTTTTTTTTCCCGTTCTTAAACCCAGCAGTCATTGTAATGCCATGCCCGTGCTGAGTTTTATCTATGTTGCGCTGCTATTGGTGTATTTTGTTTTAATCTCTTGACAAGAAAACCCAGGGGGCTTCGGGTTTGTCTCCATTAGTGGCTGTGGCATGTCTGGAAGGAGGGCACGATGATCTCTAATGGAACGGTAATAGTCCCCGAGGGCAGAGTGTCTGCTGCCCTGTGCACCGTTCTTTCATGTTAGGGTTCACATCCACAGGCTGACACACTGTGCTCTGTGGGTCAGTGTTAGCTGACCCCGGCTAACTGAGCCACACACACCTAAGTGTGCCATAATGGCCTTTACTCCATAAAACTGTATAACATAACCTCCCTTAGCAGCCAACCTTCTTATTCTGTGTCCAATCATGTCTTTAGGGAGTAACTTAGAAGTAACTAGGGAGTGGAACAGTAATATCCAGAGTAATCCAAAGTTTGACAACTTGTGTGCTAAATTTAGCTAACCAATAAGAGTGTCTTGTCATTCCCAGCTAGCATACACTGAGCTCAGCACAGCAGAGATAATAATGCAGATAACTGCCCCCAAGAGAACCTCAACTCAGATCCATGAGGGTGGTTTGCCGGTGGAGATGGGGCTTATAAAGCGCCCTATGAAATGCAGTTATAGCAGAGAATTTGAGTAAAAAGTGTAGCAGCATCGCA
This sequence comes from Ctenochaetus striatus, assembly GCA_034780835.1. Taxonomy (NCBI): domain Eukaryota; kingdom Metazoa; phylum Chordata; class Actinopteri; order Acanthuriformes; family Acanthuridae; genus Ctenochaetus; species Ctenochaetus striatus. Next base: position 5,186,840 of record JAUZTA010000020.1, read on the forward strand.
GGCCTAAATGAAAAACAGTGAAATAGCTCTTGTTTTATAATGCCATGCTTTTAAACTAAAAATAAACTTTAGTACATGGGCGAGGAGGTTATGATGTTGAATTTATAGAAAGGGAAAAATAAAAAGTGAAATAAATCCAGAAATGCTGAGAAAATAAGTCACTTATAAACCACCAACTGAAATAGTCACACTAATAATCTTAAAGGCAGACATCCCGCAAAACCTAATATTGTCTTGTAACAAAAAAAAACAGTAGACTTCCTGCTTAACTAGATCAAACTTCCCAGTTTTGTTTGGATGGAAAATCGGTGGGTGGTAAAGCTGAATGAGTCAGCATTTCCCCCCTGATCGTCCTCAGAAATCCCACCTAATCAAACCCAATAAACTTCATCAGACTTGCTCATTAGAGCTGAATTCATTTTGCAGGAGATTAGAATTACTTGTGACTAGACTCTTGTGTTCCTCTTCCTGAATGAGCTGAACTAAAAGCTGAAAGCACCAGTTTGATCTGTTAGAGAGCAAAAACCTCAACTTGTGCAGTTTGTGACAGAATCAATCGGCATCTAATGCATTAAGGGACACAACTAAACATCTCCGGTGGGCCAAAACGTATCATTTTCTCCTTGATTGAAAGATTGTAAGTTGGGGGAAACAGATTGACCACAGTGTGGTTACGAAACCTTTCGTAAACCCTTTGATAAACCAAAAACTGCTGTGTTATTAGGCTTAAAACATGGCTAACATTACATTCAAAGTGCCTCCTTGTTTGTCCATGAGTCACATGCTTCCCTCCTGATATTGCATCATATTTGTATGCTTCGGGTCAATTGAAAAAAAAATGAATGCTGTATGATTTGCAGCACATTACTCTGCATTCTCCTCCAGGCGTCTGCTAGCTCCTTGACTTTGGCGAGCTTTTCTCTGACACGTTCGGGTGCGGTCCTCAATCTGAGCCCCTCTTGAGATCTCTTGTGTAACTTCCACTCCAAAACCCGAACTCCATTAGAGTGGGTGTCGAGCACAGCCAATCATTACCACTGATGAATATGTCCGTCTGCAGAAACTGTTGAAGAAGTCGCAAGGTAGAGTCAGGAACTGCTGGACTGGCTCACAAAACCTCAAACTAAATTTACTGTATAACCAGATGGAAGCAATTTACTGGTCATAGTTGATTTGCTGGTGTGTGTGTGTATGTGTATACGTGTGTGTCGATGTTTCCCAAATTATCCAAGTGGAGAGATGAGTGCTGCAGCTCGGTGCCAGGAAATGACAAATTGCCCATTTAGCCTATTGTAGGTGTCAATTTTAATGCAGAGGGTTAGCTCTGTTTTCGACACTTCTTAAGCAATTTGCGCCATGAAAATATGTAATGAGTCCAATTTGAATTACAAAATGCATGTCAGACGTGCAACTTGTTTGTGTGTGTGTGTGTATGTACATGCACCGAAGCCGCTCAGTCACGCACATATTAAAGCGCTAAAGGAACCTTTTTCCTTTCGATTTCCTGACTCAAGAGTGGACATTTAATAATAGCCCACATTTCAAGTTATGAGCTAAGCTGCTCAGCAGTTTTACTGTCTTGATGGCTCCCCTATGGTCCATTCACAGTGCCCTCTAAATTTTAGTTTGATGTTCCGAGCTTGGGCAATTGTACCAAAACACTATTTCCAGCACAATAACAGAGCAAAGAGTGGACTGACTGTCGAAGTAACTCCACTGTAAAACAACCTATCACTGCTGCTGTAGAAAAACAACATGGGACAGCAATTCTGGAGTTGTTTGTACTTCGAGACTGAACCTGGCAATTTATTTGATGAGTGAGTTGCTTGACCTCTGGGTCACTGAGACCTATTAAAAGCTCAGTATAAAACTTCAAAAACACATGACTGGCAAAAGCACTTTTTTTGTGCAGATTTATGGCTTTTTGGAGCTTTGGATTGTAATTGAATTTCAAAGCTGCCCAGTTTCCTAACTTTACAAATACAAGGAAAAATTAAGTGAAGGATGAAGTTTAACTTGCTTCAGCCGCCTCACAAGAAGTTGACAGCCTGTCCGCTGCGATCTAACATCAGGACAGACTTCAGAGAGAAGAGCTGAAGTGTAGCAGAGCACGTGGATTAAGGCTAACTTTATTACGGATTAACATTTTGACACCAGGTGCATCTTCATCAGAGTTGACTATGATGACTGATGAAGATGCACAATCGTCAATTTGTTGCCTCACTCCACGTGCTCCGGTTCACTTTTCACCTTCCTTCCTGATAGAAAAAAAAAATGAAGAGCTTGTAAACTAAATTTGGTTACTTCATAACAAACCAATAATTACTGTGTGTTAATAGATTCCCCACAAATCCCCCTGCCAACACATACACACACATCATTGTTGATCATGGACGACCACCGCCGTTTGTTACCTTGATTAGTATTCAGCGGCGCTCTCATCTCTTTGGCTGGCTCTTTTGTTTGCCTGCGCTGATTGGAGGGCCTCTGGTTAATTTAGATGCAGGGAAGCGGTGACAGAAGAGGGCTTATTAGGGCTGTGAGCCCATCCCGCCTTAAGTGCAGAGTCTCCAGTTCCATTTTCATTTGCCTCCATTATTGAATTTGCTGGCTTCTCATTCGCCCTGATTGCATTTTGTGTCACCTCTAAAAGAAAAAAATGTAAAAAATCGGCCTTCCCTGGAGGAACTGTGACTCTCTGAGGGAAGACTTACATTATGATAGCAAAGTAAAGAGACGGGCAAAAGTTTTTCCTTTTTTTAATTTCGAAAGCCACCTTTTTTAAGAGGTCTAAGCCAAACCTCTGTGGAAATTTGACTAATTATAATGGCTGTGTTACCTGTATGCATGCAGCTGTGTTTTGGTAAGAGAAGAACAGAGAGTGAGGCGGAGAAATGCAGCGTTTGTGTGTGTGTGTGTGTTTATGAGACAAGGAGGAAGCGTGACAGACGGGTGTAGCAAGAGTGGGTGGAGGAGAAAAAAAAAAAGAAGAAGAAGAATGATGGCAGGGATTCATTTGGCATCCATTGAAGCTTTGGAAATTTAAAAAAAAAAAAAAAAAAAAAGACAGTGTCATCCCCGCCACCACCTTTTAGCTGCCTCCTCCACCACCAACACAGCCTCCATAATCTCCTAATGTGAAGAGTTTTTCATAAGGATTCATCGCAAAACAATATCATTCGAGACTGCGAAATTTAATCAGGGGCTTTAAAACACAATTATGGTTATCGGGGAGGACGCGGCAGCGGCGCTCCGGATCGTGGGAGGGGAGGTGGGAAGCCGGGAGGAGGGAGGGATGGAGGGGACCTCCCCCGCACTGTCTGCGCCCTAGCGCTCCTCTCCCATTTGTCACCAAGCACAATATCTCTTCGGCTGGCAGAGCTAATAATGGAGAAGTGGGGAAACGGGACTCTGGAGACCCACCTCCGCCTTTCCGTGAAGATCAGATAAGTTCTCCTCAAGTCAGAGGCCCCCGAGCCGCTGTGGATCTGCTTGTAAGGATTGTATCATTTATAAAGCACAGCGCAAGCCTTTGACAGCTTTTTAGGTGTGTGAATAATGCAGCTCTTTATAAAATGTGCAACCGCAGGAGCAAAATGTTTCCCCTTGCTGGAGAAGAAAACGCCACACTTCCTACTTTGCACTTTGAAAAAAGTTTGTTTCTTTTTTTTTGGTCACTCGTACCAGCAAACCTGCTTTTGCTGATGCTTTGCTTCTTTTTTTTTTTTTTTTTTCTGCCTCCGGGCAAACTAGTCGCCGTTTTCTGTCTCTATTATCTCGACGATCTGCGCCCATTTATCCACCAGTGGCTTGTTTGCAGTCTGGAGACTTAACAGTTATTCATGGGGTTTAAGAAGTCATTTTCACTTAAGCAGCTACTTTCTCAGCAGCTCCCCTTTATTTTTTCTCCCCCTCTTTAGAGTAAACACCCTTAGAGGCACTGTACATTTGTGTGCTTCACAATTAAACACACAGCGTTTCTTAAGGGATGGATTGTTCTCCAGTATGGTGTTTACTTCAAATTGTTAGGCTTCTCAGTCTTTTGGTAAATTGTCTAAGGAGAAAAAAAAATCCACAACTAAATTTTAATTACAGTTTGTTTAATTATGGAGGGATTTTTGCAGACGTGCCACACTTTGACCCTGACACACCCAAACGTGCCAATTAAGCAGCCCATTCACACACACACACACAAGGCAAACTTGCTCTCCTTACCCAGAATTCCCATGTGAAACACTTGTATGTGTGTGTCTTCTTTTCAGGACATCTCTTTGTTCTCTTTCTGCTGGAGTACAGTTCATTCAAGACAGCCTACTGTGAGCGTTTCAGCCCTAAGATGAAAGAGACTTTTACACTAGTGTGGGGGAAACTCGACGCTTCATTGTTCCTCTGGTTTGACTGATCCCGTTGCGGCCCTCTCCTGTAGCATCGCATGTATGTGTGTGTGAAGTTCAAAGTGGCTTGTGAAAACCTCGACACAGATTCTGGTTGGCTGAGATTGTGGCAACTTTAGCTGATGGATTGTTTTTGTGTTATTACCTCTGCCCTGGTTTTGGAGGATTTTGCTTATTTAAACAGTAATTTCTAACGATGGTTATCTGAGGATTTTGGAAAAATGTTCTTCAGGACAGCAAAAAGAACTTGAACCCAATCTTTCTGTCTCTCCAACTTCGCTGCATTAGCTCTCGTGCAAGACGTTATTTTTCAGAGTCTGCTGATTTGTTGGGGTTTCAGCGGTGTAATGTTCATCGGCGTTCCCTCAAGAGGTTGCACTCTAAGAAAATGAAGGCAATTTGTTTCATTCCCCACTTCGGCACCTTCTGTCATGCCAGCTGTCTGCACTGTGTCACAGGCCACACAGAGCACCGGGAACCGGTGCATGTAAATGGCTGCAGAGAGCTCACACACATACCGTAAATTCTCGAATAAAAGCCAGTTGTCAAGTAATACTTTGCCCTGCTGGCTCCCTGATAAAGGCTGCATTGAAAAAAATACATTTGGGGGATGAAGTAAAGTGGATAACATGCTTAATTTACAATGACACAGCATTAATTCCTGTAGAACTAAAGATTTGTACCAAAAGTCAGAGTTTATTTCCGTTTTAAGGGGCTAAATGTTTAATTCTAAGGCACATTAACATTCGATATGTCACATATTTGGCTGGGTGACATGCAAAGAATAGGATATAATGTTATTTTGTATCAAGTACCTCAGTACTGATGGACTATATTGTAAGGATGATCACTGGTGGTTTCACAGATGCAAACACAATGAGACTTGTTTTCATTAGTAGTGGATGTAATTAGCAAATGGGTAAAGGTAAATGACAGAACAGCTGAGACAGTCTGATTTGTTCAAAAAACGACATCTTTATGTTTTGATGCAAAGTTTAAAAGCAGGAAATGACAACATTAATGTGGCATCATGATATACGAGTAAGGCAGCATGTGACAATTAAGTTTCAGAATATCAGTTTTCCAATGTAAGCAATCTTTGTTTGAGTTTTATGATATCGGTTCCTAAAATCGTGCAGTCATTCTTTTTATTTTTGCCTCTTTGTGTGTGTGTTTGACTGTGTCCTAAATTAATACTTGCCAAGTGCAAAATGTGGTAGATTTTAATTTGCAGAGCTTCAGCCTGTGTTGGACTTTCACACACACAAGAACAGCAGACTTTGTGGTGCATTCAGTGCACCTTGTAAACTCTAAAGTCCTAATTAGAAAGGTTAAGAAGTTTGTTTTATAACAAGTCTCCATTACTTTGTTGGTCTTTCATGACAGCATTTTTAACAGTTAGTTCCTAAAATCATAGCAGCATTCTGCTCTTTTCTACAAAGGCACATAAAACAACATCTTCAAAACAGTTAATTAAATTCTTAGAAAACAGATATTTTTTTAACAATGCACCAGGTCAGAGGCTTTCTTGCACAATTTACAGCATCAGTTTTATCAGATTCTTCTTCATATCTGAACTAAATTGGTTTTATAACTGTAATACTGCAAACCTTACAGATATTGAATCGAATCAAATCAGAGCCTAATTATCAAAATCAATTTTATTGTGGAAATCAGAGTCAACACCTAAATTACACTGTATAGATTTAATATTGATATATTGTCAGTCCCACTTTTTTCTCACTCACTTATCTGTTCCATTTGGTTAAAATTGCTCATTGTTTGTGTCAGTGTTGAGCCGTTGTCAGTGAAACTCACCACTTCCTGTAGGTATTTCACATTAAAAGCCTCAGAATTTAACCTTTTTTTTTTCTAACTCTGATGAACCCTGGGAGAATGAAGCAGCCTATAATGAGAATTTAAAGATGTTTTAAACTCTGAGCTAATTGCAGGAATTTCTGCATAATACACATGTAAGTCATTATGTGTTTACCTTATGTGACCAACCAAGGTCCTCTATCACTAAAAGCTTGTTGCATAATTAAAGTGAGTAAAGAGATTAAACTGTTGAGAAACTCTTTTATGTATTTACATTAAATAGTCTGTTACTCTTTTGCCCTTGGAGCCAGTGGAAAGTTGTTTACTGTGAAAAAATACGAGCAGTTATGAGATTTATTGACAGAAGCTTTACCTCGGCAGTAAAAGGGCAAAGTAGGAATGTAATGCACATGTGCATTATCCTGAATCTAATCAATAGCAGGTAAACATGGTGGGAGTGTGAGTTTGCAGCTCTACGATGGAAGCAGATGAGAAAACAGGCATCTTACATGATTAAATATAATTGAATATTTCTACAGAACAGCCAAATTAGAGGTTAAGGCCTTCCTCTGATATTAGGTTGTTTTAGAAGTACGTTAATGTCTCGTTAATTGCACTTTATGAATTTTACTGAAATTTCTTTGAAGAAGATGCATCTGACTTCATTTTTATATTTGGGGGGAAAAAAGAAAATTTACAAAGCGCCTCCCTTGGGGCTTTCTACGTTTCTCTCTGAAGCTCTGAGTGATTAATTGGCATTTAAGAGGTAAAGCCTCGGCTTAACTCTCCAGCTCTGCCTACAAATGTGAGGCTTTGTCGACCTGATGCAACATCGCTCCAAGATGCTTTTCTCTGTTGGACAGGAGGTGTTTGTCGTCAGGGTTTTGTGTATCTGCTTGCACTTCACATGTTCACATGCTGGAGAATTTTAAGGGTGCTTGATGAAATGTGCACTTTTCCTGCTGTTTTAATTCACGTTTACATGCACATTTAAGGGCTTTCCTGTGTATCTAAGTGTCCACGTGTGTGTGCGCATGTGTGTGTGTCTCAACAAAAAGAAAAGCACCCGACTGCGGAAAAAGAAAGAGTGATCATCTCGATCCCTCCATTCCCCGTGCTCAGCAAGTCGGCCCATCACCGGAGTGAGAAAGTGCATTTCGTGCGGGTGGGTGTGGGGTTGGAGGACGACAAGAATGGAGAGATGATCCTAATAAAAAAGAGCCGAGTGGATGGCCCGAGCGCACTCTGCTTGAGTTGTGTGATACGTGACACGCCCGCCCCCGAGACAAGACAATAACGGCAAATGCATGGACTCATCAGTCGAGGACGGATCACTATTACAGCCTTATTCATCAGCATAATTAGAGAGAGAAAGAGATGTGGGACAAGTGGCTAGCAGCACTGATGAAAGCTCATCAGCAGGCTCCCTGTGGAGCTATGGCCACTGATTGGTGCTCGGGCCATCATTGCCTTGAAACTACTTTAAAATAGGGGCTCTTCGCTCTGCTGAACGACAGTAAAATGAACTTAATTGGCTTGCAAAGGCAGCTTGGCACAGGCATCACTTTTACTTCCTTAACAATCTGTGCTCCGGCTGACCTGCCTCTGTTTTGACAGGATTTGATGAGCAATACAAATAAATATTCCCAAAGACATATCACACCGCATCGTCTCTTCAATTTTTTTAATCTTCAGTCTATTTCTTGAGGTTTTTCAAAACAACTCCTGCACAAAATCTGAAGTTTTTATTTCTTTTAATGCCTTGACATCATCTCTCAATGGTCAGAGGAATATGATCAGGACAGTTTGACTCTGTCTGCACACTCTTTGGTGCCTCTGATGTCAGTGATCTAGAATTAAAGCCAGTGCTGGTCCCTCTGTTTGCTCAATGGGCGAAAGTGGCAGCTAATTGCAAAATGTGAAATATAACTCTAATACATTGGGTGTAAAAAGGTTACTTCCTTATCTTGTTTCTTAACATTATCAAGTTCCCCCCCCCCGAGTGTTAAGTCATTAATTTCAGACCAGTGTTTTTCCCTTTAATTAGCCAATTTATCAGCTTTAACAACAACACACAAGATTGTTTCAGTTTTATAGTTATACAATGTTGTAATCGACAAAACCATCAGAATGACTGAGGACAGACAGATTTATTTGACAATAAGAAAGGTGCATGATTGTAATATAACAGGCCTGACATACAGTTAGATAATCAAGGTATTAAATAATGAAATTCTCCTTTAAGACAGGAAGAGAGGAAGGTGATTTTCAGGCAAGAAAGACATGAGGTTGTTAATTTCAGGGTATTTTTAAGTTTTCATTAAATATGCCCGCTGTGTATCATTTTTAGCAATGAAACCTCTTTATAAGGCATGTAAAAACTGTGGGATTGATAGCGCCGGATTAAAAGTAGGAAAGGCACTAAATATATTTTATAAGCGGTGCAGTTAATGAAGTCCTTAATTGATTTATTCAGTTTTAGATGATAAAGATTCTCCCAATCATCATCTCCTCCTCCTCCTCCAGTGATCACCTCATGTTCACCACGGCGAGACACTTTGTTTCACAGCCAAGAGAGATGTAGCGAAACGCTCCACCAGAGACAGCCTTGAAACCGAACGTTAGCAGAGCATATGGCGGCGAAGCCCTCTGCAGCCACACAGACGCATGGAACGACACGGCTGGGAACTGTGTCACCCAGCAAAGCAACTCCGGCACGGGCGAGCGCTTTTGGTCCAGCGTACGCCTAATCACAAAAGAGGGGAGGATGGGAGCTTTCTTTTGTGCCATATCAGGCAATTTAAAGTACTACAAGGTCCATCAAGACTCCTTTTTCAGTCAAATGGTGCAGGAATAGAAAGAAGTGATGAGGACTGTAATTAGATAAGTGGTAGCTTAACATTTTTTTTTTTGCTCTTATTCAGCTCAAAGCATTTCTCTTTGGTTCACATGAATTAAAAGAATGACAGAAACTACTATTGCAAAGCTTTTTTTTTT
>JAUZTA010000020.1:5201227-5214189 GCA_034780835.1 Ctenochaetus striatus
CTTATTTTTTTTTTTGTGGAGCAGTTCTTCATGAAACATCATTGTCTCTGGAGCTGGCATTGAATTACTGTGTGCATTTGTCAATAGCATTTATCTTCATGCTCAGATGCACTTCAGGGAACACCTTATGCAGCAGGGTACTTTGAGACAAATGATTGGAGTTAACCTTGAAGTATTGATTTCCTGCCATCCTGTACATGTACTATATATCCATGGCTATGTGGTCATTTCTCTCTTTCTCTTTTTCCTGTCTGTGCAGAGATACTGAATGGGGGTGTTTACGTTGACCAGAACAAATTCCTGTGCCACGCGGACACCATCCATTGGCGTGACATTATCAAGAACCCCCAGGCTGAGCTGCTTGTGGTGCCGTCCAACAACAGCAACCTCGGATGTGAGTACCACACCGGCAACTTTTGGACGAAAATCTTTCGGCAAACCTCACACCAGCGCACTGTAGAAGTACAAATGCAAGCACACACTCCACCCAACCGGTTGCAGTCGTGCCCTATCTCTTTTTTTTTTTATTCATTCTGTTTGCCTGGCGGTCATTTGGAAGCGAAATCACATAGTGTTAGATCAACGTGTGAACCTTTCCATTGTGGTGCGATGGTCGTGGCTCTGCAGCGAGGCCCATGGAGCTGCTGTCCGCTGTGCTCTTTTTAAATTTCAGTGAATCTGACAGCTGGTTTGAAGCTGCCCACTTCCCCTGGTCTCCCTCCCGCCCTCCCTCCCTCCCTCCTCTGTGGTCCCTCAGCTCCCTCTGCTTTGGACATAACAGGCGTCGCTATCCGGCGGACATTCTGTGTCAGTAGAACTGGCTGTTTAAAGACAGACTCTCTCAAACTTTTTCTTCTTTTTTTTTTTTTCGCGCATTTATGGATGAGCCTTATGCTCATTTTATGGGAGTGACAGGGAAAACATAGAAGTTTCTTTGGGCCCCCCCTTTCGTATCACAACATGTCAGGGTGAACAATAGGGACAGCTCGGGCGCCAAATAGCGAGCTGAGGCATGGGCAGTGGGGGAAATGTTGAGAGATCCTTTGATGCAAAGGCATGATGACCTTTCTTTGCTTGCAGACTGAGCAGCACAAAATCTGCATCGCCTCATGACACCAGCAGGGACTTAGACTCCGTGCAAAGCTGGATGCCCCAAAATAAAAAATAAAAAAGGTTTGAAAAGACACTTTAAAGTGCAATATGTTTTTTTAAAAAACTGCTAGTTTGTTGATTAGATGGCACTGATGGAGGAGGATGAAAAGCAACAAAGAACAGAGGAGGTTGGCCAAAAAAAAATGACAAGAGAGCGTGTGGGAGTTGAGGTTGCCAAATTGGGGGCCTTTGCCAAGCCGTAGTTAGTATTTAACATTTAAAGCCCCACATTGGGAGTGGTTGAAGGGGCCGGGTGACAATCTGCTGCACTGTTCCACCTACTCTGTAATTAACCCATAGTCAATTAAGTCTTGACGATGGGCTGCTGGCAGATGAAGGCTGCGAGGGCTCTGTCAGGTCCCACTTTGCCTGTGCGAGCGCCTGATGGAAGGGGAGTAGAAGCCTGTCTTTCACGCTTGTGTTTTTCTACAGGCCACAAGTCGCCACAGTGACTCTGGATCTGTTGTCAAACAGGCAGAAGACACTCGACAGATCCGTCACTGTCACCAGTCTGGGAAGTTTTAAGGGTGTGCGTGAGTGGATGTTTAGGCGTTTGGTGTGTTCAGGGGCTGTGGGGTGTCGCGTGTTTGTGTTTAAACCACATCTGAAGTTTGCTCTGGAGTTGTCTCACGCACAGTCCTTGTGTATGTGTGTGTTTTGCAGGCAGACGCTGTCATCGCTCGTGTAACGGACGCTGCTGGGGCAACCAGGAAGACCAGTGTCAGACCTGTAAGTATGCACACACACATACACACACACATAACCATGAGAGCCACAGGCCTGCTAACCAAGGTGTAAGGGGTGACGGAAACTTTCCTCTCATAAAAGAAAGGAAATGAGTGTATTTTCCCCCATGTTGAACTATTTCTTTAAGCCCTCAAGTAATGACTATAACCAAAAGAGTATTTAAATTGCAGTGAATCACCAGAACTGAACACTGAAGTCCATGCTAATGAAATTCTGTAAAGCAGTCATTAGTTTAAGCTGTGTGACTCACTGTTTATACTGAATTATGAGGCAAAAATTGAGGTTACCTTAGAGTCTACTTTAAAATAATCTTTAATCTGCTGTAATCTGTTTTAACAGAGATTTATTATTTTTTGGTTGCGGGAGCTCTTCAGCGAAAAAAAATCAGTTTTTTCCGCATTTGTTTCAGCTCAAAGACCAAAATCAAGGGCAAGTTCTTCTTTGTGTTACAGTATTTTTATGTAGTTGTGTTGTCGAAAATCAGCATAACAAATACGAGATGGAGGAAAAGAAACAAACAGAAAGAAACAATGGAAAGTCAAACCAGGAAGTAGGGTATCTAGAGAAATGTTACTTTTTGTGTATAATTGCAGTTCTGCTGTTCTATTCATGTCATCAAGATCTAGAGAGGAACTGGCCTGTTTTTCACAGACTAATAGACTACAGGGCCTTGTTGTATTTTTCACTGCTACATCATTATGTTCCCAACACAGCGGAGAGTGAGCACAGCAGTTTTTAATGCCTCAGCTTCGAGCTCCTGCTGACTCGCTGGCTGGTGCAGCTCCTACTGTACCAATAATGTGTGGGAGGCTGTTCTTTAGCACAAGTATTGGAGCAACTTTAATGCAATAGGTCTGAGCCACATCCAAGTATCAGTGCCGCACTAATATTACTGACTAATACAGCTCCCTTTGAAGTGCTTTTGCAATAAAATACAGGACAGGCAGTAAATATTTCCCTGGTTACCACAAGAGTTGGCGAAGCAGTGAGCAAAGCCAGGCTTTCTGGGAATTATCAGCACAGTTGGAAGGTGTCTTTGGCCAATCAGTCCACTTGGCTGAAAACGCCGATTGTATAAACACAAATATGGTGTCTCAGTGAGGTCCAGTGCCGTGGAACTTATTTTCAAACTTTATTTTATCACGGGGAAAAACCGATCGAGCTCACTTCAGCCACGACTCACTTCAGACTTGTACCTGAGAGCTGACAAGCACAGCCACAATGTTAAACTGCTCGTCAGTGAGCTGGAGCCGGAGCGGGTGGAGGATAAGAGGCTCGCTCAGGGGCAGCTCTGGAGTGGCTGTTGAGAGAGAGGAAGAGCGGAGGTAGCGCTCCGTGCTTTTAAAGTCCGTCTGGGCGTTTAAAGCAGGCGACCTTGTGGTCCAAACCCAACATGTCCGACCTTTCGGTTGCTGGAGCCGCTGATTTGTTTTTGTTTGCGATTTTTTTGTCAGACATATTTGTGCGAGGGTGGTGGTATTGTCTCTTTTTTATGAGTGTGAATGTGTGTGTATGTGTGTGTCAGACCTTTAAAACTCTGCCTTTTCATTTCCTGGACAGTGACAAAGACGGTGTGTGCAGAGCAGTGTGACGGTCGATGCTTCGGGCCTTACGTCAGCGACTGCTGCCATCGCGAGTGCGCCGGCGGCTGCTCGGGCCCCAAGGACACCGACTGCTTTGTACGTCAGCTTGCACACAAACTGTTGCCCCCCCCTCTTTCTTAACTTTATTCCACTTTGTCTATACTTTTTTATCCTGCCTGCTTCCTTTCCCTCTCATATCTGCGTCACACACAAATCCAAAGACCCTCATCATCCTCCATTCCACGCCGTCCACGTCTTTTGTGCAACATCTGTTTGTCATCCTCCCCGCTCGAAAATGATCCACTTTGTTTACCGGCTGATAAATTGTTTGTCATTTTACGGGGCTGTAAAAGTCTGACGCAGTGGCGCTTTTCAAAGAACAAATTGGTGATTCAGTGTTCCAATTAGCATCCCTTTTATCACCTCAAGTTCCTCCTATTTCACAAACTCGTGCACGAACGCGCCCGCACACACTTACAGGGGATGATATTGTAGTTGTAATTCACAGAAAAGGCTCATCCAATTCAATTACTGCCGCTTCAGCCCGTGGCCACAGACGACAAAACACTTAAGAGGTTTATGGGAAAACATTTTACCATTTACATCATGACTGGGGATCAATGGCTCCAATTTTTCTCTCATTTTACGTTCAAAGAGACCAGAGACAGATGCATGATTCGCACGTCACGAAGAGACGTAAAAATAAAATGCAGCTGTAATACAATTTCACTCACACTGACTTATGCGATAATCACAGCACCTCCCTTCTCCTCACCTCACCCCCTGTTCCTCCATGCCCTCCCCGACATTCGAAGCCTGACCATTTTCTCCTTCATTTACTGACCGAGGTCATGTGATTTCTGCAGGCTTGCACCAATTTCAACGACAGCGGAGCGTGTGTGACCCAGTGCCCTCAGCCGTTTGTGTACAACCCCACATCTTTTCAGTTAGAGCACAACCCCAGAGCCAAGTACACCTATGGAGCCTTCTGTGTGAAGAAATGTCCACGTAAGTCTGCTTCAAGTTGAGGGCGAACAAAAACGCTTCGCTGCATGCACACCCACGCAGCTGCAAGTGGATACAGTTACTGTAACATTATCCTGCACGAACGTAGATGCTCATTATGACGCTCATAATTAAGTTTTATAGTCTGTGAACTGGTGTCAATTAAAGACGCATTTATCCTCAATCTATCCTGAAATAAGACCCCAGACAATTATTACAAGTCAAGATAAATTACCCAAATATAAATAAATTGTGTATCTCAATCAACTAGTCGCTTCGCCATCTGCTCGGGCTTCAGCAGCTGAAAAGAAAGCAAATCTTTGTTAATTTTTTTGTTTTTTTGCACGGATGCTGAGTCAAGAGTGCAGCAGCAATTCAGCAAGCTTGCATTATAAGTTAAGCTTTGTCAACAGATTGCATGTTCAAGTTCCACTGATCCTCAAATTAGAATACACAAGTTGCACTTCCCCGCTGCCTCAGCTGAGAGCTAATTTGATTAATTACTTCGGCTGAGTAATGTAGTCCTAGACCATTAGTTTTGATCATTATACAAACCTGATTAAAACACAATCAATATCTTACCATTAGAGGATCCCCTCGAGGAAATTGTTCTATGATTAAATGCTATATTTTTGATTTTTATATGTTTTCACATGATAAAACTATAAAAACATGGCGTGTGATGCCATTTATCATCACAGCTAATCTGCAATGGAACAACAGAAACAAAAAGTTGGTTTATACCAACATTGTTTTTGTGCTGTTCGCAGATAATTTCGTGGTGGACCACAGCTCTTGTGTCAGAGCTTGCCCCAGCAACAAGATGGAGGTGGAGGAGAACCGCATCAAGATGTGCATCCCCTGTACCGACATCTGTCCTAAAGGTAAACCATGAGCTGTTGTCAGGAATGCTATCTTCTGTGCACAATAACTTTGCATTGCAAGTTGTTGTCATATCTTGAACAAAAAAATTCTCCACACAGGTTTCATTTAATTTAATTTATTCTTGCTTTGCGATCAAATCAAGGTACTAAAAAACGCTCAAATTGTGTTTTTGTTACTTGGGGAACTTGGGAGAGTGAAGCATCAGTGTTTTGGTGTTTATATTATATTTATATTCTTATTCTTTGGTTGCACTATACATGCAAAATTTGACGTTATGGATAACTCTCAGCTGCCAGTATTGTTCAAATTTTGATAAAACCAGGAATAGAAATGTATTTCTTTGCCTTTTGGCTTGGAAGTGTCTGCATCACTCATAGTCAAGGACTGTTGCCTTGTATGATTGTCACATTTGTCTCAGCGCGGAGATACACTGACGACACTGCAAGTTTTTAGTGCATTGTCTGTAGGTTCTTACATAGGTTGCCAGTTGTGCTCAAGTTTTCCCACTGAGTATAATTCAATGGAATATAAATCAGGTTTCCCCCTCCCCCCTCCTCCTGGCCCACTGCACTGAATTTACAGTATGTACAAAGCTTACACAGTTAAACCATTTTAATCTAATAGCTTAAATCTAACTGTGATGATACTGGATCAACAGCAGTCCACATGAATTTATTTGAAAGCTTAAAATGTAATTTTATTTTTACAGGGGTTTAGCTTTTTGTCACATGAAATTAAACTACTTATTTAAATAAACTCTCAAAATATTGACATCCTCTTTAATTTCAAGGTAAGACCATGTAATTTCTTTACTGTTTCAACATCCTCCTTCCTTAAATTGTCTGAAAAGTGACATCTCATTTCTTCCCTGCTTACAGCTTCTATCATAAGAAACAGGTTATCATTAGATTAAGTTCTCACTGAGCCCATTATGTCTCTGATTTTAAATATGTGCAGTTACAACCTATTAAAATAATCTCTATGCATGTAATATGTGTATTTATGCACTTATTTGAAGTTCGACTCTTCTCATATTCTAACTGTGAATATTTAACAAGTACACATGACATATTGGAGCGTAGATATGACAAATAAGGCATGAATGAAAGGTTACATTTTTGATCCCCACATGTTAATTAACATGAAACGGCCCCATAACGATAAAACTGCTCTTACCTTCTTGGTAATTACAGCTCATTTTGTGCAAGAGTGTCAGCTGACTGGCTAAAATGTCTAATGTGAAATTAAACAGCGTTACCTCGGTTCAATATGGAGGATTAGACCCCTCATCATATTGTTCTCACAAAGGTAACTGATCTGCCCTTTCTCTTTCGAGGGGAGACAATAGTGTTTTCCTTCAGGCTCCATGTATAGGCTCTGGCATCCATTGATTGGTTAATCTCTTGATTACATCGTCACGCAGCAGGGAGGGGTTAATGAGGGATAGCCCAAGGAACTGTGGGAAATGATAACAAATTAACATTTCAGATATGGAATTGGCTGGTATAAATCACTATCAAAAACTGGTTACACCACTTAATGCAAGCCTTATTCATCATCCCCTCTGCCTCTGTCAGAAATACTTGGCTCACACTAGACCGCGAGTTTAATTAATGCAGATGTAATGAATTCATTATAGGGAGGAATTGGCTGTGGATTGGCTCATGCTTTCATCAAAAGAATTCCAATGCATAGAGAGGGGCTGTGGCCTTGCCTATGCACCGAAAAAAGGGTTATATTTCCATAAAAGAGTCTAAAGAATAAAAGTGACAAATAGCTAATGGTAGTTTCTTATGATGAAGTCTCTGCAGCACAAGGTCACTTTGGATATACACCACAGAAGGTAATTCCTTCATACCAGAAGCAATTTAAAAGTTAATTATTTCTGAAAAATATGTAATTGTGTGTTTTGCATTTGTTTGCTCAGTGTGTGACGGCATAGGGACGGGCAGCCTGCAGACAGCTCAAACCGTGGACGCCAGCAACATTGATAAATTCGTCAACTGCACCAAAATCAATGGCAACCTCATCTTTCTCATTACTGGTATTAAAGGGTGAGTGAAAGCTTGAAACATCAAGCTGAGTATTTCCAAAGCTGCCTGTAAAAAGCTTTTTACATGGCATCTAAGAACTATTTTTTCATGCTGAACATGTGGTTTACAGTGATTTTTCAGGACTTTTTTCACTTAAAGTTATTTGCTGCAATATGAATTTTACATGATGAGTTGAAAGATGCTAAAAAACCTCCACAACGCTGAAAATAACTGCTGAGTTGGATGAAAATATGTAACCCCTTATACATGACACATAATTATTTAAATGATTGTTAATGCAAAAAATACTCTGGTTATGGCTCTAATGTAGTTATTAAGATGTTCCTGTGAAAACGTATTATAATAAAACTCATGAAGCTTTAATGGAATGCTAACTGTATGGATTACATTAGCATGAAAGTAAGGGAGGCAGACATGTAGACAAACAGTCCTCCATTTATGTTTCATTGTATC
This sequence comes from Ctenochaetus striatus, assembly GCA_034780835.1. Lineage (NCBI taxonomy): Eukaryota > Metazoa > Chordata > Actinopteri > Acanthuriformes > Acanthuridae > Ctenochaetus > Ctenochaetus striatus. The sequence continues at coordinate 5,209,107 of JAUZTA010000020.1, forward strand.
AGAGAAAGTCTGGCGTGGGAAGGTCAATGAGAAATGTGCCCTTTTTAATCAAAACCCACTGTCAAAGTGCCCTAAGGCTCCAGGGATGGAATTATGTTTAAATATGAACGTCACAGAGCAAAAGAACATGAGGAACATCTCTCTTACCGTTGCCTTCAGGTTCACAGAGTTTTTAACTTCCTATAGCAGTACATGGATATTATTTTTAGCAGATTCACTTTTCACTTTTGCTCTTTTCTTTGTGTTTTTGTCTCCAGGGATATGTATCATGGTATTGGACCTTTGGACCCGGAGCGTCTTAACGTGTTCCGCACTGTGAAAGAGATCACAGGTGAGGCGGCCTCACCGGAGTCACCTTGGGAAAATTACCTGAACAAAACAATATTTTAGAGAGTGTGTGTATGTGTATGTGGGTGTATGTGTGTGTGTGTGTGTGTGTGTGTGTGGAGGGATTATGTTGCCTCTGAGTAAGTAAAAGAAAGATTTAAGAGGAAAATGGAAAGCTGATTTTTGTTTGCGAACTCCAAAAGATGCTCTGGTGGATACTGTGTTATTGTGTGTATGTATCTTATAGTTATACGCACTTACAGTACTCGCTGCTGTGTGTGCGTGTGTGCATGTTTACGAGTGCATTTATTCATTAACTATTAGAGGCCTTAAGGGATGAGCAATACCTCGTATACAAACCGTTTTGTCATATTAAACTGCGACTTGCAGTTGAGCCAAACAGCTAATGGAGTGAAACTGCATTTTCATAATGAAAACCCGGGCAATAAGAAAGAGCAATGGCCGCTCTACCCCAGCCGTTCCCTGCTCTACCCTTTTAATGTCATTTCCACAGATTCTGATTTGATGTAATCTGTCATTAAATGCAAGTGCAACTGGATAAATTGTGCAGAATATTGAATCCATTCTTCTAATTAACGTATATTGTCGTTTCCAAGCACATTTCCAACAAAATGGGTTCTTGCTTGAAGTTCAGAGAGGCGACAAAACTTTGTGTCAGAAAAGTTCAGTACCATTTTTCTTTTGGAATAAAGGCAACCAAATGGTTGTTTTTAATTCAGTGTCCAAGCATACAATGTTCCTTTATCGCTCACACCAGAAAAATAGACGTATAATTTGCTGTAATTATCCAGTCTATGTTTAAATATGTAAGAATGAGTATTTCTTCAAAGAGGTTTACTGATTAGCACTTGTTCTTCTATCTTGGCTGATGCCTCTTCAGGTTATCTCAACATCCAGTCCTGGCCCGAGAACATGACAGATCTGAGTGTTTTTTCCAACCTGGCAACTATTGGAGGTAGATCTTTATACAGGTATGTACTGAAAAATTGACCTTTCAACTTACTTACTTTATGTACTTACTTTATGTTGGTAGCTGACAACTTTTATTTTAGAGAAATTTCACATCACATTTTGCATCTTTAAATTTTGAGCACATTCCCTGTTATTCTGTTTTACATACAAAAGGCGATTAATATGTTTGTGGCCTACGATTTAGGAAGACAAGTAATGCAGCTCACGTTTCACACATGTTTAACTCTTTAAGTGATCATTCAGAAAGTTTGAAGTTTTACAACTTGTGAGATATTTATTTTTCGGGTAAAATTCCCACTTAGCACTGACAACAATGCCCTTAATGCAATTGTCTGCTAACTTACAGAGGTCAAAGAGGAAATTTAGACCATTCTAGGAGAGTGTGCTCTTCTTTAAGCATGGCGAAGAAGTAGGCTGCTGAAATCAAGCTGGCAGAGAGAAATGACTGCACAAAGGCCAATGTTGTCTATTTTTCAGACAGTGATGACGTGTATTTTTCATTTAGCTAAAACAGAGATACCAAAAAAGTTATTAATTTAAAACTTTCTTCATTATTATCAGAAGAATTAAATTGCATAAACATAAAACAAGAGCTGTATAACTGATCTTCTTCTGTGTAGGACCGTGAACTTATCAACTTCCTCTCCTATATGCAGATGACTCACTCTTATTATAAGCTGTCCTTGTTCAGAAAGATGCTCATCTCTTTTTCTCTTTCTTGTTGTTCTCCTGTATTTGGATGGCTACTTTTGGAGTTAATGAGCCACTGGCTCATGTTGTTCTGCAGAGAGAGAGTTCACGCAGCTTTGATTAGCCCTGTTTTGATGACAGGTTCTGTGCTTGCTTACAAGTGGCAGAGCCGAGGCTTAGTGCTGACAAATTCAAAGGCAGATCTGGCCTTGTTTTCTAAACGCCAGTGATGAACCTGTAGCTCAGTATGCTTCATTCAGCAACCTCCTACTGCATCTTCCTCATCTCTGTCTCTGTGCTGTATTTCTGTCAGCTTTTTTTTATCTTATCTCAGCCTCTTTCCTTCTGTTTGCCTGTATTCACCTTCTTACTTTTTGTTTTTTCTATATGTTCTCTTTTCAGTCTTGTGCAAGTTTCTCCCCTTCTCCTTCCTGTGTCTTTGTGCTCTTAAATCCTCCTTCCTTCTTTGAATTCTGCTCATTTCTTGACATTATCCTCCTCCCCTCCTTTGACTTGTTCTCTGTTCTTTCCCTCACCTCAAAATCTCAAAATCTCTGTATTTATTTCTCTTTCCTTCTCCCTCCCTCCCGTCCTGCAGTGGAAGTGGTATTTCACTGCTGATCTTAAAGCAGCGCTGGATCTCCTCGCTTCAGTTCCAGTCTCTGGATGAGATCAGCGCCGGAAATGTCTACATCTTTAACAACAGCGGCCTGTGCTTCTACAACACTGTCAACTGGACGTCCCTGTTCAGGACCTCGAGTCAGAAAGTCCTCACCCGCAACAACCGAGACCCTAAGGAATGCAGTAAGTATTAGTGGTGTTCACCATCTTTAAAAGAATGATCAAATTACCCAAATCAAAAGAATTAAAGCAAAATTAAATCTCCTAAATATGTGAAAAACCTTGCTTGATGAAAGATAAACCAATACGCTGCCCCTATTACAGCCACCTCCATTACAGCCACAAAACAGAGTTGATTCATTTGATCAGGGCTCAGTTTGCTATAAAAACATGACAGCTCATACAGGTTAATTTTACAGGTGCTTAGTCGCTTTGTCTGTTCAAATATTTTAGAATAAAACACGCTTACACACGGATTAAATGTATTTATCTAAGCTGACACAGTCACTTGCTCATTTCAAAGGTGGCTGTGTCACGATGTCTCTCACTTCTTGGCCATGAAAGCTCTGATTCAGCTCCCTGTAAGGAAAGTGCTTAATGTGTCATGCACAGAGGTGGATTAAGCTCACAAAGAAGTGAACATCTGATGGAGCGACGAACAGTCTACATGTGGCTTCAGCTGCAGATGGTGGAAACTGACCACATAGTGTGGTTCAATGAGAGTGTGAAAAAGTCTGACAGAGAGGGGACGGTATGACACCAGGAAGAATAAACTAGTTTTTAGCTGATTGCAAATGATGTTTTTAATTGATCTTTTTATATTAATGTCTGTTATGCTTTAGAAAATCATACATGTGTGTTTTTCCAGTAAAGCTCACTGTTAGAAAGGTTGAGAGCCAGAAAACAAAGGCATGGACCACCGTGCTTTTTCTATAACATGCCATGCTGTGGTTGATATCATTAGCCAGTTAATGAGCGCAGTGTGTGTGTGTTAAAGATCGATTGATAGGGCCTTACACAGGCGTCTTCATTAGACTCAACCTCCTGTCTGCCATTGACTGTTCGGCTGTTGACAAAGGGCTCTGCCCCCACCGATTGACACTCCTGGGGACGTGGATGTAACTCGCCGGATGGAGGACAAGCCAAGTCCGATGAACAGCATCGATTGTTGTGGCTCGACTGGAAAAAAAAGCTTGGGATTCTTGTTGGGACGGTCTTTAAAGATGGAGGTGTGGGGAATTATGATGTTTACATATTATGATGTGTGCATATTGACACATATGCACACATACATTGCTAAATTTTTCTAATTAGCCTATGAAGTTCATTTATAAAGTTTATCTACATTTATTAGATTCTGCAGTGTATTTGATTTTCCATATTGTGGTTCATTTGACCTGGACCTCACAATCCCCATACACCAAAATCTTTGACTGTCTCTTTAACTTGAAGAATTGTTGCGCCCCTAGTGTCCGGTTGTATAATTGCAGGCAGCACGTTTATATTCAAACCATGTAAAGTTCCTCAGCTATTTCACATACTTCCTTTCTCTCCACAGCCCAGCAACGGATGGTGTGTGATAGGATGTGTTCGGACGATGGGTGCTGGGGCCCGGGGCCCAACCAGTGTCTCTCCTGCAGATACTTCAGACGAGGTCGCACCTGTGTTCAGTCCTGCAACCTCTTTGATGGGTGAGCAGTCTGTTTACAATTTATCAAAGATCTTTTTCTTCACTTGATGCATTCTGAGCCAGAAAAAAAAAACGTCCAGTTGTACATTTGAGCTGATTGGACACAAATCTTTAAAATGAGCATTTTGCTGAATGTCAGATCATTATGGTTTCAGGAGGCTGCATTAATTCCCCTGCAAACAGCCATACATGACAAGCAGATGAAATACAATCAATTTAAACAGCTCTGATGAATGAGAATGAAGTCAAAACATTCTCCGGGGCTCCGGAGGAGGAGAGTCTAATTGCCGATTGGCATTAATGTAATGAGATGAACCAATAATGAGCCTCAAACTGTATAACAGTTAACATGAACCTGAAAGGGACATCTAGCTTTGTGTTACATCCAATGTCCAAAATCAATTTGAAGATTTCGTTGAAACCTCATATTTTATTACAAATTGCCCATTCAGGCTAAAAGACAAGAGTGCTTACTGCTGACATTTGCGACAAAGGCCCTTCAGAGTGTCCTCACGATCCTCTGATGTTCCGTTTTCAGTGTGAATAATTGCATTCAGGTCATTCTTTTATGCCGCCTCGAGGCACATCAAAAAGACCACCAGCAACTCACCTGGGAAGAAACACTTCTTTGTAGATGTAGCTTCCACCCTTTTGTGCTCCTCTTGAATGAACGTGGAGATGTTGTGAATCACAACACTTGAAAGCGCCCATCTAAAATAAGACCGTACAGACAGCGTCAGCCACAAGATAAATATGACTTCC
>JAUZTA010000020.1:5226047-5236181 GCA_034780835.1 Ctenochaetus striatus
AATCTGAATCTGCAGCTCGTCGTAAATATCAAGCTCAATATTTCTCAACCTTATTTCTGTGTGCCAGCTTTGAAGTCAGGGACAAATACTCAATGGAGAAACAAATAGCCCGTCTGTTTCTTGTTTCTAGATATTCTCAGCGTGTCTATAAAGGATGTTAATTTTTAATAGAAATTGAAAGTGTGCCTTCGTTTCCTTTGATTGAGAATTGACTGTTTTCTGTTAATTTCCCCAAAGGTTTAACACATTTGTTTAGAAAAGGCTCTGAGCAACCAGATGATGCAGAAATGTTTTCTCATTCCAAAAAAAAGTCTATTTAAATATCACGTGAAACAAATAAACACAGCGCTTTCCGACCCAAACCCTTCTCCCTGTCATACTGACATGTGGTCAGCTGTGCTCGGGATTCAATATTTCACAGGTCCCTGCCCCGGTGACAGCTGATTGACGTGAACGAAAGACAACATGAGGTTTACTCATCCTGTCGCTGATTTAATGGATGATCTCTCTGCTTTGTCTACACTGCAGGTGTGTCGGGCCAAGACTCCAAGATTGTATTGGGATGATGGACAGGTAAGAGATCTCAGGGTACATCCGTAATGTGCGACTCAGAGACCGCCATCAGATTGTGCCACTGCTCATTAAAGTTCCTCATAATACTCATTAACAAGAGTTCAGTGGGTTTAGTGTTTTTTAATTGATGGTTGATGAGGAAACTTTTGTCTTGTCTCAACTTTTTTGTGTGCAACCGTTGATGTTAAGTAAGTCGATGGAAAACCTCTGTGAATAATCTCATTAGTCAAATATGATTAATCATTTATCATAATAGTAGTTGTTGGGGTGAAGTTTAGTGCTTGTGATACAAAAATAGGAGAAGAGAGCAATCCATCTGAATGAGCTGCGGTAAGGAGGCAAAATTATGCTGGTAGAACCTTTAACATGCTATACGTTTACCTGTTCACACACCAAGAGGGAAAAAACAGCAAGCAATCAGTCATTGAGACTGTTTCTTGATAACCAGTCGTAAAGAGTGGTATCTAACTTATCATCTGATTCTTTATTATAACATCAAAAACCTCAACAAGACATGAGAGACGATACCTGAGTTACTAGAGCTGGTTCATTGCATAAAGAAAAAACTTGTTTGAGACTTTAAAGGAAGACTTTCTTTTATTAACATTTAACATTTAAATACTTACATTAAATCTTTATAATTTTATTTTTAAAGTTTAACCTTTATGTTTTCTTTTTTATCACATTTTTCCAGTTATTATTATAATACATATGCCTTTTAGTACACATAAGAGTATACCTTATCTGCATTACTATACTTATTGAACATGTTTAAGTAAAAAATTGTCATTTGATTTAATATTCTGAACATTAAGACCTGAAATGACTTGCAATAATAAAACTAGTGACACAACTCAGACTCAGTTCCAATGAATTATAAAGCAGCTCTGCAAAGTTATTTTTATTACTGTAGTACCACTGTATAAAAGCAAGTGAGAAAAAGTAGAAATAACAAAAAAAAACATAGTAAAGTTTGTGAACCATCGCACAGCCTAAATAGCCTGAAAAACACAACAACTCCATTAAAAATATGCATAAAAACAAGTGAGCTTTGCAATTAGTGCCCATTCAAAAGAGTGACAAACTCATTAGAACTGAACCAAACTGGCGAACCCATAAAAAAGGAGGTCTTGAGCTGCTTTTAAACAGAGAGAAAGAGAAATGAGACCTTTCTACTCCCTCTGGTATCCTTCTGCCGAGTCTCTAGTCCCAGAGTTGTTCTCTCGCTCTTACAATGACATTATTCCCCCATCTCATCTGATGACCTCGTGTCGCTTGTTCTGCTGGAAACCCTTTCCACCTAATTAGAGGACTCCTTTTCCCTGTCACTCACCTTCTGTTGTCTTACTTTCTCTTATTTGTCTCGAAAACTCACCAGCTTCTTGCTTTTATTTTCTATCTGCTCGCTCCCTCTGTCCTCCCTTATTCCCCCTCATGTGACTACTCATTCCTCCCATCTTTGTACCTATTTTAGATGTTTTCTTTTCTTTCTTTACCCTCCATATCTATTAATTTCCCTCCTATATGGCATTTTCCCCATTGTTGTTGCTTCTCCTTGTCTCTTTCCCCTCTCTTGACCTAATCACTCCAAACTGCTACATCACTATTCACCACATGGCCGTATATCTCATTACGTCTTAACCCGCAGCCTCTTTGTAAATTTCAACCCCCCCTCCACCCCCCTTCTTTAAGTTTGTCACAATCGATATGGCAAACGCCGCAGCACCTTGCTCCACCACAGCACCCTGGTACATGAGTCTTCCATTAGCCGCTAATGGCCTCTACAACTAATAGAGTTTTGAACCTCAAGTACCAGGAAGAAGAGGGTGTTATTTTATGCTATGTGCTGGGGGGTTTTTTTGTTTTTTTTTTTATCAAAACATAAGTGGACAGAAGGGATTCTGGCAGTGTTGAGAAGGTGAAAATGGAATACCAATGGGAGGGAAAAAAAAGGGGGAAGGATAAAGAGAGAGAAGAAAAAGGACAGAAGTGAGTGAGTGGCAGCATAAGATGCAGACAAGAGTGCGAGGCAGACGTATGTAAATGGCAAATGCATTAGTGCCATTATAAGTGACGAGGAAGAGCTTTTCACTTCCCACCTTAAGGCTCGCCTCAAGCAGGTTTTTCCCCAGAAGGCTCAGAGGCAATTTGTGGAACTTATGTATTTGTAATTTTTTTTTTCCCTCATTCATTCACAGATAATAATTATTAAGGAAACCAGGTAGAAATAACATTAAATAAAAAAAAAAAAAAGTCAGTTGCAATGCTGTTGAAAATAAACCTGACTTTATTAGAAAACTTATTCTGAGTGTAATCTCGTAGTCCCACAATGTGTGGGATTAGATATTAAACTAATACAAATCCAATTTTCACACTTCAATCTTCAAAACGAGTCATCAATATGAAATAAAACTGCTCATTTTGGAACGAACAAACTAACTGAAGTTATCGAATGAAAAATTCAATTGATAAGTCATTATGATTTAGGATGAATTCAAGTCTAAAAACAAATTTTCCTTCTGACAATTTTAAAAAAGCGATATTTTATTAAATTTATAATAAAAAATATAACAAACTTAGTTCAGTACAGTACAAGCTACTGCCTCTCTGTCACCCCCAGTAACAGAGGCACACATACCCTCAAAGGCTTCTCTCCTGACCTCTGAAAATGGAAGCGTCTCTCACTTGGAAATAGCTGTGTGCTCTGTAGGATTCAACAACATGGCCGTGGAAATGGAGCCATTTCTTTGTTTGTGTGTCTGAGCTTGTTTTTTTGATTGCAAACCAAAACGACAGAACGAGATGAGCCAGAGAGAGGGAGAGAAAAAGAGAGAAAGGGGGTGCAATATGATGTTCTTAGGGTCGGCAAGGAGGAGGATTGAACATGTAGGAAGTTGCGTAAACCCTCTTGACGTTCGTGTTTTGGCTTCTTTGATGGATTTTGTACAAAGAATGGGAGTGATCGATAAATGCTAAAAGAACAGCAGAAATGCTTTTTATTTGATTTTCAAGTGTGCATCATAAAACACGAGTAATAGCAAGGATTTTTCTCCCTCTATTTATTTCTCATTGGTTGTTGACCCTGCTGAAAATTCATCTTTGACAGCTTATTCTTATTATCCATCCCTTAAGTTAAAAGAAAAATGCCACATGATTAGACTTTCGCTGTCATTTTAATCAAATATTTCCAGTATCACATGTGCTTGCAGACAATCAGGCAGAAGATTACAGAATTCTCGAAGGTACAGTGTTAAATTCAAAGTGTTTTTTTTGGTGTAGCAGCAGGCTGGAGAATTTGTTGAGGCTGAGGGTTGCACTTTTCTTTCAAAGTGCCTTTTAGTTCCTTAATGTTTCAGCAATGTTAATGTTCCTTCTCCTCCTCTGGCTCTACAGGACACCACTAATAGCAGCTGGCATTATCGGCGGCCTATTCATCATCGTCATCCTGGCGCTTAGCGTGGCCGTTTATGTTCGACGCAAAAGCATCAAGAAGAAGAGGGCCCTGCGGCGCTTCTTGGAGACAGAGGTGAGAGGGTAGAGGTCATCCTAACAACAAGGAAGATTTTTTCGCTTTGAATTGATTTCTGCAGGAAATGTTTGGTTAAGCAGCTGGAAAATGCTTCTTCAAGCTCATTTTTGCCAAAGGATAGACTTGTAGGAAGGAGAATTTAAGCACTGCCTTTGCAACTATAGAATAAATTAGTTTTAGCTTTGAGCTTTATTATCGTCTGTGGTGTTATTAATTTTATTGGCTCCAGACAGGAAATTGGAAAACGCTTCCTTTTCCTCACCGCTAATGTGACAAGAAATGAACAAGTCGAAGTTTTGTCTCAGTTTTTTTAATTAAACTAAACAAACACATTAATGGGACTTTTTTTTCTCTGCTCTTAAGAAGGACTTTTCCTTCATCTTATTTGCTTTAGTTTCTGCCGCCGGCCTTCCCACTTTCTTCAAGTTTGTTGGGGGATACTTGACCTCAAAGTTGCAGCGCACTTTTCCAGATGGATTCCAACCGAACTGGACTCATAAGCAGACCTTGAAACATTAAACCTTGGCGATGGTACTTAGCCAAACCACGCGGCGCGCAGAAAATTTTAAAATTATGCACGGCTGCCATCGCCCATCGATCCGGCCTTGAAGAGAGTTCATTTCTGGGAAGCATTAGACAGAGGAGCGGACTTTATATTCAGAGGAGAAAGTCAAAGATTGAGGTGGAGGTGAGTGCAGGGTTTATGTGCACATGTGTGCGTTCATGCTCCGGTTCATCACCTCTTGTGCTGTTACAAGGCACACTCCCCTCCCTGTGTTTCCTGTGTGTGTGGCACAGCAGTTATGTCACTGCTGCAGGTCCGCTGAGTGGCCTTGCCTATAGGAGAGGGGCAGGCTGCCTGTCAGTCTGCATTAGTATAATTTACAGGTAGAGGCGGCAGTGATATAGACAGCTGTCAGGCTCGAGACGAGAATTGGAGGAGGGCGGCCATGGGCAGCTTCTGCCTTATCCCAGCCGCACACATCCATCTTAATCAACCGGGCCCTGTTCCGACAGCCTCTTGACCAGGAGGGAAGTCTTCAGTCCAGGCAGATTCGCTAATTTACTGTCACATATTGAGGGAGAGGCTGGGGAGGTTCAAGTTGAAGGGAGGAATCTTCTTGACCTCTTTTGCATCCGTATAAAATTGTCCTGTGACTGAATTCTGCTCCTGGAAAGCTAGACTGAATCCTCCACCAGGAAAACATGAAATATAACCAGACAGGTCAGTTTCTCAGCCCTCAAAGGAGACTTAATTGGGTGTAAAAGTAATTACATGTAATAAAATCTTGGCAGTTGCAGGTCAGACAGGTCACTCATGAAGTGTAGGTCATGGGGTCAGTCCCCTCTGCAGCCGGAGCACGACACTGAACCTGCTCTGTCTTTGTAGGTCAGATCTGTAAAAGAGCATCAGCTGAGTTCTGTAGAACAAAACTGGTGATCAACATTTGAAAATGTCATTAAATGGGAATAATTGGTATTCCCATTTTATGCAACTTTATGCTTTAACCTTCCACTTTTTATGTAGCATGATACCATTCCATCAAAAACTAACACCCCACTGTTCAAAGTACTGACAAATGTTCCTCTGCTAATGTGCAAAAGTAAGATGGTAAACATAGTAAACATGGTGCCCTCTTCACCTCAACCTGTTGACGTTGTCATTATGAGAATGTAAACATGCACTCATGCCAATGTTAGCATTTAGCTGGTTTTAGCTTTCCAGTGGTAAAAAGTAACTAAGTACATTTACTCAAGTAATGTAGACTTCAAGTTTGAGGTACTTGCACTTTACTTGATGCACTTAGTTTGTATAGATTTTTCTTTTACTCAGCTACATCTAAGGGGCTAATATTGTACTTTTTACTGAACAACTCTTGTCAGACAGCTTTTCATCACTGATTATAACTTTGAATGCCCTCCCTGTCCGATGATAGCCATGTGCTTCTATTGAGGTGATTTTGATTTAAAATGTTTTTGAAAAACTGAAGGATTAAGTCTTAATTAATAGGTTGAGAAAATTTTCCTCCTTCTAAATAAATGATTTAAAAAGCCTTTTGAATTAAGCGTAAATGCTTTATGACAGAGCTGAGAACAGGGCTGTTTTTATGAACTCTTGAACTGTTTGGAGATGCATAGTTCCGATGGGGCTACAAACCAACAAACATATGATAATTTTCGCTGTAGAGATGCATTTCTGTAGATGAAACTTGCTCATAATAACATATGATATACATTTTGCTGTTAATATTTAAATGCTTTAACTTTAAGTGTTGAAAGCAGGACTTTTAATTGCAACACTTTTCTGACTTTCAGTATAATCATCACTTTTATTGACAAAAAGGATCTAAATACTTCTTCCACTCTTAATATGTAAACTTTAGCCATCAAAAGAAGTGAACAAAATGAGGAATTTCAATTCAAAACACTATTGTATTTGTCCATATTGTAAATATCCAGCCGTAAGAAAATCCAAAGTACTTTGTAAACAGTCGCCCTATGCCTCCAGTCAGCACAATGTGCCTGATTTTGATGCTAAGACTCATTTCATAACTTGTCAGTTTCTTCACATCACTCTGGAGTTTAAATTCTCCCCTTGAATATATGAATATGTGCATTCACACTGCATTCATACACACAGAAACTCCTCCATCCCCTGTTCCCCTTTCCATCTGAATGCTGTTCTCCACTCTCACCTACCCAGCATACTAAAAAAAAAAAACCTGCACCTCTCGCAGCCTGTATCAGACTTTCCAGAGGCTCTTTTTTTTGGCTGATGAAAGCACACGATAGGCTTCGGACGGCTGGCGAATGTGGATTCTCTATTCAAAGGAATAATAGAGCTGAGTCTGTGTCTGTGAATGGAGATCAAGCTTGTCAGGATGAGGGATATGGGGACAGTGAAGGCTCAGGGACTCCCCCTCTCTCTCCCGATGTGCAATAGCTATTTTTTCTTTTTTTTTTCTAAAACAGAGAGCTCACCTCTCGTGTCAGACAGGAAAAAGATGCCTCCAGTGCTCGCTGTCAAAACGAGACCTGAGCGTGCAGCCGGCATTTCCATATCAAGGACACGTGTGAAGGCTGTTGCACGGCGTTGACTTGCAAAACACACGTCTTTGTTGTTTTCTTTGTTTTACTATTCCGTATCTTCTCGCGTCTTCACCTTCTCCCTTTTCTTCTTGGGTCTCCGTTTTGATCTCTGCATTTCCATTTATCTGTCTGTCCCCCCTTGCGAACAAACACGTCATTTTTTTTCTGTCTTTTCATGCCTCCGTGCTGGGAAAAGCCATAGCTGGAGGCATCATGTTATCAGGTTGTCCATCCATTTGTCCCGTTCTTATGATTGTAATATCTCAGGAATGTCTGGAAGCAATTTTACTGCATCCACTTGAACTCAGGGATGAAATGACTTGAATCTGGTGGAAAGTCAAAAGTCAACGTCATGTTTTTGGCCATAACTCATGAATCCATGCACTAACAAAAAGAGTGCACTCAATTCTACTTCACTTCTGTCTCTGTTTCTGTTTTCCGTCTCCATCTCCTTCTCTCTCACCTTGAAAGAAAATAGAGCCTAATATTAAAAAACTGTCTCATGCTGTGGTAGCCGTTGAAGAAACTCCTAAAAAACAAATTGCTTTTCAGTGGGAGAGACAGCACAAACAGCAGAGTCCCCTGCACTGTTGCAGTCCAACTCCGGGTCTTAAACTTTGACCCCAGTCCAATGAAGCAAGACTAATGCACTTGGGATCGCCCCCTCCTCTTTCCTCCTTCGTTCCCATGGTCCTCCTCCAGCTGCTTTGTAAAGACACGGGGCCCTGTGAGTGTTTCAGCACCACAGGCTGTGGACAGCTCCCACACTGCTTACATGCTCTCCTTACAAGAAGGATTTCAGCTTTCGGGGGTGGGGGGGCTGGACAGCTCCCGTTGTTCACCCCGGGGCAGGCTGACAGAACAGAGGCTTGGACGTGTTGTGCAGACGAGCATTGTTTCACATAAACTGAGCATTATGTTAAATTCAATACAAGATGATTTAAGACACCAGATATGCCATGTTGAATATAAGTGATGCGTTTAAGAAACAGCTATTCAGTTAGATATGCAGGTTCAGAAATAAGAGAGCAAATACATAACAATTTCAGTCATTTGCAAACTGGAGGGAATTCGCTTTTATTATCTTGCCTCTAAGTTTTAATTTCAAACTATTCTAATTCAACTTCCTTACTATTATTCTATTAATTTAGTATGTTTAATAGTTAGTTTGAATTGCTTTTGTATTAATTTTAATGTTTGGTTTCCATTTGCATGCACCGTTTTCTGCTCTTTTGCCTTTTTTGACCTCTTTTAAAGCACGAAGCCCATAATTATACCTCAAAAAAAGAGTTTTAGCAAGAAAAAAAAACTAAAATAATTTACTGTATCTTAGCTAATAGCCATGTGTGTTGCCTCCAGCTCCCAAATATTAATATGGGACCACATTTTAGGCCTCACAAAGGAAGATTTTCACAGGAATCGAAGTTTGGTAACTTAGTAGTACAGTAAGCGATTGCTCTTTTAATGCAGTGGAGGAGGAGTGAGTTCATTGCTGCTGGGATGGACTCACTAATGCCGAGGATAAATGTCCTTGCATACTGATAAGCTCCCTCTCCTGCTATCATGCACAAATTGTCTTAATGTGCTCCCAATGACTCTGTGTCATTGTGGTTTCCTAAGTATAGCACAAGAATATTTTACCATGACATCCAGATAGCCAAAATTCAAGAACAAAAAAAAAAAAAAATGGGGGGTGGAAAAAAAATTGTCCCATGTGGTGACCGTGCCTTCACTCAGCTCATTCCGCCTAATAGTTAAATTACCATTGCATTATTTAATTCATGATCTGAGGGTCATTATTTTAGCAGCTTGCTCTTATGCATTTATCCACCATCTGTTCTGCATTGCACCTTTTCTTTCTCATACAGTGAAACCAAGTCTTTTAACTGCTGTTATACCGTTCTGACTCAACTATACAGAAAGAAAACTGTGTATTTGTCTTAAGAATTCATTTTACGCACTCCATGTTTGTACAAAAAACAGGAGCAGCAGTTAAAATATTGAATAAGACAAAGTTTAATTAAAAAATAAACATCCCTAGGTGTCTGCCCTGGTTGCACGTTTAATGTAAAACTTTGTGACAATCTCTTTCCACCTGATTTCAGTACGGCAACACAACAAATGTGGCACTTTGTATGGATAATGCGAACATTAAAGCTTATACCCGAGGGCTCGCAGTGCAACTTTGTGTTTGGGGACGTTGTTTACTTATTCAATACAGAGTAATTCTGTGAATGTATTCTAGCTCGAGGCTCAAACATGCGGCTTATTTGTCCAATGAAGCATCCGAACCCTCTCCACCACGGCACCGGCGAAGCTCATTTGGCGCATTATTAGCTGGTAAATAAAGTGGCGTGGCGAGTGTGTGTGAGTGAGAACGAGCTCAGGAGAGTTTCGCAGGCCATGGGTGTGCATCTTATTTAATGGACCTCTCCTCTCCTCCCCTCATCAGTCCAGTCCAGCCTCGTCCTAATGAAACAATAACAGCTACAGCCTGTCGCCATCTGCTCGTACGGCTGCTCCGTCACCACCTCCCTCTGCCTCGGCTCAGCTTTACCCCCCCCCTTTTTTTTCCAATCGCTCCATTCCTCTCTTCCTACAGCGTCACTTGTTTTCTTGTTATTCATGCGGTGAATGTGCAAACAAACTAATGCAAATGCTGCTCTTTGGCCAAATACCAGGCCGACATGATGGATGTGACCTTCCTGTTGAGGTAAATAAATTCGACAGTCAGTGGTTCCATGAAATGTAATACTTCATTTGAAGGCCCAACATAAGACCCCCACCACTTAACAGGTCACTTCGGTCAGCATGAAGCCACTAAACCCACTTAAAAGAATAGATAGTTTGCTATTACTTTCCCAGGATAGCTTAAATGCTGTCTACCTCTAAGAATCTGAAAGTAGAGCAGAGACAGATTTCAAATTGAAATGTGCAAGCTT
>JAUZTA010000020.1:5367206-5389729 GCA_034780835.1 Ctenochaetus striatus
TTTTTAAACTATTTTCTCAGATTTCGCACACTAAATGATTAATTAAATAGTGAAAAACTGATAGTTACCGATAGCTTCAGCACTTGTGTGCCACTTCTCTGCTTTTTTTGCTCTGTGAAGTTTGACAAGGAGAAAGAGAGGGCCGTGTTCATGTGAGTAAAAAGCATGTTGTGAATTTTTCCAGTTTTCCAGCGAGTAATATAGGAACTTACACAGTAGCCTGTGTTTGAGTTCAGCCCAGGGTGTAGGGATGACTTCAAAGGCCACGGCTACACCCTGTGGTTAGTGTAAAGCTGGGCACACGCGAGCTGCAGCCTCCACACATATATACACACACGACAGACAGACAGTTGATATATACGCCATTCACTGTATATTGTGAAGCAGGCGCACACCCACACACAGACCCAAATTTATTTAAGTCCATAAAAACTGTTGACTGTGTTCTCACCCCTAAATTTCCCCATAGTTGGAGCATGGGCCCCCTCCACCCGCTGTAAAATACACACATGCGCACACACTCTGTCCACTTCCTGTCTGTTTCTTTCTCCTCAAATCATGTCTCTGTTTTAAACGGGCCTCTCTGAGGCATATTTCACATTCGAGGAATTTCCTGTGTTCTGCTTATATCAGAGAGGAACGACTGTCCAAGAGTAGCACGCACACACACACACAGGCCATCTTTAGCCAGTTTAGTCAGTGTGGGAGGGTGTGTGTGTGTGTGTGTGTGCTTGTGTGTGTGTCCCTCAGTGTTATATACATGCATATGAATGTGAGTGATGGGACAGTATGGATCCCTCAGAGGCCATCTTGCTGGGTGGTAGAAAGGAGATATTGCCCTCCAATCATCAGAGGTGATATCTTTAATCCAGTGGTGGTCCAGCTGTCACAAAAAAAGCGTTTGGGACCTTCCCGTGCACATATGTCACCGTCTCCGGCTGCATTTTCAGTTTTGTTATGAATTGCAAGCTGGTCATTGAGACATTGTGACGGTCATTCTTGGCGAATGAGCGGCCTGCTATTTGCTCTTGGCAGCTGCAAACAAGGAAAGCTGCACTTTTACAAACCACTTAGGTTTTTCATGCACTGAAGTGCTTTTCACGAGCCTTGATGTGGTCGCTCTCAATGCTCGAGCGCTGTGTCGTCGGGTAATTGTGTCAGTATCTTCAAATAAACTGTTGAGCTGAGTTCATCTGCTGTGTTACTCTGACTGTAAATAATTGATCTAGTCAACCTCTTTCTGGAGAGTAATTTTTATTCTAAGAAATGTTCTGCTATAATAAGATGATTAAAAAGCTGAAAATCCTGCTTTCATTTTCATTAGAGCTTTTCATTAGCCACCCAGTGTGTGGTAGATCTTTTCAGGAGAAAGGTGCTGGAGTGCAGGAAGTAATCCTTTTTACATTTGCAGCAGAAATTTGTCAGGAACAAACAAAAAAGATCGCAGCTCAGGGCTCAGATTTGACAAATGCAACAGTCTTTTTAACTTTTAAGCATTTTCCTTATATGCTCATAAGTATAAATAATCAAAAATCTTAAGCTTAATATTTTCTTAGAGTACTTGTTCTTGTTCTCTATTTGCACACATTTAATTAAATGAAACTGGGAAAAAGGACGCAGCAATCAATTTGTTGACTCCAAACCTAATGATTGATCACAGCGTGATCCTGCTGTTTTGGATTGTGAAAGGCTGAGCAGGAGCAAAGCAGGACTCCGGCTTTTCGTGTGAGTCACACCGTTGTGTCTATGTGTAGACGGCTCTGAGGGGACTGAGAGGATCAGCCTCTGTGTCTCGTCTCTCCACTCTCTGCAGACTCACCTTTGACCTCTGACACTAGCTGTCCTCAGCAGACGGCTTGAGATCAAACAGCAACAGCATTGACAGGATTAAACATCGTTAAAATCAGTTTGTTATCGCGGAAATTGAAGCTTTAGAGAGGCTAAAATGCAGAACAAGGGAGCTTTTTGAATCAGTTGATCAAGTAACACATGAAACAGGAAATCACTTGATCTAATGATCATAAATCACTGAGGAGGTAACATGAATGGTAGATGACTGACCTGGCTGACTGGGACTGAGACGGATGAGTGGCTGCTAACCTCTGAACAGACAGACAGATCAGGACGGATTTGCCTAATTAGATTTCCATGGTTTTAAATCTAATTTACTATTTCTCTAAGGTCGTAAACAACAAAACAAGGAGACGTCACAATATTTTCTACGATTTCGAGCCAAAAGGAGCTGTTGTTGTTGTGGGACTTGGACATCAGCCTCGAGCTGGAGAGACGGCGTCTGCCAGTGTGAGTGATTACTAGGTTCATGTCTCGGTGAAACTGTTAAGATTATGTTGACTGTCAGGCTCACAGTTATGTAAATGCTGTAGTAGGAGAAAAAGCATGATGGCACACAAGTCATTGTAGTGTTTATGAGGGTTTTTTAAACTCTATTATAAAAAAACAAAGCTACTTGAACTCCTTGAGCAGAGCTGCATTTTATTTTCAAAGTCAGTTTAAGAGCCCCATACACCACCCACCAGCGGTGTTATTTATGACCAAATAGTTTTGCGAGTTTGTAAATGTTAGCCTGTTAACATGCTAGGCTGAAACAGTTTTTCATGCTGGCTTAAAATCAGCATGATAGTGTAGTGACTATGAGAGAAGATCAGAATTTTGATTTAAGTGTTTGGCTTAAAGCTTGCTGTTTAAATTTCAGCCTCACAGTGGTGCTTGGTGGCTGAGGAGCCTTGCTGATTATTTAATGGCGTAACTGGTTATAAAATATAAGTATCAAAGTTGTTGAATTATTTTATTCCAGTTGACTAACCCTTACCCTTTTGATTTTTCAATTTCTACCCATTTTTATTTATATTTAATTAAGAACATCCTATTAATGATTTTAAATGTATGAACTGTTGAGCAATTTTGAGCATTCTCAATTATACTTTCTATAGCCTCCCTGCTCTTTTTGTTCTAAAGCACTAACCCTAATTTTTAATCAAAATCTGCATTCATTTGTTCTTGAGTTATATGAGTTATATAGTTGCACACTAAAAAGGGCTGGAATTACAGCTTTAAAGCCACTTGTGTCTGATGACGTAGAACCCCGCAAGCAGTGGCGGATGTGTTCTCAAGCACCTGCAATAAATTTGCCCACTCAGTGAAACCCAGCCTGTGCTAATGCTGCATCTCTAAAAAGCTTTAGTCATGCTCGCAGAAGGGTTACAGTCTTTTTGGATTTGATGAGACACCAGCAATTCTATGATTCATAGGCTAAATGAATTCCAGTATTACTCAGCACCTGTTTGTTTCTCTGAAGAAGCAGCGATGCTTCATTTTTCATCCTTCACACTTCAGGAGAAGATTCAAAATCCCATTATAAAGGCTTTTAGTTGGACTTATATACAATGGTTTTGAGGACTACAAACTTGTAGTAAAAATGTAGTGTAAAAAATCAAGCTTAAGACATTTTTTCTTCTTTATTTTAAAGAGTAATATCCCTTAAAAGGTGGGTTTTTAATTTTTTGCTTTGGGATTTTTATATCTTATGTGTTCCCTAAATGGGGTTTCCATTTGAAAAGCCTAAAAAAGAACATTGATGGAATCGGCCTCCATCAAATTAGGGCCCTTCAGATTTTATTTACGTGCCAGTTATGAACTCTCCTGTTCAAATCTGGATTGAAGATGTCAAGGCAGATTACACCGAAGCCTACGATGATCCACTCAGCTAATCCTGATCATAATACTTTGGTTGTGCCCCGGTCTCACTGCAGGGGAAGCGGTCAACAACCGGCTATGGTGATCAACATTGCACCCCCACTTCCAATACAATGAGATTGACCCAGCTCTTAATTTGGGATTAGACAAGGTTTTATTGTGGCCCATGATAATACATTCTGGGATAACCATGTACATCTAGCCTATTCCATTTAAAAGGTGGTGAATTTGTGACCAGAATTAACAAATTTAATAAAAAAATGTCTTCTTGTAATTGCCACTAGCTAAGTCAGGTTCAAAAAAGGTGTAAAGGCATCTTCTAAGGTGGTTTCCCTTTGCTTGACCTCCCAAATCTTAATCTAGATATTCCTAAAACACAGAGAACCTATCTGCACGATGGCCTCTTTAGCAATGTTTTCTGTGCTCAAACATAGGCTAAACATAATGTGTCATCTGTTTTTGGCGAGTTCGGCCTGCCATGGTGTCTGTTGACAGTTCGGTTATGGAAGATTGGCATTTAGCGCGACAAGTGTCTGCTTTCTGGCAGTGGAGGCTATGGGCAGATTAGATGTTAGCGTTTATGCTAGCTGGCCCTGCCGCTCTGCTGCAGGCCTCAGTCTCTAATCAGTGCTGGCAAAGTGCCTCCCTAAAGGCGGCTGGCGTTGACAGGACTGTCTGCTCCTCTGTGAGTTCAGAGTCTGAGCCTCCCATGCCACCCAACCTTTCCTTTTTTCTCCTTCCTCCTCATCTCTTATCTCTCATCTTTTTTGCTCTTACCCAAAAATCAAAACTCCCCCCATCAACGCTGTGTGGCCCTGATTCTGAATTAACAATCCCTCTGTACAAATGTGAAAATTATCTCATAATTTGACAACAGGATTATCTCTTCACTGCCATTTTAAATGTCTCATTTGCTTTATTTAAACCTAATTTGGCCCCCAATGCTGACAGGTTGATTACAGTCTTACACTGATGGCTCTTTCCACCCCCCCCTGAGATGGTACAAGCTAATGATGGGACTGGAAGAGGATGTAATGTGGGATGGAAGGAGCAGGACTGGTTGGTCCATATTCCCTCTCTTCCTTTAATTTCTTTTTAAGTAGTTTCGGGAACAGTATGACTTTGAAGTTCATGATTCAGCCTCACATCAACCTCAGTAGTCTGTGAGGTTTGGCGATCATATGAGGGAGTGGCTCTTAAAATCAGTCTGGCCATACTTGTTCTTTTTACTGAGTTAATTTATTTCATTTATAAAGAGATGGTTCTGAAGTCGATGTTAATACAATATTAACATGTCAAAAGAATTTCAGTGTGAACTATATTAAGTAATTAATTATTCCTACAGTTCATACTGGGCATGAAGAAAAGTCTAGACTGAAAGTTGCCCAAAATACTGATATAAAGTCCAGTCATCAACACTTGGCTCATATGGGCATATGGAAATCATTTGCCTTCTTTCTGCTTATGTGCTTGTTAGTTTAGAGATTTGCAAAACCACAACATTGTTATTTTACTATTAAAAGCTGTTCTGCATTTCAACATGTGATTGTGATGCATGCATGTGATTCTCATAAAAGCTGTAAAAAATAAAAGGAAAGTAATGCTTATTCCTATAATAACAGTCATAAAGGGCTAGTCCATCTACACCTCTACAAAGTCCAAAATTTTCTTTCCTTTTAGCTGTTTATTTTTCCAGTAGTCTTTGAAAGAAGCATTTCGCTCTTCAGCTGATAAATGCACTTTGTTCAGCCTCAAGTGGCCATTTGAGGAACTGCAGTTTTTTGGCACTCTGAGTGATGGCTTTTTTCAGGAGTTTGCTGCTTTGTATGGCATCTATGTAATGTAGATTTTAAAAAAAAAGGATTGAAAAAAGCCAAACCACACCTTAAATTCTTGTATTTGTTTTTGCTCTGTAAGTTGATCCATTCAGCTGTCCAAATATGCACGAATTGATTCATTTTATTCATTTACTCTGCTCTTAATTCTGTATTTATTCACAACTTTGACATCTGTATTACTGCGAGTGATGGATAGCTAAAGACTGGGACTATTGTGAGCCTCTGGACTATAAATATATTTCATTTCATGTGGCTTGAGGTTGGAGTAATGAGCAGGGAATTAGGGTTTTTCAACAGTCAGCGGTCAGTGCTACCGAGTTGTATGCTTTTGCTCTGCTTGTCTGGCCTCCGCAGTCTCTTTTTTCTCTCTCTCTCCCAGTCTCTCACTCAGACCCTCTTTCCCCCTCATTCCTCCTCTCTGTCTTTGTTTCAGTGCTGCTGCTGCAGTGGGCCATGCTTGCAAATGAGCACCAGGACAGAGCAATTATTCAGCACGGGGCAAACCCTGCAACCCTTCCTTTTTATACACACTAGTGCTACATTCGCTGTCATGTTTTAATGTTTTGTGCATCCATAATGTGAACGTCTTAGAGCAAAAGAGCAGGTTTTACAGAAGGGATAAGCACACAGAAGACAATGAAAATATGCTTCTGGAAATTTTCTTGGATCGTGATTTATCTTGGAACTCAATTCCCTCAGGGCCGGATGAGCCTCATATCCATTTCAAACATGAATAAATGTGACTGACACATGCACACAAACACACACACACATTTTTTGTATTCAGACATGGCAAAAAACCTCCCATCCCCCCTCCATCCACCCTTCCCCAATGCAACGGAGCCACTGGTTTGGTTGCGGAGCGTGAGCTGGTGAAGGGGACTGGGAGGGGGGTGGAGATCTGTGTGAGACAGCATGCCGGTTGGCTCGATGTGTGTGTTTGTGTGAGCTGCAGCAGCGCGCTCGCCGGCTCTGCTCACCGGCAAAAAAAAAAAAGCATTCGCCGTCTCTGTCAGTGTGACGCTGCCCCCGCGACTCCTCTACGCTCTTATTTTTTTACATCTCTCATCTTTTTTTTTCTGTCTTCTGTCTTTTCTCTGCAGGAGCCACTGCCTTGCCCCCCCATTGTGCCCTCTTTGCAGACAAAAAGCTGGAGTATCTGCCCATCCCCACCTGGTAAGACCTTATATTTTTTTTCCTCTGACATGCAAGCTTAAAGAATTGGATTCTTTTTATGCTGTTGCTTTTGTTTCTAATTAATGGGAAATGAATTGGAGCATCAGCTTTCAAAGCAGGAATAAATGAGGAATTATTATCCAGATAAGGAAAAATTTGAAGTATTCCCTCTTTTGTTGGTAGAAACTGGGGACAAAGTGCAGTATTTACTTTCTGTTTCAGTTTTTTTCTCCTCCCTGGAGCCTGCCTATAATCTGGAATCAATGTCTGCCTTCATGTCAGATCCTCTTTGTTTGCAGAGTTTCTAATTATTCATTCTATTTTCTGCTGACATATCCAAGCAACTGAGTGAAAGAGCTGATGTTGTGATAAGCCAGAGGCTGTTTCACTGTTTTGGTGGCCTTTAGTCTTTGTGACGTACTCCGTCTAGACATTGCTGATTATTCACCCAGCAAAGACAGCACAGTTCCCCCAGAATGAGCTGCTACTGTGAAAAATAAAAACAAGCAATAAAATACTCTTATGTTTTCTGCTCTTTGCGACCAAAAATTAGGCTACTTCAGTTGGAAATAATGGCTACTGTGACGTACAGAGGCTGTGATGGCACGTGGCCGTTGGCGGTTAGCAACTCATAGCCAACAGATTGTTGGTGGTTTCTCCATGGGAGTGACACCAAGCGGAGCAAGACCGCAGGACGTATCGCACTGCCTGTCAGCAGAGCTGGCTGTCACAAGGTCGCCGACAACTTGGTCGAGAGGAGTTTTGGGGCATTTATGATGCGAGCAGGTGGTTTTGAAGTGATTAGACGCCAACTCTGACTCTCTGTCTGTATCCCTTTTACTCCCACTCTTTCTTTTCTTCTTGCCTCCCACTCTTGTTTATTCCTCCCTCTTCGTGTTCCTGCCTTTATGTTTTGATCTGTCTTCTCTCCTACTCACCCTGCCCACCCCCCATTACACTTTTTTCTTTCTCTTTTTCTGTTTGGATTTCGACTCTTATTTACTATCCGATAGCTTTAAAACATATGTGTTGAGTTATAATTTGAGCAGCCAGCTCACGAAAGATTTACTGACAGACTGTTGATCTTTTCAAAACCTTGTAATCCTCGCCAACTTATTAGGTATTTAAAGGATACAGACTGGGGTTGTTTATCTCCGGCCAACTATTTTTGCAGAGATTCCACCTTAAGTACCTCACAGCTAATAGCTTTCATTCTGCCCCTTATTTTTAAGGAGGATCATTTGGCACAGGGAGGTTATAATGACTGACATTTCCTGTTTTTAAGGGGGACAGTGTTGTTCCGTGCCGCCTCCTAATTTATTGCTGTCAGTCTACAGTATATGTGTTTGTATCTATGACTGTGTGCTACAAGTCATCACAGTGTCTGATCTCCAGTGACGTGCCCCCTGCTTCACCTCCGTCCCCTCTCCCTCTATCTTTGTCTCCGTCTGCCTGCATGGTTGCTGGGCAGCTCCGAGGCGAGCTGTCTTTCCTGGGAACCAACTTTGGATGACACGTGCAGGAGGGGAGGGCAAACGCACCCTCTCCCTCTCCTCCTTTGTGGGGTCACAAATGAAGTCCTGTCCCCCAAATCATCCTCCATGTCCTTTTCTGCCTCCTCTTCCACTTTTTTTGCCGCATCCCTGTTGCGGCTCTGCCAGGCTCAAGCCCTCAGAGCCAGGTCATTGTCTGGCACGAAGGTCAGCGTGGCGGTCGGTTCACCAACTGTTGCCGTGCTCGTAGGGTAAAAACAGTGGGAGAGGGAGACATTGTTTTGGAGTCAACTTCGCCTCTGGTTCCAACTGCTGTTTGTCAGGAAGGCATTTGAAATGTAATGGAGATAATGTAGGTGTTACAGCAGGGCCTAGTGTGAAAAAGCCCATTGTTTTCTGTGGATTCCCCTCCTTTATTTTCCTGTCTTATCTAAAACAGGAACTTGAATCATAGTTGCTTTATCCATGGAAAGCATGAAGGCTTTCAAGTTGCATAATGGGAAATGTAGGATTCTGTGTTTTTCACGTTTGACCTTTGATTGGAACCCTTAGAAAATTGGCCCTTTGAGCTCTTTTTTCTTGAAAGTGCACCACATTTGTAAACAAAATCTGTAGAATGTCTGCTTGTTTGCCTTATTTTAGGGTAAATACAACCACATCTCATTACATGCGCCAGTTATGCGTCAGCCTTGACTTTGACATCCATCTGAAAAGCACACATTGACCCAGGGTTTTGATTAGTGAAAATATGAAGATATAAGACAAAGAATTTTTGGTTGAACTCCTCTTTTCTTGATCTTAAATGAACTGTTAGCTCAAATTCAGATTCATTTTACAAGAGCCATATTTTTATCTTATGAAATGGACCATGGATACTGGACTAAAAAGCTATTTTGATGATGATCTATCATCATTTGAGATTTTTATTAGTCAGTAAATGCAACAGTACTTTTTCATATCCCCCTTTTGCTTAGCAATGTTGTTTTTAAACCATCAAGACATTTGATACCTATCAGAGGAGAGCATGTAATGTAGGTTATTTGCAGAGGCAATCTTTAGGGGAAAGGGACATTGCAGCAAGGTCAACACCACCCTCGACTTTGACAGAATGCCCCAAAGTGTCTGTTGACAAGTGATATTTGATGGGTTTGAAGCTGGATGTCAAAGCTCTGACAAAGCCACGGAGACAGATGCAGCTGAATGAAACGGACAGCGTGTTATTTCTGGTGGACTGCAGGAAAGTCTGTGAATCTTTTAAAAGACCTTGAATGCAGCGTTGTTGAGGAATACATGATCTACAGATTTCTGGAGAAGTGTGAATTCTTGTAGTCCTACCACAAGGCATTTCGATCACTTTTGGCAAATATGTCAGTAGGAGAAATTTTAAAGCTTCTTCAGCTCAGACAATATTTGTGACTAACAGACCATGACACCCTAACATAGATATATCCAAAAGTTTGATTAACAGTTGAGTTTTAATGGACAGAAGCAATATTTAAGATACTTTTTGGACCTTAAAGACTATTTTTTGTCTTCTTAAGGGCTCTTGCCATCGCTACCTCACCAGTAAGCTGGAAGATGACACTAAAGACACAATTAGATGATAAAAACTCACTATAGATGTACCAAAACTGACCATTAAACAGCTGCAGCCTTCTCTCTAAACATGTATACATTCCACATTTTTACGTCTCCACATTCTTGAGGGTGAAAGTTTTTCCAGGGCTGTAAAATCATGGTCAACAGGCCCCATTTGGGCCCACTTTTCCTGTTGATTGATGAATATGCGAGTATAGTGCTTGAGGGCCACTGGGAAACCTATGTATATATGAACACAGACCAGCTCTCCCACCTGTCTAAAACTCTTAAGCGCAGCTGTCGCCTTGGCAGCTCAAAGACCGGCACCTGGTGCTGCCTGGTTTACATAACGCAGCCAGAAAAAGTGCTGTTTGCATGTGTTTGGGCTTGTAGATTATGTGATGGGCAGAGTATTTGGTTCTTGCTTATATAGAATGAGGCTTTGTCTGGGGATTTAAGTCATTTGTTCATGAACTGGACACCTTATACCAAAATTTTGCCATGTTTTGGTACCTGAAAGTAGAAGCATTAAAGATCAAATCACAGTTTAGATGCCTGATTCCTTTGGTACATAATTATTAGAATGATATGGCTATTTTTGACATTTTGCAATTTCAGATAATGATAATGACAAAGATTAGTTTCCTTGATGTATTATTTTATGAGTCTGGTATTTTTCCTCATAAAAGAACTTTGTAATTTAGTAGAATTACAGGGAAAATAGAGACCAGGTTCTGTAGTGAATGAGTTTAAAAGTTGTGTGTGTTTTCTATGGGGATTTCCTCTCATTGCTCCATTTAATTACGAGTTTTAATATTATTCCCTCATTATTGAACACTTTTTCCCCTCTCTTCATGCTGATTTGTATGCTTTCCTGTTAATAAACGTCACATTTCTGCATGGTTAGCTGACCTGCTGTGCACTGGTTACATTAGTAGTGAACTGGAATTAATTAATTGGAAGCCTACAAATTAAACACTCTCAATCGTTTTATAATTAGTGCCAAATAATTAGGAATTCATGCACTCTTTTTTATTGTTTTGTAGTCATTTTAATCATGTAATTGTTTTGCCATGTTCACCAAGGCAATGCTGGTTTAAGGAGCTTGCTTGTCATTCCTACTTCATAGCTCCATAACTCAAAGACTTACAAGTATGCACATTGTGGTGTGGTTGAAAACAGAAAATAAAATTTCAGCTGTAATCGAAAAACCACAATCTTTTCCCTATCTGAATTCTAATGTGCTTGTGACGCCTGATTCTAACCGCAGTCAGGATGCAGATCCTGTTTTGACTTTTTGACGGTTATAGCTCTCTCCTCATTTAATTTAAAGAGAGACCTAGTCTTGTTAGCCTGAAATAACTGCTTGGTTGTGATGCCTTGCTGGCTGCTGAGTAGATGGACTTGCTTTCAAGGATTAAACATTGCTCATAACACCTTTTCCCCTTCTTCTTCAGACAGGTGCTACATTCATGCTCTTAGTTTGTCTGCTTATGGGTGTCTCTGCTCTGTCATGCTCATCTTTTCTTTATGCTGTCTTCAGATTAATTAATGAGCCTTCCTCCTGGCAGAGTTGGTCTCATTAGCCCTTCAGTACTTAGTGCAAAGTGTGGAGGTGTTGAAGCCACCATCCCCACTCTGTCTTTGTGCACCTGTAAGATTGCACCGAGAAGACAGAAGTCCCTGCAGAATAAAAAACTTCAAGACTGCTCGGAGAGTCGTGATTAGAAGAGGCGAAGTGAATCACAAATGCAATTACTCACTAGCTCACATCGAGTGAAGTTGGTGATGAAGATAATGAGGAGCCATAAACACTTACCGCCATATTTTAAATGGCTATGTGGAGAAATAATGAGTTGAACAATATAATTTAGTTGTTTCCGAAACTGTAGCTATTAAGGAAATTAATAAAATGGTGTTCTAAATGATGTTTACTTTGGTTTGATTTTGAAACTTTCTCTTTTATTGATCATGTTTTTCAGATATAACATGAAGGAAAACAGCTAAATATTCCTCACCTCAACCACAACTCCTCACGGCTTTGATGTATTAAACATGCATGTGTTTGTGAGTCTGTGGTATGGAGGTGTGCACTGGCCTGAGGGAGCACATGTGTGTGTGTGTGTGTGTGTGTGATGGGGGGGTGACCGAGGCTGTCTGTGTAAATTATAGATGAGGAAATGGGGGCAATAGCTAAGTTAAAAGGGGAGGAAGCAGAGACCTCAGAGGAGAAGATCTGTCAAATGTGCTGGATGGACCCCCACGTCTGACCAAAACACAGCACACACACGCAGAACAAACCACTGTGGCTTCAACGGCCACGTTATTAGCATGATTCATGTCATTTTCTGCGGTTTGGTCTCACTTAAGTATCCTCTTTAGAAACCAAGTGACACTTCACAGCTTTGAAGTATAGTGGGATTGCTTGGTAACATAATCATGCTCTTGTAGGAGGAAGGAGTAGTACTAGAAGTAGCAACTAAGCCTTCAGGTGACATAATAAAACCTCTGGCAGCCATATTTTGATTCCCTCAGGCAAGTCAGACTATGGCGCTGAATAGAGCAGGGCTGGAAAATTTCTGTTTATGTCAATATCAGGCGCTTTGCCTAACATGCTCTCTAGCTACGAGAAGGAAATGCTTGACGGTGCTCTTAAACCTGCTGCCAAACAAGAGGGCAGCTCGTAGGAGGTAAAGTCGGTTATCTACTAATCACAGGATTGGTTGTTTGACTCCCAGCTCCTCCTGTCTACATGTTGGCCAAGACACTGAACCCCAAATTGCTCCCAAAGCTCCAATACAAACATTTTTAAAAATTCTGCCTGTTGTAATTGTGGTCTGGCTAATACCATAGTAACATTGTGGTTGGTTAATATGATCAGGGTTAATAAAAAAGGAAATGTTAAGCTCCCATAAAAATCTGAAACTAGTAGTCTCTAGCCAAAGGTTAAGGGTTGGCACTTTGCTCTGAGGCAACCTTGGTATTAAATAGAAGCTATCTTAAAATGCATTGTTGTTTGTACACTCATGTCAGCTACATATGGGACACATCACTTCCTGAATTGAATCTGATCATTGTTATTGAATGAAAAGTGGAATTTTCATCCACAAACATCATTTTTAGAATGATGGACTGATTTTTAAATTTCAAAATTATGGTGCTCAACGTGTTTTTTTTTGGGTGTTTAAAGTGCCGAAATCAATTTGTTTCTGATGACAAATGGTCTGAATTGACCATTTTCTGCATTTTGATGATTGTTGCAGTGTTTTTCTTGTTTATTTTATATTTCAGGCTTTCTAAAGGCCGTGTGTGGGTGTGTGGTTAAGTCTGAAATTGAGATATTGATAATAAAATCCTGCAGGATGAGCTGTGTGAGAGATCAATATACCAGTATTAAAGGATTGGCTGTTATGCAGAAAGCACTGCTCGATAAAAACTGAACCAGACAACTCTGGATGTATCTTTCTGTGAGGTTCCCCTTTATCTCTTCTCTTGGCTTGATTTAGCAAAGTTCAGCAAGGTTTATCAGGCCTTTTAGCATCGCGCTGAGATTAGGATTCATTTCCTGTTCGCCTCCTCTCTGATGATGAAGTCAAATCTGTGGATTAGGTCAGCTTCTGACCTCCTTCTCCTCTTTCCTCCATCCTTGACTATTTTCCTTCCTCTTCTGCTTTTCTTTTTTTTGGCTTCTGTTTGACCCATTTGGCCTCCCTCCTCCTGGGAGGAACACACAGGTCAAGCTGAATGTCAGGCAAGAAATGCGTCGTCAAGTGGGTTCCTCCTTTGCAAAGACTCAAGACAAACTACTTGTTTGTTCAACCCCATACTCACAGTTTGTAACCCGTCCGTTAAATATCAACCCTCAGGATGTGCCTGTTGAGCTGATGGTAATCCGAGGTGACTGATAAGATTATGAGAATGTAAAAGTATCAGCATTTCACCCTTTAGAGGCTGTAATTAATGAGTTTGGAGATTAGATGTGACACACTTAAGATAGTTTCTCAGAAAAAAAAAGCCTGTAGTTATCAGATCATTAGCGCAGTAACATGAAGAAAGACAGAGAAGTAATTTGGTTACAGTGATCAAAAAAAGAAGATAATTGTTTTTTGGAATTCATCCATAATTTTTATCCCTAGTTACACTTAACTTGCATCAGTTTGTTAATTAGTTCTGTTTCACAAGATATACTAAATTGCATGCTGTGCTGAGGCCTGTTAGTGAATTTATTACAAGATTATAAACATGGTCCCATGGTGGGGTGAGGAAGGATAAAGATAAAGATAAAACTGTATTAATGGAGACTTTTTTTCATAACAAGCAGGCCAACTGCTGTGAAAGAGGGTTCATTTACTGTGACTGATGAAAACATGATTTTGAGCACAGTGCTACTATTCTTGTCACGCTCTTGATATTTTTAGGCTGGTTGTTAACTACATATCTGTCTATATTTTTTCCTTTCTCTACTCGTTCTTTTTTTTCTGCCCAAGCTTCCCTGACTGGCCTCCGAAGAGACATTACTTCCTGTGTGACCTTAGTTTCTCTTTTTCCTCTGTTTGTCTTACTATTTCCTCCCCTCTGCATTCCCTGTCTCTCATTATATATAATCAACTTGCTTCTAGTTGAGAATAATTGGTGCATTTTTTTCACAAGTTGGAGGAAAAAAATGGAAAATATTATAGAGGATTATCACCTTTTTAACTTTTGGTTATAGAGGTTTTTCCTTTAGTTCGTCATCTGATCCGTCAGTTTAATTCATCATTCTTTAACAGTGGTTTTGCATGATCGAGACAACTGAAGACAAGTTGCAAGCTAATTTTGTAATTGCGTGAGATGTATGGATGCCCTGAGGTGACATGAATGAAAAAATGATTCTTTCTACATTCCTAGTGCCTTGCATTCAAAGATCACCAGGAACTTTTTCAGGTATAGCTGTAATTTTCAGCCTTTTTTGGTTCTTGTAAAACTATTAGAAATGATTAAAAATGATGGTCAAAATAAAAAAAAATGCTAAATTGCAATAGATCACAGTTGTCCTTTAAAGGAATTTCTTGTCTTTCCTTCTCTGTACATTCTGTTTCGTTCTCTTTTTTACCTCAGGCCTCTTTTCTCTCCTGTCCAATAAATCACCACAGCCTACTTCCTGTTTGGAGAATCTCTGCTCTGCTTCTCTTTGTGTCCCT
The DNA here is from genome assembly GCA_034780835.1 of Ctenochaetus striatus. Taxonomy (NCBI): domain Eukaryota; kingdom Metazoa; phylum Chordata; class Actinopteri; order Acanthuriformes; family Acanthuridae; genus Ctenochaetus; species Ctenochaetus striatus. Next base: position 5,382,186 of record JAUZTA010000020.1, read on the forward strand.
CTGCTTCATCCTCTATCTTTTTCTTTTTCTGTCCAACTGCCTGTTTTGGCGCCAGAACCCCCCAACGGCCCTTTCACGCTGTTTTAATGTTAACAGGATGCTCTGTTTTCAGCCTCCTTACAGTCCCAAAGCGGAGTAAAAGTCTTTCTTTCTCTGTGGCTCGCTTAGCCCTTCACTCATCTGCTGGCTCAGCCCCCAACGCACCGATCCAAGAACTTGACAAATCTCAGAAACAGCTCAGAGGGGAGTCTGTGGAGTTGACACACAGAAGATGTTGTCTTGTAATCACTTGTTTTTTTGAAAAATAGTCCCTTTGATTTCTTTTTGGATTATTAACAACTACATCCCTGTAGTTGCCTTGGAAACTATCCTGCTGACCTCGTAATAACACTCATTAACTTTCTATTTTGCGTAATGTTACTGTTTTTTCCCATTTTGTTAAAAAAATTTGTTTATAATGTGGGTAATATGTTTTCTTTGGCTTTTATGCTTGAAGTTAGATAATTTGACTGATACCAGTGTTATGTTTTGTTAGATATAAGAATATTGACAAGGCAGATGATTTTTTTTTTTTACCTTTAGACAAAACAAGAACAAAAGTAGCTGCTTCCTAACATTACAAGTAGTCTAAGCTGGCTTCAGCTTTATTTTGACCAAAAGTCACAGTGGTATAGATATTGTTATTCAACTCTTTGTAGGAAAGCAAATTTATAGCATACTCTTTCCAAAATATAGAACCATTGTTGTTTTTATGGATGAAATTTCGTGACCATGCCACATTTACTTTACAATTTCCAATTTACTTTACTTTACAGTATGTTCAAAAATGAAAAAAAAAAGGAGGGAATTTGATTAGAAAATTTTAGAAAATTAATAACTTCAAAATGCTGGATGCAGTCAGATGATTACCCTTATGATTACAGTAATCAAATTCATACAACATATACATGTGTATGCGCAGATAAACCTTCTTGCACACACTCTGAATAGATGAGATTGTCTCTGGCCTCGTTGCTGTGTGCAGCCCATCAGCAGCAGCTTAAAAAAGAGACAGAAGGCCGCACCGAGGTTTGGATTAATGCTGCTGTTGGACTCCAGGTGACAGAGCTAAGCTGCTGCATGCATGCACAGCTAATGCATGGCTGTGTTTATCACAGGGCTGAAATGGGAGCTGTCTTGTAAAAAGTCCCTCAATTTATTCTGGACCAACCAGCCTTGAATCAGGAGTTAGAGCTCTTTTAGAAGAAATGCGAAACTGTAGTGCTGTACTTTCTAATATGTATTTCTTTACCTTACTTCTTTTTCATGCAGGTCTGAGAAGAGGCCTCAACTGAACACTAGTCTGCTTCAGCCTTAAGTGAAGACAGCTCTTCAAGGTATGTAAGATAACAGGGTGCAATGAAAAATTCCAGGACTTTTCCTCTTGTGCATGAACAGAGCGCCGTACAGTAATGTGCATGTCACAAGCACAGGCTAAAACTTTCAGGAATAAGTATTTCAAGTTAAAGTTATGGAAAGACTTTTTTTGTGATCTTAATGATTTGTGAAAAAGTCATTGAATGTAATCTATAGATTTCAGGTACATACACATTGATTTTCCAATTGGAAGTTGTGCCGAGGTGTCACATACAACAAATATGAACAACTCATGCCTATTTACATGAATCCTGTACATTCAGTACTGATACTATTTTGACTCTTTGGATGTACATTGCCATCTATAGAAAGAAGCTGCTACATATTGCACATTTAACCATAAAACTGGCTTCTTCTTTTCTTAAATACAGAGTTCAAAATGAAATAGTTTCAACTTACACTGAAATAACTACAAGAAAAAGCAAAAACATAGAAATGTGGACTGCTGCCAGATGGTACTATACACGACTTCTTCTCCATGACATTTCACACTCACTTTTCCCATGACTCATGGGGCCCCGGGAGTCAGATCTAAGTGGTTGCACTCAGCCAGATGATTAGCTTGGCTGTTTATGGATATATAATAATGGGGGAGTTATGCTCCGCAACATGTGGGAAGCTAGAAGAGGCGATTGTTCGGGCTGATGTCATTTGAGATATTTTTGACCGCCAAAAAGTAGTCATTAACTCGAAAAGCCAGGCTCATGTTTTGAGCTTTTGCAACTTAAATGGGTTTGACTTTCATGACAGGAAGTAAAATGACAGAGTGGCCGAATGTGGATTTGGTTGTAAATGTTGTTTCAGAGAAGTCTTCTGTTTGTGTCTGTGACTAAATTTAGCTCATGTTAACAATGTGTTTGCTCAGACAGAGAGGTTTAGCTCTGTGGATGCATCGAGGGGTGTCAGTGTAAGGGTACGTTTGTTTGCATGTGCATGTGGTTGAGATTTTGGGTGTTTGTGCACGTGTTTAGCTTGATCTGAGCAGAGCGTGTCTGTAGGTTTGTATGAATATGGGCGTGCAGGGCGTGTGCTGTTGACAGTCATCATAATTCCCCTGAGTCATAAAGGATGCGTGAAAATGCAGGATGGCTAAGGAATAAAGGACAAACTGCTAAAGAGACCAACGATCTTGGAGCTGTGTGAAAATGTCACAGCTGTTTTTGCATCGATTTGCAGAAATTATCATGCTAAAACTGCAGTTAAAATTCAGAGGCAGTTCTGAGAATCATGTTTTATGAATTTTTCAATGCAGTTTGAGTTTCTCAAGGTTGTGTTCTTTTATTTATACCTTATATTTAATTTGTCTTTGTAACTCATGGTAACTACCCATTTCCTCCTAACTAATGGCTGTTATTGCTGCCTGAGAACTAAAACATCATTTAAGGAGCACTGCAGGAATTTTCACAGGAAATACCTAAAAAGCAGTGTGTGTTATGGCTGGAGCTAATGATTATTTTCATTGTTGCTCAATCTGCAGATTTTTTTCTTGAATAAACCTTAATCTTATGTACAACATTGGTTATTTGTAAAAAAAAAAAAAAAAAATGGCCAGTACAGTTTTCCAGTTTTTAGATGACTTCAGATTCCCTTTTTGTCTGATTAAGAGACCAAAATCCAAGCAGATTCTTTACAGAATGATTAGAAAAGCAGCAAGTCGTCACATTAGAGAATTTGGAACCATAACATTTTTTGAGCTTTGGTGAAAAACTTTTATAATTAAGAAAAAGAATTCAAAATAGTTGCATAATAATTTTGAATTCACAGACAATTCACCTAAAAAAGTCCTAACAAAGTGCATGTTCAATGCAGTAATATTTATTAAATAATTCCATCAGTACAATCGATCATTGTAACAATGGAATGAGGTTGTTGTACAGTGTTACACAATGGTTTACTCAGCTATTTTGATCTTGCTGTGAAATAAACTCATGACATTTATAAATGGGTGGAAAATGTTTCTCTTTGCGATCCTGCTGTTGCTGTTATTGTAACAAAACAGTGCTACAGTAAGACCCCCCCTCCACCCTCCATTAACACCAGCCTAAAAGTTTAAAATGACATCATGATCTCAACTAGCAACCAGCTATCAGTGTATTGATGAATTTAAATGGCTCGGTTCCCATTTGTGTCAGTGCTGTTAGGAACGGCCCCCTGTAGCTGCGCCTGGAGGATCTGGTGACCTATTTCAGGATCCATAACATGGTCAAAGTCCGCTCTCTGCAGCAAGCATCCTCTCCTGACCACCGCCAGCCCCTCCCACCCCTGGGTCTAATATCACCATGGGAACAATGACATCACCATGGGGTGGGGCTGATGCGTGCCAGGAAGCATCTACTCCTCTGATGAGATTGGAGGCAACTAAAGAGATGGGAAAGCCTGCATGCAGGCGGCGACAGGAGGGAATAAATCTGCGTTAGGATGCAGGAGTCAGTTTGAGTCAGCTGATTTTAATTCAACCTCAATTTGTCTTAAAGGGGGAAATTTCAGTTTGGAGACTTCACACTGAAAACTCAATAAAAAACATCCAAAATCCAAAGTTAAACAGAAACCATAACTGTGATAACTAGCATGCAGGGAGCTGCAAAAAGGCATATTTGATGCTGTGATTACAGTGATTATTCCACATATATATCATTTTGCAATGTATACCCTTATTATCCACTTTTTTCAGTGCAACTTAGAGGAGTTCAGTAAGTGGTTACCACTGCTGGAGTCATTACTGAGATCAATGTTTACTGCCATTTAATCACTTAATGTTTCCTTTAGTGCTTGTAAGTAACTTTAGTTATCTTAAATATGAATTACATTGACTAACTGTTATTGCAGTCATTCCAATTCATATATTTTGTGTTTGAACCGTAAGAGTTAGACAGAAGTAGTTCGAAAGAAAAGAAACTACAGTTGTTTTTCGCTAACAGCAGATTGGATGTGACACAGTGCAGCATAATAGTGGCACATTGCTGTTAAAGGGATCATGTCACGGTCAAAGGCAACTTAAGCAAAGAAAAACTTAAAGTGTCTTAACAGCTTGATTTCTGTCATTTGTGTGAAAAACCCTTCAAGTCATTCTGGATGTAGATGACGTGATTAGAAATGACAGAATGTTTTATCCCTCCCATTTCCTGTCACTTTAGTTGAGTCCGACGAGTCTCATGGTGAGTAGATACCCAGACTGCAACCATGTATTTAGGAATATAGACACTGCAAAAGACAAATTTAATCTAATGTAATGAAAACAAATATTCAAGTACTGTATTTAAAGGTTATAAAATTTTATGTTTTGTTTGTGTGATTTTAAGTCATTGGGGAGTAAAAAATCCTTGTTGTTTAGACTCACTGCACCTTTTTTTTCACACAGTAATTCAGCTGTCGTGTTTCAGCCCCGTAATCTCAGTGCACCTATACTGCTGTTATTACGGTACTTAATCTGCAGGGAGTGGAATCAGCCCCCTCACCTCTCCTGCATGGGCGTGTGTGTCTGCGTGCGCGTGCCTCACTCGTCATGCTTGTGTTCACCATATACACAGTTCATTCACACTTTGCCGGCAGGGCTCATTATGCTTCAATCCCCCACATGTCTTGCTGAGTCAACAAAACATAATCCGCCGTCTGCTGCTGCTGCTGTTGCAGAGGAGGAAGCCACTGGATTCTGGGTTGATTACAAGTCATGGCAACCATGACTGTCCTACTGTCCTCCTCAGGGCTGCTGGTTAAGTGTGACAGTTACCCATCATCCACTGCAGTGCACTTACAGTGACTGTGTTTACAGGGCTTTCAGCAGTGACCCTGTTGTGCATGAAGAAGTGCTTTGATAAGGGTCGGAATTTTATATTTTCTCAATCATTTTCTCACTTGTATCCAATTTATCTGACAAATGTTTATTTTTTGTTTTTTATATTGTAAAACATTATAAAATATAAAATATATGTCATAAAACGTAGTGAAAACAAAACACAGCTTTAGGACTGCTAGTGACAATTATAAATAAATAATCTTCTAGTATTTTTTTTGTGAATCATTAATGTTGTTTGGTCTACAAAATGTAAGAATATATTGAAAATGTCCATCACAGTTCCCCAAGTTGACGTCTCTAAATAGTTTGTTTTACCTAATTTGAAAATTATAAAGGTTAAAAACCATCTAACAACTAAATTTTAGATATCAAAATCATGCAGCTTAATCTGTTGTTTGCCGAATCAATTAACCAACTAATATTTCAGATCTGCATGTTTAAAATATCTTTTAATTGAGTAGCTAATATCTGAATATCTGAATATCTGTACCTATATCAATTGTATACTCGCTTTGACAGTCTTAGTTTGCTTATTTTCCTGTAAATTCACTCAAAATGAACAATATGACAAATTTCATGTCCTGTTATTCAAAAGAAAAATATTTGGCTCAAGCTCTCAATAGACAGCTTGCCAATTAATTGCTACATATCAAAAATCAGAGCTCAACCTGATCCTGCATATGAACAACAAGGTTATCAAACAGAGACATACACAGACACACCCACCCACACACACACACACACACACACTCACTGGGGCGCTCACACAGAGGATTAAGGCCAGGTTGGCCTACTGAGGCTGGCTGCCAGAGATTCCATCCTCTCTCCTAAATGGATGGTGACATTCCGATGTGAGCGGCGCTCCAGGGAGGCGTGATGAGTGACCCAGATTGGGGGTGAGGTTGGTGGAGAGGGGGGTGTGCAGACAAGGAGGGAAGCGAAGTCGGATTAAGGATACGGGGGTTGGGTGGGGTGGGGTGCAGTCGGTAGAAAAGAGGGATGTTTTGGCTGAAAGGTGCAGTAGGGGGGTCCATGTTAGTGCTAGATGATGGGGTTGATAGACAAAAGGAAAAGATGAAGCCCGCTCAAGTCAGGCAAGCCTCAGGCCTTCTGCCACACCTTCTCCACTGTGTAAGAGATCACGCTGGCATGTTCAATTTAGGACGTCAATCCTGAGATGTAATGGGATTTGACAGTCTTTTTTTAAACTCCTGGTGCTGTTGATTTAACCCTTCAAGCACAGTCTGATGGTTCGCGTGCTAAGTTGTTTGAGGCTACCTGCCGGGCTTAGAGACTTTCTAAAAATGTAATAGTCAAACATATTTTACTAGTGTTGGGTTTTGTAGAAAGGATCATCTGAAAACCTTACTTTTTTCAATCCGTTGTCAGAGCTTTAGTGTTGATAGTTTTGTTGGGGAATGTCTATGTTAGTGCTAAACGTTGGTTTTACCTGTTGTTACTATAAATGTTACCAGAAACCAGATCTTGACTGCAGGTTATTGTCACAGCAGTCAATAAATTGTTTTTCTTGCTTATGTAAGCAACGCTGTACTGTGTTATCTAATCACAAAGCACATTGCAGACTGACCCAACAGTGTATTGAGTTTTTTTAAGATTTTCTATCACATTCTGCCCTTTTAGTGTTGCTATTTTTTGGAAAGATGTCAGTTTTTTACTGTATCATGTTTTCTTTAACACTATATGACCGATAAACAGCTTGAGTAAAGCAACGAGGAAGGGCAATGTCAGATCATGTTAACAGCAGCAGGATGGCATGGTTTGCCTGGAGAGAGTGGTCCTAAGAGTCGACATACCCTTACTTCGAGGCAGAAATAAATAATTTGACACAAGTTTCTTTACAGTCAGATCAAATAAACACGTGGAACAAGAAGGGTTTTTGTGGAGGGAGTTTAAGTTGGTCTAATGGACTGAGGCAGTAAATCTGACAAGAAAGATTGGGAACCACTTGTCTAAAGCACACCTGGTTTACAGGTGCTTGAGAAGAGTGGGGCAATGCACAAATGGCCTTAAACTTGTGTTCTGTCATTGACCTTGGTCAGGAATTGTTCATGTTTTTTAGAGTTTATAGATGAAAAGTAATTCCATTTGAGAGAAATTTCATTAAAGCCAGCTGAACTGGTGTTTGCTTTTCTTCACAAGCTTCAAATTTCTTGCCTACAGCCATTATTACTCAAGTCCAACTCAATATTAAAGCAATGGCTCTTAGTATTATACAGATAAGAGAGGCATTCATATTGAAAAAACATCAACAAGGCTGACAAATGAAAAAATCATAAAAGAGGTGTGTGCAGTAGATTTTGACTCCTGGGATGTA
>JAUZTA010000020.1:5435774-5453568 GCA_034780835.1 Ctenochaetus striatus
TATCGCTACATTCCACATTTGTCAAGTTAAAGACAATCAAAACGTCAGACACTCAGATGTGTTGAAAATTCCAGTTCTTCATTAGAAAAAAGTCTCAGGTCACAAATGGCTTGAGATTGTGTGCAGCAGATTTTGGCTTTACACTGAAAAAGTAGGACACTTCTTCTTCCTCCTCTGTAATGTGTGTTGTATGACCAGTTCTGCATTCCCTTCTGTCCAACTGTGCACGTCCTGTTCTCTCCAAAAACAAGCTCCTTCCTCTTTCTTCCACTTGACTTGGAAAGGGAGGAAAGGAGGTGTGTGGGAATAACTCATACCTATGAAACCATCTTTCTACTGTAGAGCTGTGCTCTCTCAAGCATGACGCTGTCAATGCTCTCTCCGTCTCTTCTGTGGTGATGTCTGGTGGTATTTTCCAATGCCTGAGTTTCAGCCAAGTGATAAAACAGAACAGTTCACATACAGCTTTCTTCTGTACGGCTGTGGTTACACTCTTTGTAATTTATTGGATCTTATTATAAAATGTGTATTCCAAAAGAGACCTGACAATGAGCAGCATAATTTTTCCTTCTCTTTGTGTCTTTTTTCACATAGTAAACTGAAAATCCAAGTGTAACCACTGCCCGTGGCTGTGTGTCCATCTCTCACTCAGCTTCATTTGTTGGTGGCTCTTCAGTGCTTTCTGTTAATTGTCCTGGATGGTGATGTTGCTTCATGCAATGTCTATATGTAATCTTGAGTGCAGTCTTCACTAAGCAAACAATTACAACCACATATGTTCCATGTAAAAAAAAAGCTCCTTCACTTGTTCTGTTATACTCTCTCCTCTTGCTCTTTGTTCATACTTTCCTTCAGGACCTCATGGTTTTCAAGAGCGTCTAGCAGCCAGTCAGGAAGCCATGAAGAACAAGAATGTGGTGAATTTAGGTGCCATTCGACAGGGTATGAAACGCTTCCAGTTCCTCCTGAACTGCTGCGAGCCGGGAACCATACCAGACGCCTCCATCCTCGCTGCTGCTTTGGACCTGGTTCGTTTTAAAATCCACTTCTGGTATTTCGCATCAGTGTAAACCTCTCACCTCAGGCTGTTTTAAATCCTCAAAGGTCATGGAGTCTTTCCTACTCTCTGGTTCTTCCAGGAGGCTCCAGTCGTGGCCCGGGCCTCCCTTTTCCTTGAATGCGCCCGATTCGTCCATCGCTGTAACCGTGGTAACTGGCCGGAGTGGATGAAGGGCCACCATGTAAACATCACCAAGAAAGGCCTGTCCAGGGGCAGATCCCCTATTGTTGGCAACAAAAGGAACCAGAAACTCCAGTGGAACGCTGCTAAACATTTCTGCCAGTGGGGAGATGTGAGGACAGATTTCTCCAAAACATCTGATGATTATTATCTGTTTATAATGCGGCTTAATCACCTGTAAGATTGTTTCTGTGTTTTATCCACTCAGGCAATCGGCACAAGGCTCAGTGAACTCTGTCACTCAGACAGCGAGAGCCCTGCAAACATCCTGGGTTATATTTTTGATGAAGAAACCAAACGGAGAATGAGAAAAGAAGACGAGGAAGAGGACTATTTGGATGACAGTGAGTCAAAACAGTGTTTGGTGCCCTAAAGCACATCTTCGGTAGATATGAGTTCATAAAATATTTGTTATTTTTACAGAGAAATCGATATTTTATTAAATATTTTCTACATTTCTTTCTATTTAGATTGTGCATAGGAGTGTTGTGAGCTTTAGGCAGGTGGAGTAATTTGTAAAAATTATGAAGACTGAATTCGACAGAAAGAAATGAACTTAACTCAAGGTTCACTTACTAGATTTTTCTGGCTCCTTCAACCCCTTTTCCTGGTCCTTCTCAGAAGATTGAGCTCAATGAGAAGTGTAGGACTAAACAAACTTCACCTGTTGAGGATGAGAACAAGATGTAGTTAAAAGCTGTTAAAAAAGCTAGTGAGTGGCCTTCAGTTAGGTTAAAACATTAACTTTAAAGCTCAATAATGTTTCACTTAGGCTTCTGTATTTTTGTTTAGTACATCTTTTTCAAATTGACAAAAAAACATTTTTTTTTTCAATTCCCACCCTGAAGACACAGTGAACCCCACCAAATGTGGCTGCCCCTTTGCTCTAAAGATGGCCGCCTGTCAGCTGTTGTTGGAAATCACCACTTTTCTTCGAGAGACGTTTCCCTGCTTACCGCGGCCGCGCACCGAGCCCCTCGTGGTCAGTGGTCATATCATAAAATATATGCATTCAGTTTGAGCATGAACTCTTTTTATAACCCAGCAATTAATTGAAAAATAAATGGAAGATAAAATTTAGAGGAGAGGTTTTCAGTAATTAGACATGGAAATAGATAATAGGGAGAAAAAAGGGTTTGAATTAACAGAAAAATTTGAACCTCTTCAGGATCTGGACAGCTGCCGCCTGCGTCTGGATCCTGAGCTCGGCCGTCATCGCTATGAAAGGAAGATCAGCTTTGCAGGCATCCTGGATGACGAGGATGGACACGATTCGCTGAACAGCAGCAGCCACACGCTGAAGTCTGACACCACCTGTGATGACAAGAAGACTCAGGAGGCTCAAGGTGAGATCTGGAGTCCTGCAGACTACAACACTGGGTTCATCTCTGCTCTGTCTGCTTATTATTATTGTAAATAATTTAGATGATCTCTCTCCACTTCCTTCCTCTCCAGCACCCATCCGTAAGATTCGTATTGGAGGCTCCCGGCTGCTTCAAATCAAAGGAGCTCGCAGCTTCAGAGTAAAGAAAGGGGGCTCTCTGTCCTCCATACGCCGGGCAGGAAGCCTCAAGAGCACCAAGCTGTCCCGGCAGGACTCTGAGTCAGAGAACGAAGAAGGGCTGCTTTCACAAACACACAGCAGGGACACTGTTACTGACATAGGTACAGAATTATTCTCTAATTTTATCACTTGTTACTTCCTGTAAATGGTTTAATGACCAGGCAGTCAACTTCTAGAAATAAAAACTTTGCCTTTCTGCACAGAGTAGAAGCAGGGCACTGTTTTCCATCTGTAAACTGAGCTAAAGTAACTTTTGTTGTAACATTAGACAATTTAAAAAAAAGGAAACACTTCATCCAGCACAAAATGAAAACTTTAAGTTAAAGAAAGAATAAATCGTTATGGTTGTTGTCAATACTGTCACATTGCTCCAAGTTTTTAGATTAGAGCCATTTACATGAACATATATTATCATGCTATATTTTATATTAAGCTATACATTAGGGTTATGTCTGCGAGATATTCATGTCTATTTGTTGGCTTAAGTTTTCTGTTTTTTTTAATGACATGGAAAAGTAATATTTTTTGTTTTTTTATATTTTGAGTGGAGACTTTTGCAGTTATCACTGTAAATTAACTTTGCAGCATGCATGTTTTATTGGCAGTCGAGTGTACCCTTGATACCACATCTGAACGTTTCATTTCAATTCATTTCAAACTAACTTTTAATAATATAAAGCACCAAATTGCATCGTAAGTTGTCTGAGGACACTTAACAGAGTGGGTCTGATTCACACTCAATTATTACATTAAAATTTAATTTCCTTTGGTTATAAGCGATAAAAGGGGGCGTTTTAAAAGTGTGCATGTCCTTGTTTCCTCATGCAGGCAGTCCTTTTAGCACCAGTGAACCCAGCATAGAACCAGAGGGCCAGAGCTCAGGAGGAGCAGAGGACAACTACCACCGCAACATGTCCTGGCTCCACGTACGTCCTTTCATATGTGTACATACGGCGTCCACGTTGTCCTTCCTATATGCTGACTCCTCTCCCCTCTCCTCTTTCTTGGCACAGATTATGATCTTGCTGTGCAACCAGCAGAGTTTCATCTGCACCCACATAGACTTCTGCCACCCACGCTGCTACCAGCACCACAGCCGCTCCTGCGCCCGTCTGGTCCGCGCCATCAAGCTCGTGTACGGTGAGACAGTGGACAGCCTGAGAGAGGACAGCGCCTCCTCTGGTAACATTGGGGCACGTGCCAAGAAGAACAAAGAGGTGGGCGTCACAATCTGTCTGTGCTGATTTACACTTTATGTTTGTTGTTGTCGTGGTGGTTTATGAAAGTTTCTCTGTCTGTCAGTGTTCAGACAAGTCTTGCCTGAGGACCCCGTCCATGAAGAGAAGACCAACTGACTCCAACACAGAAGGAAAGAAGGATACGGGCATGCTTAAGTACATTCGCAACCAGGTAAAGTAGTTTCAGGTGTTTATTTATCAGATTTGAGAGGATCTGTTTAACTGTCTTTTCATTTATTGCACAGTTGGTTGATATTGAAAATACAATTGTTTGACAGAATACATCGCAGTTTATCAAATGTAATATTTCTTTCAGGTGATGAGCTTGTCACCGGCTCCTCTCTCGCTGCTGATCAAGGCAGCTCCCATCCTGACAGATGACATGTATGGAGACGTCCAGCCTGCAGCTTGGGAGCTTCTGCTCAGCGTGGATGAACACATGGCAGCTGCTGCCGGTGAGTCGGCCATCAGGCTGTGCTTCGGTGATCTGTGGGTTTCCTCTGATTTTAGTTTATAAAAGGGTGCTTTTTGTTTGTCCTTTATTATATATACCCATCTTCATCTCTCTGCATTTCTTATTAATTCCCTTTTCATTCCCTCCCCCTCCACCCTCTCTGAATCCCCTCCAGCTGCCATGTTCCTCCTGTGTGCAGTAAAGGTCCCGGACGCAGTGACCGAAATGATGATGGCAGAGTTCCATCACCACGAGGCCTGCCAACGCATCAACTCCATCCTGAAGTTTTACACACTGTGGCGTTTCCGCTACCAGGTGTGGCCTCGCATGGAGGAGGGGGCCCAGCAGATCTTTAAGGTACAGAATAAAATAATGCAAAGTTGCCCACTTTGTGCCCACCAGATGTTGGTCAGTGGGCCGAATATTTAAAAGAACTCTCACAAAACAAGGCTGCTTTGACCCCTATTGTTTTATATCGGTTTTTCTCTTTCAGATCCCTCCACCCAGCATCAACTTCACTCTGCCATCTCCTATACTGGGCATGCCCTGTGTCCCCATATTCGACCCCCCCTGGGTGCCTCAGAACACAGGCAGCGTCCAGGACCCAATAAATGAAGACCAATCTGTAAGTCTGAGCCCCTGTGAACATATATACTACTATAACTTTTATATGGAAAAACACTTTCAAATATAGATTTTTTGCAGCAGTAGAATAAATGCACAACTTTTGAGTCACTTTGGATTTTAAACTGTAGTTGATACATTTGCAGTGAAGTGTACTTGAGGGTGACATTACAAGATGACTGAACAGGGTTGGATAGTTAAGTCACTTAAGATTTAAAGGGTCAGTTCACCCAAAAAAGCATATTTTGTTACTTACCTATTGTGGTTTCTTGCACTTGTTCAAGTTTTAAGATGTGCACATTATTAGAGTTATGAAAATGGTGCTTGTAAAGAGAGTTAAGATCCATTTTTTTGAGCAGTGCTCTCTTGGGAAAACAATAACACCCTAACCTAAACTAGTATCTGTAATATTAGCATCTCAACTATTTTGGAGTCTTTTGTACAAAAATCACTGTTTCTAGTAGATTAATCCTACTGATTTATGTCACGACAAGTTTAATATTAGTGATTTTAATTGAAATGTCTTAAAGCTAAGAATTTTGCCGTGATAGTAAAAAATTATACTTTGGTTACAAGACCTCTTTATGCAGAAACTAGCGATTGCACTTTTTATGCATAGCCTTACAGAGCTTCTGGCGTGGCTGTGGACTATTTAGCTATTTTTCTCGTAAAGTTTGGTTATCTGACCCTTTAAATCCCTTTACATGTAAACGACATGTCAGTTTCTATCAGTGTGTATCTTCTTTTAAATTCTTAACACTGTCTAACAACACAACCCAGACACAATGCACTTAATGCTGCTTTGAAATACATTTGTTGTTGCTATGCAGGTTTAATGTGGACAATTGCACCAAGAAATCTGCTACTTTAAAAAGAATAAATACAGTTTAGTAGATTTTTAAGGTTACAATGTTTATTCTAAGTGATGAAACAGACTTCTTGGTGTTTTCCTTTTTTTTGTCTTTCTTTTTTTTAAGCATGATTATCAGAACATGTTTAATAGATTCTGATGACAACCTGCGAGCACCTGTTCTGTAATTTATCTATCGACTGTCTTTGTTTTTAGTACTCCACTTTAATTCAGTCAGTCCATACCATAGTAAGTTGGTATTTCTGTCCGGATGTTTGTGCAGATGCATCTTGTTACCTCTGATCATTAATGACTGGCGGGAAAAAACTTCTCCATTTGGTGTTTTTTTTATTTTTTAATTTTATTTTATTTTAGCCCACTGGGAGCTGTAGGTCACCATCATGGATAGAAAGCAAGGGGGGCAGTTTCATGGGTCATTTCAGATAGTTGCATCTTTATCAGTGACACACACACTGAACTGAAAAAGTGTGCAAGCTCTTGTTCTGACTGTAAGAACATGAATAACAGCATGCATCGCACATTCAGACATTTTGTGTATGTTGTGCTGTAATGCATGGTCATTGGATGAGAATGACTTTGCTGTGTTTGTTTTTTCATATCATGCGTTCAGCCTTTTTGGATACGTATGTGTATGAGCACTTGTGCGAATGCTGTGAGGCATTTACTGTACACAAGATACAGTAAATTCTCCAAATTCCAGTTTGAATACATTTATGTCTGTCTCAATTTGTCAAGATTTACAAGATACACAACACTTCAACAGTGTTGTTCATGATGCTCTGGCGGCTTTAGAGCATGAGATCAATGTGCTGGAGGAGAGTTACTGTATGAATGTGTTGTCCAGTCACTTGACATTACAAAACGCTCCTCAATGTAACCATAAGCCTAGAATAGCTGTGCGCACTCTTGAAAGATTTAAACAATCAATTTTACCCTAATTTGTGCATTTCCTCATTCTGAATCCTCTGTATGTCTGCACCTTGTTTGATCCGACACCCCCCTGCGTGCTCACCCTTTCCAGAAATCCTTCTCAGCGCGGGCGGTGTCACGCTCCCACCAGCGGGCCGAGCACATCCTGAAGAATCTGCAGCAGGAGGAAGAGAAGAGACGCCTGGGTCGTGAGGCCAGCATCATCACTGCCATCCCTGTGGCACAGGAGGCCTGCTACGAGCCCACCTGCAGCCCCCCACCTGAGCAGGAGGAAGAAGGTGGGGCTGTCGGAGGCAAAAGCCTGTATTATACAGATTGTATTTTATTAATAATGCAGAAGTTTGATGTGAATTGGTTAGCTCTATACCCTGACAGCATGCTGTTTTTCTTGTATCCGTGTTGGTGATGCCAAATGTTGATCCCGCCAGCAGAAGAAGTGGTGAACCTGGCATCACGACGTCTGTCCGTCAGCCCATCCTGCGCCTCCAGCAACTCCCACAGGAACTACTCTTTCCGCCGGGGCTCTGTGTGGTCTGTCCGCTCACTGGCCAGCGCTGAGGGTACGAAGATAAAAAATTTGCATTGACAAGAACTCTTTTTCTATCTGCTTTCTAAAAAAAACTTCAAGCTTATCTTCCACTTATGCATTTTTTACCAGATGAAGAAAACACAACAGAACACACTCCTACTCACCACATGTTACAGCCGCCCCAAGCAGTCTTCCCAGCATGCATCTGTGCTGCAGTCCTACCAATTGTGCATCTCATGGAGGATGGGGAGGTTCGAGAGGATGGTGTTGCTGGTTGGTGTCATTAGATTAAAGATACATTCAAATATTTTTACAGCGCACATCAGACCCAACATAACAAACATTTTTGATACACTTTCCTTCATTGTGCGGGACATACTGTATTTAGATGTACAATATTTTTATAAATGTTTTTTCAGTGAGTGCTGTTGCCCAGCAAATCCTCTGGAACTGCCTGATTGAAGACCCGGCCTTGGTTCTTCGCCACTTCCTGGAGAAACTAACAGTGAGCAACCGACAGGTAGGTGAACGTCTGGAGAAACAAACACAGCTTCAGAGTCTACAGACTGAAGGCTTAAAACAGGAGATGTACAGTGTGACATGATGTATACTGCTTGTGTTGTGATGCCAGGATGAGCTGATGTACATGCTGAGGAAGCTCCTGCTCAACATTGGAGATCTGCCGGCTCAGACGTCTCATATCCTGTTCAACTACCTGGTGACTCATCCTTGACCCAGCTCATCCTTTTGTTTCTCATAAATGTTCAGCACTGTTCAAACTCTCAGTTAATCAGTTCTCTACGCTGAATCATCTTCTCATAGGTGGGGCTGATCATGTATTTTGTGCGGACCCCGTGTGAGTGGGGGATGGACGCCATCTCAGCCACGCTGACCTTCCTGTGGGAGGTTGTCGGCTATGTGGAGGGGCTTTTCTTCAAGGACCTCAAGCAGACCATGAAGAAGGAGCAATGTGAGGTCAAGCTACTGGTCACTGCATCCATGCCAGGTAAACTTACAGATACTGCTTAACAGTATCACTAATTTTAGTTTAATTATGATACCAGTACGTCTGATAAATGTAAATATTTGCTTGACACAGGAACCAAAACACTTGTGGTACACGGGCAGAATGAATGTGACATTCCAACACAGCTTCCTGTCCATGAAGACACTCAATTTGAAGCCCTGCTCAAGGTAAGGACACCATGAAGTACAGTGAGTTTTTCTCAAGGTAAAGGACCAATGCATTTAAAAACTTAAATATATCAAAATGCATTGGTATTATCAGCAAAATGCACTTTAAAATGCACTAAAAATCCCCCCTCTGCAGAGAAGTGACCTTATAATGTTGCATATATTTATTCTGTATTTCAACTGTCAGATAAATATGTTAAAGTAAAAATTACAATGTTTTCATCTGAAATTTAGTACAGTATTAGTATTAAATAGCTTGAAATGTAAATAGTCGTGGAGGAATTTGAGGTACTTAATTGCACTTGAATGAATGTTCACAGTTGAAGATTCATAGCTGCTATTTTTTTATCTGGATGAGAATAAACCAAATGTTAATGTACCTGAAGTAAACTTACTGACAGAAGTAATTTGTGATCTTTTCTCTGCGGCAACCAGGAGTGTCTGGAAATCTTCAACATTCCCGAGGCCAGATCAGCACACTACTTCCTCATGGACAAACGGTGGAACCTCATCCATTACAGCAAGGTAGACACATTACGTGTTATTTTAAGTGCTACATAAATGCATGCATACAAAACCAGGTTACTATGGCTTTGGAATTTTTGGGGTTTTTTAGATTAAAGTATAGGATTTAAGGCCCTACCATAGATTCAGAAAATTGTCAACTACTGTTTAAAAAGCCACTGAAAGGTTTTGCATTGACACGAAACAAGCCTGCTTCTCTCATACTATAAATAGTAGATAAAATTGAGGCAATGTTTGACATTTTCTTCTATCTAATGTTGCTATCCACCTGTTCCAGACATATGTAAGAGATATCTACCCCTTCCGGAGATCAGTCTCTCCACAGCTCAACCTGGTCCACATGCTGCCTGAGAAAGGACAAGAGCTAATCCAGAAACAGGTATAGAATGTTAAAAATATAACAGCTGAGAGTCTGTGAAATTATATTACCAGATAAATAGAAAACAAAGTAATATAGTAGCGTAAAAATGTAATTCTGTTTTTTTTCCCTTCTCTGATCTTTTCCAGGTGTTTTCCCGTAAACTGGAGGAAGTTGGCCGCGTCCTCTTCCTCATCTCCCTCACTCAGCACATGCCGGCTGTACACAAGCAATCCCACGTCTCCCTGCTGCAGGAAGACCTCCTCCGCCTGCCGTCCTTCCCACGAACTGCCATCGATGCAGAGTTCTCTCTGTTTAATGAGCCACAAGGTAAGTCAACTCCAACTGAACAGACACTTGAATAAAAATTATTCCAGCTGATGTATTTTATCACCATCTCCTCATCCTTTCTCCCAGGTAAGGAGCTGTTTGGTTTGGACACCCTTCACAAGGTGCTGTGGATTAAACTTCTGGAGGAAATGTTTCTGGGCATGCCCAGCGAGTACCCGTGGGGGGACGAGATGATGCTGTTCCTTAACGTCTTCAACGGGGCGCTGCTGCTGCATCCGGAGGACAGCTCCCTCCTCAGGCAGTACACAGCCACTGCCATCAACACTGCTGTTCACTTTAACCATCTTTTCTCCCTAAGTGGCTACCAGTGGATCCTGCCAACCATGCTGCAGGTGAGAAACACAGCAAGTGGACCAGAAGTTCAATCATAGCGGAGCAAATAAAATTCAGAAAAAAAATTCTAGGTATATGCCAACAAATATGCAGTCCCCCTTGTGAAAGGGAGCAATGTCATACATCTGTCCTCTGTGTATGTTACGACAGGTCTACGCTGACTATGAAAGTGACCCATTACTGAGGCAGGGCATCGAGTTCTGCTGCCGACAGTTCTACATCCTCCACCGCAAACCCTTCATCCTGCAGCTGTTTGCCAGCGTGGCTCCGCTGCTGGAGTTCACAGTAAGAAGACCGAACACACACACACCCATATATTCAAATGTTGTGCATTTCCACATCCTCATTCAAGAATATAAACCCAAGTTCACCCAATGAATTTCTCTTGTCTTCTCCTCCCGTCTCAGACCAGCACCAGCACTGGTCTTTCTAAAGGAGTGTCGGCTCAGTGTCTGTTTGACCTGCTGGTCTCTCTGGAGGGGGAGACCCAGGATGCCCTGGATGCTCTTGAGCTGGTTAAAGCTGAGAAACCTCTGCGCTCCCTAGGTAAACCGTCCCTTTCACAAATGTGTTTTTCATAGTCTTAGTGCTTGTCGTAAAAACAGACAAGGCCCAGAGACCTGCCCTTGCAAATAAAATCTTCACTGTTTAATAACAGCTCTAAATATCTTGCCAATATTGCTGTGTCAGTCCTGTATGTGCTTGAGTTTTCATTTTTCTCTCACAGACTTCTGTTATGGTAATGAGGACTTGGCCTTTTCCATCAGCGAGGCCATCAAGCTGTGCGTCACTGTGGTTGCATATGCACCTGAATCCTTCAGGAGGTACACAACCGCATCAAAGATAATCTTTCACTGTTGCAGCTTCAGCCTTTTCTACAGCAACTGTTTACAGTCCTCTAACATGTATCTCTCCAGTCTCCAGATGCTGATGGTACTGGAGGCCTTGGTCCCCTGCTTCCTCCAGAAGCTCAAGAGCAACACAGTTACAATGGAGTCGGCCTCAGCTGCCAGGGATGAGATTGCAGCCATCGCTGCTCTGGCCACATCTCTGCAGGCCCTCCTCTACAGCTCAGAGGCCCTCACAAGGTCTGAATCTCCCCCCAGCCAACATAGACAAAAGCTTCAGAAGTTGAAATTACAGCCTGATTTAATTTTTTTTTTCCATTTCTATTGATTTTAAGATGCTTAAATCCTCATAATTTTATTCTCCACAGGCCCATGACGGCCCCACAAATGTCCCGCTGTGATCAGGGACATAAGGGAGGCACCACAGCTAACCATGCCATGTCAGGAGGGGCCAACACCAGGTCAGGACTGTATCATGATCCATAGTAGGCAGGTCTAGAGTTTAAAAGAGAAGACTGAGATCTTGTTTGTATGAATGTGTCTCTGCCCAGGGACAACCTCCACCTGCTGGAGGAGGGCCAAGGCATGCCGAGGGAGGAGCTGGATGAGCGCATTGCCAGAGAGGAGTTCCGCCGGCCACGGGAATCCTTGTTAAACATCTGCACTGAGTTTTTCAAACACTGTGGACCGAGACTAAAAATCCTGCAGAATGTTGCTGGTGAGCCAAGAGTCACAGCATTGGAGCTGCTGGACATCAAGTCCCACATGAGGTGATTTATTTTTTAATTTGTTTCACAGTCAGCAGATTCGTTGATAAAATTTTGGAGGTTGATTGCTCTCTTCCTGCAAGTTGCTCAAAGTTTTATTATCATATCTGTCTTTTACATCCCAGGCTGGCAGAGATCGCCCACGCCCTGCTGAAGCTGGCGCCTTACGACACCCTGACCATGGAGAGTCGAGGGCTGCGGCGCTACATCATGGAGATGCTGCCCATCACTGATTGGTCGTCCGAGGCCGTCCGCCCTGCCCTCATTCTCATCCTCAAGAGGCTGGACCGCATGTTCAACAAGATCCACAAGATGCCAACGCTCAGGTGCGCTCGCCCACAGGCATTATGCACCAGGTCTGTTGAATACGATCACTTCTCTCTCTGTCTCCCTGTGAGTGTATCGTGCTGTGCCGGTGCCTTGGTGTGAACAGTAGTTAGACGGCTTCTTGGCACTGTCCTCTGTCACGCTGCCTTAGTGGGTGATGTACCGTAAGTGCTTCTGTGGTGTGTTTTTGAGGTAAAATGCGATGTGAGGGTGTGTGTTTTAGTGATAACAATGGATCTTGAGCAGTTTTCCCTCTCAGACAGCCTGCAGTCATATGTCATGGAAGATGATACAGACTTAAATTTCAGACAAACACCACAGTTGCAGATGTCACTTAAGAATACAGATGAGGATGCATTTTTTAGC
Source organism: Ctenochaetus striatus (assembly GCA_034780835.1). Taxonomy (NCBI): domain Eukaryota; kingdom Metazoa; phylum Chordata; class Actinopteri; order Acanthuriformes; family Acanthuridae; genus Ctenochaetus; species Ctenochaetus striatus. The sequence goes on from JAUZTA010000020.1 coordinate 5,448,294, forward strand.
AGATATTATTTCTATATTGTTTAGCACATTTTAGAACTAAAAGACAGTTTACAGAGCATTTTTCAGTTTTTATCTATGGTGGCCTCTCAGAACTACATTCCCGTAACCACTGATACACATAAGCAATAACTCACCACAGACTCCACTTAGATGTGATATAATCACAACATGTTATGGCCTGTAGTGAGCCATTTTTTTAAGTAATGTGGCAGTATTTAAGTTGCAAACCCAAAGCGTTTTTTGAACATGTTCATGCAGCATTTACAAAGAAATGTTGCCACGCAACATGCTAGCTCAGACACTCAACTAATCAGCAACCTAAACCAATATTAAAACGTTAATATATATACAAATAAAAACTAATCAAAGTGCAAACCTGCATCTTCTTCTATAACATATAACTGACTGGCTCATAGGGAGCACTGGTCACAGTTGTGTGGTTTAAACCAGATCTGTTGCTACAGTGTTAAGCTGTCTGTTTGTGAGCTTTGCTGTTTACTGTATTTGCTGTCAGTATGGCCTTTATTATAAATAAAGGTGATGATTACATGAAGGGGATATCAACAGAATGGTAAGTGTTTCAACACTATAGCTCTGAGTTTATGATGGTTTACTCCAACTTTTTGTTGATTTAATCCATTAAATACTGATCTTATGCCACATTCAAGTCTTCTGAACAGAAGCCGATGAGAAATTAAGATGAATGGCCCGTGTGGTCCACATCTTGAATTTCATTTTCATCTCACGAGACAGGAATGAGGCTATTTGTGTTTTGGCCACTTTTCAAGCTCATGACTATGTGTTTTTACTTGGTTGTGGGTGTGATGTTGTTGTTGGTGTGAATTCTCTAGGAGACAGGTTGAGTGGGAGGCGGCCAGCAGCCTGATCGAGGGGATCTGCCTCACCTTGCAGCGACAGCCAATCATCTCTTTCCTCCCGCACCTTCGCTCGCTGATCAACGTCTGCGTCAACCTGGTAGGAAAACGCACAAGATAACATAAGTTCTCCTGTATAGATACTCTTCTTTGAGTGTTAATTAGTGTGGGTGTGTGTGTTGACAGGTGATGGGAGTGGTTGGTCCCTCCAGTGTGGCTGATGGGCTTCCTCTCCTCCACCTCAGCCCCTACCTGTCCCCTCCTCTGCCTTTCAGCACAGCAGTGGTCAGACTGGTCGCCCTGCAGATCCAGGTGGGCCTCGGGTGAACTCATCCTCATTGGGCTCATAAGCAACACTTGTTTTATGTCAACTAATTTTTATTTTTTGCACCCTTGAAGGCCTTGAAGGAGGACTTTCCTCTCAGCCATGTGATCTCACCTTTTACGAATCAGGAAAGGCGAGAGGGAATGCTTCTTAACCTGCTCATCCCCTTTGTGCTGACTGTGGGGTCTGGAAGCAAAGGTAAAAAGCCTAACTTTGCTGTCATGCTTGGAGTTTTCAATGGATTTAATAAAAAAGTTCAGAACTGTCATCACTGACAACTTGGTCATCAATCAAACCTGGTTTTTACTGAACACATGATGCAGTAAAATTGCCAAAAAAACGTAAACGCAGATAGATATTTTTCAAGCTTGTTTCTATTTTAATGACCCTCTGCAGACAGCCCCCACCTGGAGCAGCCTGAGATCTTCCTGCTCCTCCAGACCGTCATCAACATTCTACTCCCTCCCCGGATCATCTCCACATCCCGCACCAAGAACTTCATGCTTGATGCTTCCCCGGCCCACTGTTCGACCCCGGGTGACACAGGGAAGGATCTGCGCAGAGAGGGATTAGCAGAGTCCACCAGTCAAGCTGCGTATCTGGGTATGAATAAGAAGTGACAGCATTTAATAGCAACTTCTTTTCCTACCTCTTCTCACCCTCTTCCCCTCCCCTTTCCCGCTGCAGCTCTGAAGGTGGTGCTGGTTTGCTTTGAGCGCTCACTGGGGAACCAGTGGTATCGACTGAGCCTGCAGGTGAAGGAGATGGCTCTGAGAAAGGTGGGCGGTTTAGCCTTCTGGGACTTTATTGACTTCATTGTCCGAACCCGTATCCCTATCTTTGTCCTGCTTAGACCCTTCATACAGTGCAAGGTAAACAACCAGAGAATCTCTTGTTCAAATGCATGTGTACTATTTACTTGGGTATCTTTGTCTTTGTAATTGGTCCACACATATTTCTGTTCCTATAGTTGTTGACCCAGCCTGCTGACTCCCAGGAGGAGATAACAGCACGTCATCACATTGCTGACCAGCTGGAACGACGCTTTATCCCCCGACCTCTCTGCAAGAGCTCCCTGTTTGCAGAGTTCAACAATGAACTCAAGATTCTGAAGGAAGCTGTGCACAGTGGCTCCGGTCAGACACTCAAATCCAAAGTCACTTTTCCGTTTTTAGTCTTTTAACTATCTTTTTTAACTTGACTTTGTGTTTCCGTTTGATCAACAGCATACCAGGGCAAGACGTCAATTAGCACAGTGGGCACGTCAACATCAGCCTATCGCCTCAGTTTGGCCACAATGTCTCGCTCCAACACGGGCACCGGCACAGTGTGGGAGCAGGACAGCCAACCATCACGCCAACCGTCCCAAGACACACTCAGCCGCACCGATGAGGATGACGAAGAGAGTCAGGAACATTCCTGTTTGTCCTGCAATTTTCTTTCACATGTGGCATTTGTAGAAATTGGAACTGAACTCAATCCATCTTCCTCCCTAGATGACTCCATGAGTATCCCCAGCGTGGTGAGCGAGCATGAGGCCTTCCTGCCCAAGGTGATAGCACAGCGCCGCTTCTCCAGCCACGCCACCAGCTCAGCGGCCTCGCAGCCTGAGGCTCCCCGCACCACCATGCTGCCCAGCCACAGGTACATTCCCAACACGCACACATGTGCATGCACACAAACCACCGTCAACACACCAGTACAAAGAAGCATACAGTTCAGTTTTTCTTAAAAGACAGGATGAGTTTTGGGTTTTCACACCACTGAGGTGAGATTGTTTGCTTTTTAAGAGCAGTGATGCCTTCACAAAGTGTTCATATATGGTTCAGATCTTGGCTGTTTTAATCTAATAATAAGCTGAGCTAACATTTTGTAAGGATCAACTATCATATCCCACAACCACAGTCATTTTTTTCTGTGTATCTCTGTTGATTTACAAGGTTTTCTTGTTCTGCAGTCTCACAACAGCATTAGGAAGTAGCTAAGACTCTGTATCTTGGTAAGAATGAAGATGTGGTCATAGCCCTGGCCTCCCACCCCACTCTCGGGGCTCAGGGACTTGATGGATCTCGACTACACTCCCTAAACTCCCATTCTCCCCCTTCGCCCCCCTCTTTACAGTGAACCCAATGTGCTAGATGAGTCCCAGGGCCTTCTGCAGGAGGGTAACCTCTCTAGGTACAGTGGCCCTCTCTCTGTGTGTGTCCCATTGGTGCGTTTTTGCATCTGTCCGCCAGTGGGAGGGGCATCGCCTTGGGACGGCCTCCCTCTATTGGCCGCCTCACCGTTGATCACTCATTCACATCCAATCAAATCGCCTTGGCCCGCCACACCTCCCCTCACCCCCCCTCAACTTACCTGTCTCTTATCTCTTTCTGTGTGGGTCCAGTGTGCCTTGTCTCTGTCCCCTACCCCCCCTCCCACCAACTTCCCCTTGAGCTCCACACTGACCCTCATCTTCTCAGCTCATCTGCTGTGCTATCCTAACCAGGCCTCTACCCCACCTAAAAAAAGAGGGCCCCCAAAGCCCCTGGGCCAGGGAGCTCTGTCTCTGTTCCTCCTCTGTCAGCTGTGGGTCTTTACAGTTGATGTGCCATCAACAAAGTCAGCCTCTCTCCCATTGGTGCCATGGTGTTTCATACTGTTTAAGTGTCTATCAGGCTTCTCGCTGATCAAATTGGGCGTCCAACTCTGGATACCAATCTGTAGGGGTAAGGGGGAACTGGGGTGGCAACCATAATCATAAAAGGACATTGCTATTTTTTTTTTTCTTTGGTCAATTTTGTTTTATATGGACTATGTTTGAGCTAGCCTTTTTTCATGGTTGGATAAAACAACAATTCAGAGGTGTGAATTAAAAAAAGGGGGTTCTAAATGCATAAAAGAGTGAAAAAAAAAAACAAAAAAACAACCAAACCAAAAAAGAACTTAACAAAACAACTACAAATCACAAGCATCTTTATTCTGTGTTGCTACTCCAGCCCCTACTATCCCCTGTTGTGTTCTCAGTGTATGAACCATAGCAGCACTGTTTTTTTTCTGCACTGTGATTGGGCATCTTGTTACATACTGTGTGTGTTGTGTAATGAGTAAAGTCATAGAATAGCAGCAACATCCTGTTGTGATCAAAGATGTGGTCAGTGAGCAAGTACAGCTGGGGATGCAGTGACCTTTTTTATGTCCTTCATTGTGATGTATTTCTTTGTGCTGTGTGCTGTGTGTGTGTGTTTGTGTGTGTCCATCTGATTGCTTATAACAGGGTTGCCAGTGTGCAGAGTGAGCCAGGTCAGCAGAACCTTCTGATCCAGCCTCCACTGGGAAGAAAGCGAGGCCTCAGACAGGTGTGGGCTTTTACTTTCATGTTTCTAAAATCCCTTTTATACAAAAATACTACAAGTACAGATTACACTGTCTGATGGCTCCGATAAGTAGCTTCATTAAAAGAGCACATTCTTGTTCATCCTGCCAGCATCAAATGACAGTTGCTTAATAATGCATTATATGTTTTGATTAAACAAAAGCATAAAAAAGAAAACTCAACTGGTACTGGACCACTCATTTTTTACTGTCTCCTCTCTGAAGTTGCGACGCCCCCTGCTGTCCATTCCAAAGAACGAACCGCGTGGTCGGTCTGGAGCGAGACTGTCTACAACCCGCAGGAGCATCCAGCCCAAGAACAAACCACTGGGTAACAGCACATGTGCCTTCATCCGTGTGTGTGTGTGTGTGTGTGTGGACTAAATGTGGGTGTGTATTCGGAGAAAAGTGGTGATGAAAGCACAAGTTTGTCTGACTTGAATAAAAAAGGGTATTTTGCTGAAAGAAGGCCAGACACACCCTGCACTTCAGATCATGCACACAACAAGCCAAAAAAAGCATCATTGTCCAATTAAAACACTACATTTAATGTCTGTGTGCTGACTTGAACTGACCCGTCCTCCCCACTCATGACCTCTGTCTTTGTTCCTATGCTGTTTGTTTTACCACCTGTCACCAGACTGACTCTTCTCACTCTGTTCTGTCTCATGCCTTTTGTTTCGAAATAAAGAAACTTTATTGGACTGTGAAGGTGAAG
>JAUZTA010000020.1:5462849-5479232 GCA_034780835.1 Ctenochaetus striatus
GTCCAAGTCTTTTAGTACGATATTTGTACTCTGAAATGTTATTCCCACTGCGTAGGTGCCTCTGGGAGTTCTCCATTCTGGTTCTAGGGAGTAGTTGGTGCAGTGGATGTTCACTGTGGCCCATCTCTCTGACCAACTGCACAGCAGCCTTCTCCCTCCTGCTCTGCAGTGTGGGGAGCTCAGGCATGGCTCCTCCTCTGGAGATGATCTTTAAAGCTCTCTTTTGCACCCTCTCCAGCTGTACAGCCTGGCTTTTATTGCACCCCACTAAGAGGACACTCCCATACTCTAAGCATGGTCTCACCAGTGTGGTGTAGATGGTCAGCAGGTCCTGTTGTGGTAGGCCGTGTCTTACCAAAACAGTCAGGAAATGAAGGCGCTTAGAAGCTTTTCTCACCATTTGATTGATGTGTGAGTCTCCACTGAGATCCGAGTCGAGGTGGAAACCCAGATATTTGGTTGTTGTAACAACTGGGACTTCCTTTCTGCCCAGGACCAGAGGAGCAGGCTGAGGCAGATTTTTTGCAAAGCAGATACTGACGATGGCTGGTCCTCTGGAGGCGAAGTAGACTTTACAGCTGACTCACTGTTTCGGAGATCAAAGCGAGCATAAAATGTGTTTATCTCGTCTGGTAACATGGCCTCACACATGATGGGAGTGCTCCTGCTTTTGTAGCCTGTAACACTTTTGACCGCCTGCCACATGTCTTAGCTGTTGTTGGTGTTGAGGTCTCTCTCCAGTCTCACCTGATGCTTTTGCTTTGCCTCCTTTATGCCAGCTTTCAGTTTTGCTCTGGCAGCTCTCACGGCTCTCACAAATCTCCAGTGGCCATGACAGTTCCTAGTTTTCAAAAAACACACCATAATAAAACCCACAGCCAAAGGCCAAAACTGTTACTATTAATTAACAAATGTGATAAAGTGAGAGAGAGGGCGAGAGAGAAAGAGCCGATGAAATCGGCGCGATGCTCATTGTGTACCAGCACAGTAGGGAATGATCGACAGGCGGCCTGTCCCGTCGCAAAAGTGGGGACCTTAACTTGCTTGCTGGTGTTAGAATACACATTATAATAAGAGGCACAGCAAGAGACAAAACCTGTAAAAGTAAATACATAAACAGTATACAGTGAGAGAGAGAGAGGGAGAGACAGAGAGAGAGGGGGATTGAGAGAAAGCTGATAAGATCGTCAGTCTCCTTGTTGTGTATCGGCACGGTAAAGAATGATTGACAGGTTGCTTGTCTCCTCACCAAAATGGGTACTTTGATTTTTTAGACAAAACACCCTGATAAAAATATATTAAATAAAATATATTAAATCTGCTAATGGCTTGCAAAGCTGTATGTAAATATTTTGCTGTCATCATGTGTGCCTGCCAACTTTTACTGATAAGGTGGGCTGTGCTGCCCCCTTTTGTGTCTGCATGGCAACTGTTGTCTGGCAGATATGATGACTTAAAGCAGTAAGTGCAGTTATGTGCTGGTCTGCCGGCATGAGAGATAGAAGGCACACACTGAGCTTGGGTCGCATTGTGGACTCTGCAGCAACGGTGGAGCATGTCTGGGGCGAGTTGGCACCAGTTCCGACGGCCGCCAGGGTGCGAGGGCCCATTCAACGCTGCTTGCAGCTTTAATTCAATATTATCTTTGCATCTTATTATCTTTTCTATTGAAAGTCAATATTATCAGAAAAACTGTTGAACTATGCCCTCAATTTTTATTTGTTTATTTGTGTTTATTTTTATTGATTTGTAATTTTGTAATTTGTGAAACTGACAAGCCACCTGTGTATTGGGCATGTTTAATAAAAGGCCTCCTGCACTCAGCTGCTTTTAATTGCAGTGTTTAAGTGTGGAGCACAGTAATGCAGCAGAGCGTCTTCTTTTCTTTCCCTCCGTTTAAGTTCGGTGCTGACCGTGTAGCCGGTGTACGACCTTGCTCTGTCAACAGGTTATGGGCCCAGAGTAACCCAGAGACAGTCTGCCACCAGTGTACTGCTGATGATTAGTATGCTGTATGCACCATGAGTGGACGAGCCGCAGATACGAGCAGTCACGATAGTAGCCGCTGGTCGCGGCTCCTGTTTGACGGAGATGAAAAGAACTACGAACTATGGAAGATGAAATTCTTGGGCCACCTTTGTTTGGAAGGGTTAAAAGACACTATTCTAACAGAGCCCACCACTGAAGACGCAGATGAGCTGCTGGCAGATGCAGGAAAGAGCACTGAGGCCCATGCAGAGCTAATCTAGTTCCTGGATGATAAAAGTTTGTCACTGGTGATGCGAGAGGCAGCCGATGACGGGAGAGAAGCTCTAAAGATTTTGAGAAACTAACAAGGTAAAGGAAAGCCATGTATCATAAGCCTCTATCCAGAACTGACTCCACTTCAAAAGTCAGACAGTGAAAGTGTGACTGAGTACATGATCCGGGCAAAGACTGCTATCACAGCATTAAGAAATGCCGGTGAGACATTAAGTGATAGACTATTGGTTGCTATGGTTCTGAAAGGTCTGCCTGAGCCCTCCAAACCATTTGTGATCCATGTCACACAACGCAATGAGACCATACTCTTTGCCGAGTTTAAAACGAAGCTTCGGAGAGAGAGAGAGCCACCAGTACAGGAAACCAGGGAGCTGCAAGGACTGCAGTGGCGGATGTGGTGTGCTTCAGGTGTGGCCTTCAGAAACATTTGGAGACTGCCAGCGCAAACTGTGGTGCGGTCACTGCAAGAGCAGCACAGAAACCAAGACGATGCACGAAAGGTCTCCGAGAGGCAGATGACCAGGACATGGAGTACGTCTTCCAGTTGAGCGAGGGCAGGTATCAACAAGAGGGGCCTGATGGTTAACTGCGGGGTAACCTTGCATATCATCACAGACCTAACAAAGTTTAAGAAATCTGATGACAAGTCCAATGCCACGACACACTCCCTGGAGCTGGCTGATGGTACAAGCTGCAAGGGCTTGGCAGAGCACAGAGGCAATGCAGAAGTCCGTCTGATCGATAGCAGAGGGCGACACCTAAAGACAACTCTGAGGCAGGCGTCGTAAATCCCATCCTACCCACAAGACATTTTTTTTGTGAAAGCAGCTACTACCATTGGTGAGACCGTGATCTTCAAGAAGAGGAACATTCTGATCTACAGAGACGATACAAAGTTTAACATTCACGTACATGACAGATTATATTATATGCAGACATGAAAACGGGTCGGGGTGAAAAAGGTGACAAGGATACTACCACAGTCCCGCCCCCCCCCCAAAAAAAAACAAAAGTTCTCATCGGATCTACACGATTCATGTAGGTCACCTATTTTGGTTTAAAAACTGCGAATATCGCCGAAAGTTAAGTGATTTTCATGCCTGCAGTGTTTCTTTTTTGTGATTTACCGTTAATTATACAAGCTAGCTAGCATTAAAAATCAATTTTCCACTGGAGGTTTGTTAAGATTTTGTTAAGATAGCGACGTTATCTCTCCTGCTGTGTTAACTAACCTTATACGTCAATGACGCGATGCCTCTTTCAGCAACCTTTAATTCTTCTGGCGATATATTACCTGTAGCTGACGTTAAGCCTATGTCAGCGAAGCTCCTGGGTAACTTGGATATACCAGAAAATATTGAAATTATTGAAACCCTCACTCACCAAATTCAGTCAGGCAACTAACGTTAGCTTTATTCCACTTTTCAAATCGGCGAGACGTTTTTTCCAGCTTCCGAATGCACGAGTGAACTACACTTTATATTTCCATGTACTCGTGCTTGTAGAGTGAATGTTTCTTTTTATCGAATTCAAGGCTCCCTTCAGGCCTAACCCTAACTCTAACACCCCCCCCCCACCAAAAAAAAAAATTTTCTCATCTGATCTACACGATTCACGTAAGTCACCTGTTTTGGTTTCAAAATGGTGAATTTCGCCAAAAGGTGAGTGATTTTCATGCCTGTAAGACATCAGGGGCACCTTTGTGCTCCACGACAGCAACAAAATAAACCCTGCCACCCCTCTGACCTGGATTCAGTCGGTCCCTGTTTCTCAATTGGCCGAACGCACTTCCTTGTGACAGGCAGCTTGGTGACATCTACCACCCTCGTCTCTCCATTGGTGTAGCTGAACTCTAGAACACCGTTCCACTCGCCTTGCACGCGACAGACCACCGCGTTGGTGCTGTTGTGCTTGACCTCCGCTGTTACCCTAAATGATGTTGATGATGAAATAAAGGACGTTATTTGATATTGTTCCCATGTTTTTTTAAGAAGAAACAAACTTAGAATCACTCACTTGTGTAATTTGCCACCGTAAAATGGTTTAGTCTGGAAAGTGATGATCGCCGAGTAGCCAGATTTGGCGCAGCTGATGTTGACTTTGCCGCCGAGTTCCACCCAGGGGACGGTGAGGATGGAGCGCGCATACGCACAAGGCAGCGTGAACGTGTACTCTTCATCATGCTCCAGCAAATGTAGACAACCTGAGAGTATGAACAGACACAGAGAAGAATGTCAGGCCAAAATGTTTTTGAAATATACTCACAGTACGGTTCTGTTGTTATTTCTTGAGATTTGATTTATGATTCCAGACACCAGTGCAGTGCCGGCTCACCTTCCCCGATCATGGAAACTCCAATGGACATTCCCATGAACTTGCTTTTGGTCCACACATGCGTGTTCACACACATCCGCCTCTCCTGGCATTCAGCATAGAAGCCGGACACAGGGGGATGGTGAGACACCTGCTCTGCCACAAAGCGCACTTGGTAGGGGTCCTGGGAGGCGTCAGGGTCGGGGCTCCCCTGTGAGGGCTCCTTGGAGGCCTCTGGCCTCCTGGGAACCTTCCAGGAGCAGTGGAAGGTCTCCCCGATGATGGGGTTGTAGGGCTTCTTGGCGATGGCACCCTTGCGGCCTTCGTGGAAGGAGGTGAGGTAGTACTCCACAAACCGGACCATGCGATCCTCCGGGCTGCTGCCGTCGGTGATGGCCACGAAGAGGTCCGGGTGTGACATGAAGTCGGCGTACATCTCCAGCAGAGAGCGCTTCTCGAGGATGAACGTTGGGAGGACCACCTAGAAGGAAAGCACAAATACATGTGATCACAAATTTATTCAGTGCATCATTAGTAAACTGAGCTACTAAAGACGTGATGGACACTAGAAGTGACCCCAAAGTCACAGTGTCCACTAGAACTCCATCTGAGGTACGCAGGTGGATCCACCAGATAACTGTGATAAATCAGAAACCCAAGAGGAGGATATCCAAATACTGGACCAAACTGACACGGGAAGATTGAATGTCTATCTACGACCCAACTCTTGGTCTTTTTAAGTGTGTATCTGTGTCCAGGAGGAGTAATTAGAAAGTGAGAAGTGTAAGTGTATAGAAAAAAAAGAAAAAGACCAGACAGTGTCTCCTGAGCCAAGACTGGCTCATTATCAACAATTTAAGGCATTAGCATTAGATGACATCGGCCGTCAACCACGTTATGAGAAATAGTGCCAGCTCTGCAATCATGCTTTGGTCAGATAAGCTTTACCAAACAAGGCACATTTTTACAGGAATGACAGTACTGCCTAAGTTATTGCTTTTTAAGTTAAAGGGATGATAATAAAGACTTTTTTAATGAAATAAATGTATGTTCAGCTATGTATGTTCAGTTATGCTGAGCCCACAGATCAGAGTGTTGCAACTGTATTATAATTAATATATGCAGTATTAAAAATTGGATGTTTGGAGTCACAGCTGATTCAAGCTGAACAGTTTTTACTCCTGCAGCTTCACATCAAAAGCATTCAAGTGTCAAAGCATGAGTCGACTTTTGAAACGTGCTTGTCAGTGAGCTTAGCAAAGACTGCTTTTGCTCATAAAAAATGCATCTACAGAATGAGAAATATTCACGTTTTGACAGCGAATCAGTTTGAAATACTGCCGGGAGGAAAGGAACAAGAATGAACAGCATAGTGAGCTGTTAGCTGAAGGGCAGCAAGTGACAAGCTAAAACTTCTAAACAGGGTTAAACTTCCTTTAGTTTCACTGTGTGCTCCTGTCTGCGGTTTCATGCCACGTGCAGCATAAAACCAGATCAAGGTTACACAGATAATGATGACAAACACGGAAATACAAAGCAAATGTTACAAGGACAACATACTTTCACTGTCCTGCCAAAAAACCCCTGCATTTCCTGGATATATGCTTTCACAGTGTGTGTATACAATGTGACAATGCACTTTCGCTTGATTTAGTTGGAATTTGAATGTTTTTTTTCCAACTCATAAAAGGAAGAAAACAACAATTTTAGCAGTACAAGGTTTCTGCAGGATAGTGACTTAAAAAAGGAGAGGATGAAAGAAGATAAAAGAGCGGGAAGACTTGATTAGAGAAGGATTGTTTTGTGGCTTGGCAGTACATGGAACTCGACCCACCCGTGTGAGGTCCATGCCCAGCTTCAGCTGGGACAGCAGGTGTAAGATGACGCTGCGCTCCTCCTCCACGGCGCCCAGGTCCTCCTCCTTGTCTGTGAAGGAGTCCTCCAACTCATCCTCCGCGCTGATGTCTTCCTGTTCCTGAGAGCACGAATGGAGGGAAATGGGATTAAGTCAACAACCTGCCTGAATGACTTAGCAGAGGCTGAAAGTAAGTGACTGTTTATGTTGTGTGTGACTGCATAACTGTGCAACAGAGTTTCCAAAGAACAAAAGAATATTAAGTCAATAGTTTAATGTGGTTAGAAAGCATGAGGAAATAAAAACAGCTTCCTGAAACAAACATTTTCCAGTCAAGATCTTCGCTGTTCTGGGTGAGAATGGGTGTCATCCCTTTGGTCTTACCCCAGAGAAGCTGCAGGACTCGGGGCTGCTGAGCTCCAGGCGGCTCCCCTCCAGCGGGCCCTCCCCCGTCGCGAAGCTGCCCAGGGAGCCGCTGCCGTTCTTCAGGATGTCGGGCAGCTTGGGCTCCAGCCACTCGATGGTGGGTCCTGCCATGGACGAGGAGCACACAGTGGCAGGTTCAGAGGTACTCAGGGTGCTGTCCCCCCCTCCCTCCCAAGTCCCCTTAACACTCACAGCTGCACACACGTAGCTCAACACTCGGCCTACCAGTCACCACACAACACCTCCAAACCGCTTGACTGCTGACTGGACAGATGGCTACTCCTCAGCCGGCTGCATTAGACCCAAAGAGTGTAACCTAACTCTTCTGACGCGTCGAGTATCAGGATACTTTGGCCCCGCCGACAGGAAACATCCCCATCCTCTGATTGGTTAAACCCCTTCTGTACGGCATGGGCATTTCTTTATGTATGTTTAGAAGTGGGCAGATCTCATCTAAATTCACCTTGTGCGTCGTTGGACAACTTAATCTGATTGGCTGCTGCGATGAGTCTAGCCTAATGAAATATACATTGAGTAATGGGATCTGCTGTGAAAAAGTGGGCCATTAGCTCGACGTTTTCGCATCTCAAATCATCCTGAATAGAAAAGGTCGAGATATTACCAGGTTAGACACTTCTCTTCAAAACTGCACTGTATGTTTTTAAGTTTGATTGATTTAAGGCTGCATTCTATCCTCCAAGTGTTGCTGACAGATATCTGAGATCTAATTACCTTCGAGACAGGTGGTAAGAATAGGTACAGTTGCTTATGAATAATGCAAAATAATTCCACTGTCCGAACAACGCAAACTGTTACACTGGGTGCAGGCCTGCATATGCAAGACTAGGATTTGTTGTAGGGACTGGAAGTAGCTTAAAATACATGTTCTTTTTCTTTCCTGATTACAAGTTTAGAATAACACTTAAGTATACCAATAAAGCCAGAAAAGACAGGGAAAACAATCACCAAGTTCAGACACACAATAAACACTCAAAGCCCCCTCCACTAACCTCCCAGGGAGCCTCTCTGCCTGGCCACCTGCTGCAGGTGCAGGATGTGCAGGCACTCGTTGAGGCAGTTCATGGTGGCCATGGATGTGGCCTTAAGCATCAGCAGGTCCTGGTCGAGAGGGGAGAGGCCAGGGGCAGCAGGCAGGCCCTCTATGCTCTGGATCAGGTCTCTGTGCTGGCCCTGGGCCTGGCTCATCATCTGGACAAAGATCATGAGGATGGTTTAGTTGTTTGGGGCAAAAACAAATAAGTCATGGTTGTCACATCACTTTGGACTACAATGAACATTATCTGTGCAAGTGCTGTTTATTTTATTTAAATTTATTGTGATCTTTTAACCTGGCTGTCTTTTTCATGTATGCACATCATCCGAGTTTTTACACATTAACATAACATTCTTAACTGCCAATAACTGTTATTCTTTTATTTTTCCTTTTAACCATCAGTGGATAATACATCTTTACAGCTAAGCTACGTGGTTGGCATATTAGTGGTTTAAGAAGTGAATAATTGAAGCATGGTGATGTGCATTACAAAGAAATCAATCCCAAGTATATTAACACTCCCTTATTAAGTAAAGTAATTATGCAATAAAATAATAAGTTGATTTAAAGGATATCACACTGCACTCACATCACAGTGATGAGATAGAGTCTTTATTCATAGTTAAACTCAAAATTCACCCAAACTAACTGCCATAATTAGATTAAAGAATGCACTGAAAACAAAATGCATGATTGATGTAAACTGTGCTGAGTGAGCTGCTGTGGCCTGCTGATATTCTGGGAAAGACGAGAGCACCCTCTTGTGGACAATCTGCACCATCTGACTGGGCCAAAGTGAAGAGAGATTTCAAAATCCACAAAAACTTAAGTATAAACGAAGGTATTAATATTTTACATTTACCACTGTATTTCTTGTAGGAACACTATGTTGATGTACTTTAGGGCCCTTTAAGAGATCAACACTATGCTCAAGCTTGAACATTAATGAAACATTGTGTAGTGAGTAGAGTGTTTTCCTGCTTTTCATTTTTTTACACATAATGTGATGATTTATTTCAATATTTATGACTCATTTTATTTTACTTTGACGGAATTTTAATCTCTAGTAACATTAAAGTATCTGCAGCTCCTAGTTGTCTTGTATTTTGCTCTGTATGTTTGCGTGTAACTATGCTGACAGGGTTGATTGCATAACATTGCATCGAATGTCCCAGTTACAGATCAAAATCAAACAGTATTTTGATTGGATAAGATGCAGAATTCTGGATTTACCCACTTTTCTACTAAGCAGTGGATAAAAACTTGGCAGAATATCACTGATCTAAATCTATCGTATGCCCATCTTGTGCCCAGCTGAACATACACTGAAAAAAGTGAAATCAAATAACACTGAGGCAAACATTTCTGTTTTTCATCATTATATTAAAATATATTTGTCTGCCCTTTTCCTTTGAAACTCATAGCTGCTCAGTCAAGTTTTGCTACTGACTTGTCAATGATATGCTAACACATGTAAATGCACAAAAAGATTCTGATAAAATTTCGTGTTCCTTTCAACAACCCATTTGTGAATTAGCCTAACATGCTAACAGCACGAGTACCTCTCTGGCATCCAGCAGGTGATCTGGCAGCAGGGACCTCTTGCTGGAGTAGAGTGACGAGCCCTTGTGGACCTGCGACCAGCCGAATATGGAGGTGGGGTTTTGGCTGGGCCGGCGCAGGGACATGGGGGAGCTGCCGCTGCCTTGAGACGCCATAGAGTAACTCCGGGATTTGGGTGGGGGATTACTCTGTGCAGTACAAAACATTAGCTGTAGTTGGAATTTATCTCACAAAGATTTTTTGGTAAATTTCTACAAGAAATGAAGGCTTGATGTGTTTTTTATGGGCTGTTAATGTTAATTAAATTCCATCTGCAAAAGATATAAAATATAATTGAAAGTAATATTTACATTTTATTAATCTCCCATGGGAACAAGCCTATCATATTCAAAATTTACAGCTTTTAAAACAGAAGTCATGATTATTATATCCAACCACTGCCGAAAAAGGAGCCTTGGGGAGTGGATGTTTTTAGTTCTCATGTTTCACAGGACAATTTAAATAGAATGTGGGCAGCATAGTACTCTGTAGATCAATATCCTGATCAATACTAGTGATTACAGTGCCTACTCTCAGAAGGTGAAACCCTGATGCATTTTGTTAATAAACATTAATATTTCAAAGGTCTAAAGATTTTGCA
Organism: Ctenochaetus striatus; assembly: GCA_034780835.1. Taxonomy (NCBI): domain Eukaryota; kingdom Metazoa; phylum Chordata; class Actinopteri; order Acanthuriformes; family Acanthuridae; genus Ctenochaetus; species Ctenochaetus striatus. The sequence goes on from JAUZTA010000020.1 coordinate 5,472,963, forward strand.
CTGTTGCTGGCTTTGTTGTATCTCTGCTTTGGCATGAGGAAGGAAAACAGGAAGCTGAAAACTGTCCAGCTTGTATCCGCTCTGCGGTGGTGTCACATTTATGTTTTTGATTTTAACAATGGCTCATAACAACTGCTCCTTGCAAATATCTGAATAAAACTCTACCAACATGTACTCATATGCACTACAAAAACACACTGAGACTTACTTTCCCCATGGCCTCTGTGTGGTGTTGTGTGCAGATCTGCAATCTGCTCACCCAGTGCTGCCTCTCTTTGGCATCGGTAGCTAAAAGACACAGGACAAAATTAATTGAGCAAAACGCTATTACGGTTACTCAGCGATGATCTTGCCCAGCATCACTTCCCGTATGCTTTTACATCACCGGCAGCAGATGATGGAAAAAACCCAGATCAATATTGTATGAACCTGATGGATAGTAATGACAGTAAGATTCAAAGTAAAAATCAAAACGGAGGAAGCAACAGTAAGGTGAAAAACTGTCTCTGTGAGTGCAAGCTAAGAAAAGAGAAACGAAAAAAACAGCTAACGTGATGCAATATGGTCCAAAGGGTAACATGAGGAACCTTAATTATCTCTCTGAAGATGCATGACTATTAAACGTTACTGTCAAGAGGCCAGTGTGTACATAGCTACCTACCCCTGAGCTTGTACTGTTCCCCGCTGATGGCATTGACAGTGAAGGTGTGTGAGTCCTCATCACTTGGCGAGATGACAGCCCCTGCCAGAGGGAGCATACCCCTGGGTTTCTGGGGCCGTGACTGCTCATTGACAAAGTACTCAAGCAAGCCGGCCTCATTGTTTAAGACAAAGAACCTGGAAACAACAGCGGTCATGTCAACGTCCGCCTGCTTTACAAACCACCATGGCATTACTTAAATTGGATTAGACTGGATTTCAATAATGAACCTGGCTGAAAGAGGCAGATGAAGTGAATGAGAAAATTTACTTCCTATTTCCTAGATTGCACAATCATACATTTTAGCTTGACCTGACATCAAATATAGGTATCTAATACAGGTAAAAACTCACCTGTATTGCCACCCAGTTACTAGGTTGGTGTATTTCATCAAATAGCCATCAATGTTCTCCATGTGGTCACTGGGATAAGAAGTTATCGGGCAAAAGGAGATAAAGTGCACTTGTTAAAATACTTGGACAGACTACACACCCATAAACACACACAGGTTCACACACAAATCATTCATACAGCATTGACTAATGACAGATCTACATATAGATCAGCGTAATTTAAACATTACCCATATGGTTAGGTAATAATCCTCAGGAAAACTGGTTAATTATTACAAAAAGAGAACATAAAGGGCATTTATTTATGATGCTGATGGTGCCTCACTGACTGAGAAAACACAATACGCTTTAAATCAGGAAACTACCTTAAATACTTGAGTATTGACAGGATTAACAGCCACCCACCTATACTGCCAGCTTTTGGCACTTGCTCTCCCCGAGCTTGGGGTCCTGGTCTGGGGAAATACATCCAGCTTGCCTTCGTTTTCCGTGATTCGTATAGCCGTGGTTTCCCCTTGCATAGTCACTAGCAACGAAACCTTCTATAGACGCTAACTCAGCCTGCTAGCGTTAAGCTAACCTGTCAAGCTAGCTAAGTCACAACAGATTTAAATAAGTGGACGTGACTCCCTTAAACGACTAAGCGAAGCTTTAGGTTCATTTCTTGTCGAAACGCACCACAAACCCAACAGACACTGGACTGTTAACTGGCTAAATTTAATAACGGATGATAAAACATGTTCTCCTCTGCCTCAGGGAGTAGCCAGATAGCTTGTGCCTGTTTGCTAGCTAGCCTGATATTTACTGCTTTGGCAGGAAAACAGTCATGTGACTCGCTCACGAGCGCTGACTTCCGTGTGTCGTTTTACCACAAAAATTAAAATATATATTAAAAATCAAAAATAGTAAGATAAATCCCCCAACGTTTTAAGTTTACAGTTTTTTCTTCTGCTTACTATTTCACAAATTTCTCTTGTTTTTTAAAAATACGTGTGATAAATCACACTGATTAGATTTCTGAAAATAACCTTTTTATATTTTTATGGAGCTTTATCTCAGCAAACAATGACAATTTAACTATAAAAAATCCAAAAATACGCACTAAATAATTAAGTTAGACAATAAAATGCATTTACATTAAAGCAAAACAAAATAAAACATAGATATGGTCACACTTAGTTTGTTTGATATGTAGGCTGTCTTCAAAATTTTACAATGCATTTTAGCGTTTTACAGTGCATTTAAGTGCTTATCTGTTTGCTTAGGTTTCGTAAATGAGTTTATCACTATTATGTCACTTTTTAATGACCATTATTTTGAAAAACAACTTGACCGGAAGTCTCATTAAACATTCGGACTTGACGTCGCCTGGTAACGGCAATACAACATAACTGGTGGGTTCCTCAACTTCCACGCAATACTTAATAAAATGACAGCTAAAATGTCATTAGCCTTCACGTTAAGTTTTATTATCTTCTTTGTACCATAACTGTATAAATTAAACATTAAAGTTATCCACAGTCGTGAATTCTTTACCTCATGATTCGTGTGGAAATGTTTAAAGCAAGTGTTACAAATGTGGTAAAACGGCTGTATTATTATGATAATCCCAGTTTGTTTCAGGCGAGAGGTGTAGCCGTGGCTAGCGAGGGAAGGGGTGGATCGGTTGTAGAAATAAATAGGGCGTATAAGGAAGTTATAAGAGACGACTGGGGAAAAAAAGCCGAGGGTTTTAAGTGCAAACGTGCATCCGGAATCAACGTTACAACTCTTACAATGCCTGGAAAGAAAGTCTGCATCGTTGGATCAGGAAACTGGTGAGTTTTCTTTTGTTTTTTCAAAAAACGTGACATCTTTCAGAAAATTCTTTTTCAGACCGCCATTTTTGTTTATAGTGGCATTAAGACAATCAATACACGGACTCCGTTAGCACGTTTACGCCCAATTATTGGTAATTACGTAGACTTCACGTGTACGCTTAACAGCTATGCTTAACAGCTATATTTCTTCTATCAGTAATAATGGAAAAAAAAACTAAAACATGCAGCCCGCCCTGTTTTTAGTCACATCCAGCACCAGCATGAAGGATTAGAGTACAAGCAGCAACATGACCAGTTTTTCAGAATAGCTTTAAAGAAAAGCAAATGGAAATCTGGTTATTGTGACGCCTTCAAGTCGCGGAGTAAAAAAATGACATTTAAATACTTTACGGGGGTCCAAATGTGCCAACATTGCGTCAAGATCCTCACAGTGCGCATGTGTGTCTACAGGGAGGTAGTACACTGCTTTTACAATTTCCTTTAAATTTAAAACGGATTACTTAATTATAAACACAATTTAAAAATAATGCTTGAGTTCATTAATTCATTAAAGATCCCCCCAAAACCTTTTAGGCAAATTTCAGACTCTTAATTTTTTCCAATTCATTAATCAAGAGATGCTCCAATACTATTTTTTGCTCCCCCATACTGACTTTTATACCTAAACTTTGAATACCATCGGATTTGATGCCACATACAAAAAATACACTTCTTATTGTTTTTATTTTTTAAATTCTGCAAAAGTATACTAACTGTATGCATGTTATGATGGTACTTAAAGTTTTATAAGTTGCTAGCAGTTTATGGTTATGTATGGTTATGTTTAGCAATTCCTGATGCAGAATAAAAAGCTTTATTGGGTGTTGATATCTGTATTGAAAAATGTATCTGGAATGTATTTGGGTGTTATTTGAAATGCATGATGTTACTTTTATTCTGATTTTCTGCTCCTGTCTCTCACTTGTTTCAGGGGTTCCTCGATAGCCAAAATAATCGGGCACAATGTCAAAGCATCCAACCGCTTTGACCCAATGGTAAACATGTGGGTTTATGAGGAAATGATTGATGGGAAAAAGCTGACTGAGATCATCAATACTGAACACGAAAACGTTAAATATCTGCCAGGTCACAAGTTGCCCAGGAACGTGGTAAGTGCTCCAAATTTGTGTAGTTTTAATAAGCGGTGTTATCTGTTGATCTAATTGCACAGCTAGTCTTGTGTCAACAGGTGATGCAATTCACTGCAATCTAGAAACACACTTTGATTGCTCAGTGAAACATTACACTGATAAGACAGCTTAACTTTGACCCATGTGTCCAACATTTCATTAAGTTTATGTGCCTTTGCTGTTTAAATGAGCATCTTTTGATAAAGTTTTCTAATTAATTATTCATTGGTTTGTGATAATGCATTTCTTGTTGTATAGTGGTGGACTGATCCCATTCTTGTGGACAGAAACATGGCATACTTAAATATTTTCCAATATTCCAAATATTTTTTGTGCATTTTGTTTTTATAATTGTCATGGATGTTTATTACCTGTATATAACTTATTACCTAATTAATAATAACAAGCAGAGTAGCAACAAGGCATATTTAAACTCCACCATGTTTGTAGACGTATCCCATGGTCCCGCTGGTTCTCTGTGTTCAAACACTGTTGTCGATGGCTCACTAGGTGGCTGTTCCAGACATCACAGAAGCCGTCAAAGGAGCAAAGATCCTCGTCTTTGTCATTCCACACCAGTTCATCAGCAACCTCTGTGACCAGATAAAACCTCACATCACGGAGGGAACCATTGGCATTTCGCTCATCAAAGTAAGATCCTGTCATTGTTCCTCATAGAACATTTCCTCACAGCGAAAAGGGGAAACAAGGAAATGTTCAGTCACTTGATCCTGCCACATATTTTTCTGCAACCACAATATCATGAGACGTTGTAGTTAAGCAACACACAGGCAGTCATCACAGTGAAACCTGAAGTATGACCTACAATGATGTCAATCTTCACTCTGTCCATGTGAGAGTAAATGGCACTAAGTGAAGTACAGATACTTAGAAACTGTCTCTTATTATTAATTTCCTCTTCCTCCAGGGTATCGATGAGGGACCAGATGGGCTAAAGCTCATCTCAGACATCATCCGGGAGAAACTGGAGATTGAGGTCAGCGTCCTAATGGGGGCCAACATCGCCAACGAGGTGGCAGATGAGAAGTTCTGTGAAACCACCATCGGTAGGAAACTCTCATCAAGTTACTTTAGCTTTTGGCTGCTCAAAATCTTACTGACACTACTTGCACTACTCAAAAAGAGGATGCTGTGCAGACTTGAAACAGTGTTACTTCCGTATCTAATATTGGTAATATTCGGTCATGTTGTGGTTGTTTCCTTTTCTTTTTAACTAAAATGAATACAGGGGCAAAAAATGAGACCAATGGCACTATCTTCAAAGAGCTGCTTCAGACTCCCAACTTCCGCATCAATGTGGTAAATGAGAGTGACACAGTGGAGCTGTGTGGAGCTCTAAAGGTAAAGGCAGTCACATATTGTTCAGATTAAGAGGATGTTTTTTTTTTATTATTACAAGAGGTTGCAGATTTATAATCTTCCTTCAGTGTGTTAATCAAAAACGAAATGTTGTGTGTCAGAATATCGTGGCGGTTGGTGCTGGATTCTGCGACGGTCTTGGTTTCGGCGACAACACCAAGGCGGCTGTGATCAGGCTGGGCCTGATGGAAATGGTCGCCTTCGCAAGGTTGTTCTGCAAAGGTCAAGTGAGCTCCAACACGTTCCTGGAGAGCTGCGGCGTGGCCGACCTCATCACTACCTGTTACGGAGGACGAAACCGCAAAGTCGCCGAGGCTTTTGTCAGAACATCCAAGGTGAGTTGACAGAGCTACATCATCTATTTCGAACATGTGATGGAGAGGTCATGCATTAAAAGCTGTATATTTTGCATAATATAAGTCTCTTTTCCCGAACAATCCATGGAAACAGAACCATCTACTGAGGTACGAAGTCTTTGTGTGTTCAGCAACATTAAACCTGGCTGTTTTTCCTCTCTGCAGTCTATTGCTGAACTGGAGGCAGAAATGCTCAACGGTCAGAAGCTTCAGGGTCCACAGACCTCAGCTGAGGTCTACAAAATCCTCCAAAAGAAGGACATGGTCAACAAGTGAGTGGACTTACATCTATAAAAACTGTTAAACATGCAGGATCAATACAAACACAGCTTGAATTCATACAGGCAAACACAATCTCTCACAATACTTTGACATCTGCTGAGTGTTGAGCAGACATCTTCATCTTTACTTTCAAATTACACAAAGGTTTAACTACATATTAATCTCTAAAGCGTGGAAAAAGGATCTGAGCTGTAAAGCTGTCGTTAAATG
>JAUZTA010000020.1:5492628-5502976 GCA_034780835.1 Ctenochaetus striatus
TCCCCCCCACCCCTCTCCACGGTGTAAGCAGGCAGAATTAAAAAGCGAGACCCAAAACGTATAATCTTCTCGGCCATTCATTCCTCTTCTCCCCGGACATCATTCAGAAGCAAAAATAAAGAGAGAACTGGGCTCTGTGCAGGGGGGGGGGGTGCCTCTGCGCTGACCTCGTTTCAGCCCCCCTTCCCTGCCACCCCTTCATTCAAGGCAGGCACAGGGCACGGAGACAAAATGAATTGTTTCCTGGGGCAAAGGGGGTGCACCAATCAATGTCCAATCCCCCAACTATCCATTTTCAGGCCCTGGCACTTCCTGGCATTGCTCTTTTCTTTTTTTTTTTCTTTTTAGGGCGGCGGGGTATTGATCATAGGGGTCCGAGTCACTGTGAGGCCAAGAGGTTTTTGTTTCTGAGACCTCTGTGTTTTCAAAAGGGTTTGTAATAGATGTGCGCGCTAATTGGAAACTCCTGCAAAATGCACCTAATCTCTCCACTCCTCTCCCTCCTTTAGCTCTTTTCCTCTACATGGCTATGCAAATATTTGCTTAAATTTATTTTCTCCATCATCTGTCGCATAGTTTAATGTATAACCCGTGACTAATTCAATTCACAATGAAAAAGCAAATGCAGGAAAGTCTTTTATTGCGAATTACACTGCAACTATTCTTCAGTGAAAGGACTTGTTTCATGGGAAAAAGGGGGCAAAGTTCATGCCACACACTTCACCCACTTGTTATCTCTGTTTGTGCTCACAGAGATTTCTTACTCGCGGTGACTCTTTGCACAGTGTGAAATGGGAATATGTGTTTTGGTGAATGCCTGACTGTATTGGACACAAAGGGCAGTATTGTCCCTTGTGGTGGAGTGTGGTCTATGTAGCACTTCAAAGTCAAAAGTCAAAGGGTGGAGCAACAGTGTTTCTCCAGCAGACCTTTACTGTAGTTTTCTGGCTCCGTTCTTAGAAAGAATGAAGATTAAAGTGCCATTTAAAAGGCTGCTGATTGTAATAAGTGCACAGCTGGCTAATTCTTCTCAGCTTACAAAGGAACAGTATCAAATCCGAGCCATGACGATCCATATTCATGGACAATCTGGGCTTATTATCACCGTTTATCCACGAGGCTCACAGTCTGTTTTCAGTGCAGCGATCTCTCAATGGGTTTAAGTGTTATCATTAAGCTGTTATCCCCTCACATTATCCCTGTTGTAGTTTCGGAGCTTGTCTGGGGCTCTGCGACCTCAGCTGGGTCCTCCCTTGTTCCTGGAGCAGATGTTAAAAAAGAGAGTCCCCCCCCCATCTCAAACAGCCTCACCATTCTGGTTGTACACACACACACACATGCAGACACACACACTATCCCACTGCGCCTCCTCCCTTCACCCTGGCATCTAATTAGGCCTACAGCACAAAGACTCCCAGATGTCAGCGTCCTCCTGGCCTCCTTTGATTATATCCTTTCCAACCCACTGGCTGGCTTGCCGACTGGCTGGATGGTGGGCTGGGAGGCTGGGGGGGGGTGCAGTGTGGACTATAGGCGTCGACGCGTGTCACTCCTCGCAGGTCAACACTGAACCGGTTTAACATATCTGTAATTGCTTTTGGTGTAAATCACAGGGAATCTGACAGGAGGAAGTCAGTCCTTGAATGAGGTGCAGTTGCAGGGAGGTGCTCAGACAAAGGAGCATTTAAACTAGTCAGATCTTTGACATACACTGTATTAATTTATATGAATTGTAGCTTAATCTGACTTAAAGACAAAGTCACATCTTATAATGAAAACCGTACAGTTTTACTTTAATCTCTGGATCACAAGATAGTGTGACCAAACCAGCTTTTATTGAACCAGTGCAGATTTAAATCAACATTTTCATGGCCAAGAGTCCCAAAGTGGCTGAGAAAAATTGGCCTTGGTGCTTCTTTATCGGCCTTAAACAGCCAGTCAGACTTCCAAGCATCTCTGAACACTGTTTCTGCCAAGTGAATACTTAGCAGATGAGATGCTGATCACCAGTTCTGTAAAACATTGGATGGCTTATGAATAAATGTCTGAAGTTCCATTAGAGCCTTAAATTTATATTGATGGAAAATTTCTGCAGTGTTGATGTGTGTTTTTCAGACGTGTGGTCCAGACAAACCCACTATCTCAGAGAGAAAACCCTTCAGAATGAAACCTGAAGAGGCAAATTTTAATGGAGACGTGCTGACTCTCCCTCACCATGACATTTTTTTGATGTTTAAAACCTTTAATCATGTTGGAAGTTTTACTCAAATATGAAGAGCTCAGAGTTTATAACAGGATAACATGGGCTTCAGTCTTGAGAAAACTTCTATCTATCCAAGTCAATAACGGATGTTAACAACGTATTTTTTTATCCAACTTAGAAGATTAAAAGCAGGGCAGTGCTTTAACTCTTGCTTTATTATGCCCCAAAACCATGAGACAATTTCTAATTTAATAAGGTTAAGCCATTTATGTAGTCCTCTTTAAACGTCCTAGCTGAACGCATTGACTGATGAGAGAAAACTTGTGTCTGGCTCTGATTGCTGAGTGCTGAACAGAAGAGCACCGAGTTGATTTAGACACAAATGCATGTAGTTAAACTAATAGAGGAAGTCAAGCAGATTGTAAAAAACTTATTTTTTTAAGGACATCTGTATCCTTTGCTGGCAACTATTAAATCTTGACTTCCTTTTTTTGATCTCGCATGCAAACTCGAGTCAGATTGTTGGAGCTTCAGCTGAGAGCGAAAACATTAAGCATCGCTCAGTTTGTTTAGCTGCCAGAAGAGTTAAAGGTTTTTCTTATCATCTACCTTTATCTGAATGCCTCTGATCTGGCTTTTAATGTGTTTGCTTAATCTTTAGCACTTCCGATACCTTAGTCCTTTGACTTTCTATTCCCAATGGAAAATGGTGTCAGTGTTTGCTATGTTTAGTCTTTTGGCAATCAGACACAGTGCTATAATCCATTTTAATCATTTACTCTCAATTTCCTAATAACTCCCCATATCTCTGTGTGCAATGGAAGCCGTGGGCTTCCTCTCTTAATCTCCAGCGGAAAGGAACCGAAGTGAAATGCAATCTAAACATAGAACGGAGGATTTCATCTGATGCAATACACTTGAGCAATTAGTCGTTACAAAGCCAGACTGAGAGACAGTCAGGGGTCTGATGTTTCTGTGTCATTAAAGACAGTGCATTTCGCATCCTGTTCACTGATTAGGCAGCTTCCTTATGCACCAGATAACTCAAGGGGATTCAGAAATGGGGCAGAAGGAGGAAGTGTCATGTTAGGAAATATAACATCAGTTCTGGATGAGAACGTAGCGGCTGATTCCTGCATGCAGAATGATGTTTGCAGCTTCATGTCGATAAGTTTGGACGATCCAGACTGGCAGTGGATGGAACGTGTCATGTTGATGTGTGGGGATGTTTGACAAGTGCAGTCACGCTGCTGAAGCTTCAGACAGGGTGTAACCGATATGGCCTGCAGCAGATGCAGGAAAAAAAAAAGGGGATGCTGTGGGATGCTGTTTGGGGAGTGTGGGCGCACAAGTAGGTTTGTGAGTCAAGTGAATGTAACTGACCTGAAAAAGTGGGGTAAACACAGTTCAGACTCCCTCTGTGAGCTAAGCTAACAGCAGCACCGGCAGACCTCATACTGAGGGTGTTTGGGTTGTTTGCCATGGCTTAAATGCCATGTGGCCCATTTCATTACAGTGTTTGCTAAGAAAAAAGTAATTAATAATGCTGTCAAGTCATGATGTATAGTTTTAAATGCAGTTACTTTCTGTTTTATTTTGTTAACCTTTGCCTTGTGTCTGTCATTCATCTGTGTCCCGTCAAGTTTCCCTCCTCTTGTGATTACCTGCCCTGATGGGTTTCACCTGCGCTGATTGCCTCACCTGTGTCTCACTGCTCCCAGTGTGTTTATGTTCTTCATCTTTGTCAGTTCATCTGTTTCGTTCCTGGCTCCACCTTCACTCCCTGGTTCTGTGTCCTAGTTGCCATCTTGCCCGTTCACCTGGTCCTTCCTGATTTGTTATTTATTTTTACTTTTGTTATTTCATAATTATTTAGATTTCTTTGCTCAGCATTTTTACTCTCATAGTTTTTTTTGTTTTGTATCAGCTTTTTCTAAATACAGTTTGCTTTTAGTTAGTTAATCCCTGAGTTGGTGTTTTGCTTTTTTCTTTCTCTTTTGTTTCACTCGTGACACTTTGACCCTGACATACTTATGTTACCTCTGCAATGATTATCTTATCTTTATGTGAAGTATACTCATAATAATGAGACATGCTCACACTTTGAAGCTGTTTTAAAGTGTATTTAGAAACACTTTGGTAACCAGACAGCAACTGGCTCTCTTGAACTAGTTGATTTCTTACACCTGGTTTCTGTAACCAGAGCCAAGGACAGAAGAAACTCAGTTCTCTCCACTGGATTTCTTCTATAAAAAGTTTGCCTCTTTTAAAGGAATCAGAGCATGTTTGTCTCTGAAAAAACAACTTTTGTGTTTAATTTGATATAAAACTTGCTTTAATTTTTCTGATTTTTTTGTTTTATACCTTTAACTTTGGTATGCAGATATTACTCCTCATAGTTAAGTAGAACATATCCTGTATTAAAGGGTTGGTCACACCAAGTAAATGGATTTAGATGACCTGTTGCTTATGTACACTGCAAATATATGCAGGAAAAAAACAGAAGGATCTAGATTTATGAAATTCACTCGAGTTGGGAGAAGTTGGAAGATCCATCACTCCGTGCTAGGGATGCCGTCGTTATTTAGAGTCAAATTCTGTTCATACTGATTATCATAAAAGAGGAAATCATTAAGGACAAAACAAACTTTAAAGACCTTATCAGTAAAAAAAGAACATTTGGCAGTATTTCTCAGGTAATGTGATGTTTTTTGTGTAATTTGCAGCCTAATATTACATTATGAAAGCACTGAATAAGTGTTACAGGCCTGCGACAATAGAGTCGACCATCTAGGAAGTGTTTCCTGAATCAGTAAGGTTACATTAAAATGAGATCAGCCAATATTATGAGCACTACTATAACATTATCTTGTTTCGGACAAATTGATCTAAAAGTTATCCTAATGATATCTGTTGCTAATGTCATCATCATGTTGTGATGTGTACCAGAGTGATTCAGTGTATTTTATAGTTGTCGTTCTTGGTGTGTGCAGCCCTTTTATCCACGCATGTGTGCACACGGTACTACAAGCTATGTTGTACAGACATGTTCTCTGACCCCGAGGCTTCCATCAGCTGACCTTTGACCCTGTCTTCGCCAATGAGGAAGTGGTGTGCTTACTCTGTGCACCACAACAGTGAGTGTAAAGCCCGGACTCTTTGTAAAGGAGTAGTATGCGTGAAGTGAAGTGTTTATCTTCTGCTGTGGCCTCAGTCAGGCCAGGTCAGACTGGTTCCCAGCTCTGTTTAGAGAGGCCTAGAAAAACAAAAGGGCTAAAGCTTGGGGTTGGGACGGAGGGTGGGATGCCTGGGTAATGTGAGAGCAAGCAGTAAGATCGAGTCGGAGCTTTGTGATCCTGTCAGGCCTAAGGAGAGGTCCACACTTCCGCTTTGTACTGGCTCGAAATTCAAGAGGAAGCAGTGCAACAGAAGCTAAAGAAATGGGAGAAAAAGAAAAGTAGTGATAAAGGAAAAGGACAGCAGCTGTAACTCTGTCTAAGACTGCTGCCTCTGCTCGTCCTGAGTTGGACTCTGCTCTCACATAAAAGGTGAAAGCCCATTTAATAGCGGAAACGTGACCGACCGGACATGAGGTATTCCTTGTTGACTTTCTCCCTCCTCCCCCTTTTTTCCACCTTTCTGCAGGTTTTCCCAGGTGTGTGAATCGCCGCGGGGCAGAGGGACGATGAACAGACACCTGGAGAGGAGGCAGCACTTAAAGAGATTGTCTCTTGACAGCGGCCTGCCTGTAAGTCAATCCCTAACACATGGCCTGTCAGGTTGGACACTTTGTCAGGTAACAGATACTGTGGACTGTCCTTATTTTGTCCTGATGATCTATTGCTCTACTACGTTACATTATCCCCAAAAGGAAAAGTGTTGGGATAAATTCTTCAAGTTTTGTAACCTTAGCTCCTACTGTGTGCACTGACATAACCAAATGACTAAAATTAGTGAGTAATTTGTGGGATTTGTGGTGTTTTTGTTAATGATGTTACCTTTGGGACCATGTGGTTTGTCTGGAATTCACCTCCCATAAAACGTTCCTTTGTAAATTGTGTTTGAGGTTCTGCAGATGGCGCTCTTTTGTCTTTTCATACATAGTGCTGGTGCCGTCCATCCTCTCTGTTGTGTTTATTTTAGAAGCTGGGAATTAAATATGCTTAATTTCTTGTGGTAAGGCAAATACCTTTCCTTTTTCTTGAATTCTAGGAACAGAAAAACAGTGTAAAACTTGTTATTATTGCAGTATAGATGGATTACTTTAGTTTTCTATCAATCAGACAAAAACAATCAATGCACAGTGTGTTATATCTGCTGCTGGTGTGAGAGCAGAGTGTGATGACATCATCCAGTGGCTTGGGAACATGGGAGTTGTTGTCACTGATATTAAAAACCACAAGAACAGATGACAGTGAATAATCATGCTCCATAAGGAGTGAAGAATGCAGAACAGTGAGACATGTTTTAAGACCTATGATGCCTTTAGATCTGAGTCAAACACACACACACACACACATATCCGACTGTCAAGCCGCAATCAGAAAAAAAGCAGCCTCCCCTGACTGTTTGCGAAACACTCCGGGACCGCCGGGTGATTGACAGGCTTATCTCCATGCCGGGCCGTTCTTGCGAGTCACAGGAGTGGAAACTTGTTTTGGCTCAGGGTTAACTGAAGGTGAGTCTGCTCGCGAGTGCCCCTTTGGAATGTCAAGTGCAGCCATATAGCGGCTGCTGTGTTGTGTCTGCATCAGAGAAAAGATGCCCGATTCCCCCTCAGTGCGTACAGTGCAGCCACTTCAGAGGAAATAATGAATCACAAGTCTGAAAATAGCATCTTGATATTAAGAATGCTGAATTCTTAGTGTAGCTAATTAGAATGGCATATCTCTCCTTTGAAGAACACCATAAACCCATTAAGTGGTATGTGGATATAAGCTGCCATTTCTTGGTTATTTTTGTTGTTTATGGTGGAGTTTGAGGCTTTAATGTAGTCAGAGATGTCAACATACTTTATTGGCATAACCTTTTCTTCCTTCTTATCCATGCATTGTCTGTTTTACCCTTTATTAGCATCTAGTTTGACCTTTTATAACACTGAGAGAGTCTTGTACCCAAAGTGTTGCCCGTCTAAGAATCACAGAGATTGACATAACATAAACACACCATCCTTAAATAGCAGATAACTTCTGTGATCCACAGAACATCAAAAATTGACACTAGGAGACACAAACCCTTCAGTCTGTCTGTCATTTTGTACTGAAACTGTGACATGAGAGCAAATCCGGAAGAAACAGCAGAGCGGGACAAGCTGCTGTAGTCTGCTTATTTATAATTCATCCACACTGGGTTAGCTTTGTGAATGAGTAACTTCCTGGGACTCGCTGGGCGATTACTCGGCGATGTGGTTTGTGATGTTTCTTATCCGACATCCGGCTGATTCATAAAAGCTTCAAGAACGTTATATCACTATCATTTATAGTTACTGGTTGATAAGAGATTTACTGCGGCTTTAATTGCTTTAATTGGATACACGGTGGCCTGATTTACTGTGCAACTGAAAGTAGGTCATATTTGTGATATGGGTTTATGATTCAACATGCTCACATTTGTCTGCTTGACTATCCATGCATGCATCTTTCCCCCTTTTTTATTTTTTCCCCTCTGTTCGCCTTCCCCTTCTCTTGTGCGCTTGTTTGACTTTCCCTCTCTGGTCTGCTTGTAACTCTCACTCCCTTTCTCTCCTCTCGCATCTGTACTTAAGTCCGTCTCTTTGTTGTACTTTATCTCTTTCCTCTTTCTGTCCCCGTTTCCTCCCTTAATGATTTATTCTCACTCGGGGCAGCAGGAGCATAAGGGTGCTGGGTTGTATTAATAGTGGGACATGAGGGAGCCCGAAGCGTTTTTGGGAAAGGTCCAGCATGCTGGAGATCTGGTGGCAATGTGCAGATTTGATTCCATGGCATGGGCAACCATGAAGGGTGCAGTCTCCTTTGTCGTAGCAAATTTGTCCCTTATTTGATTCAAGTTAAATGAATGTAGTTTCTTTATATATGTCTTTTTTGTACCATTTCAAACCAAGATTAGCTCATTTATGCAATTTTTCAAACACTGTACCCCACTTTTTAGCTTTTTTTAAATATAGACATATTTGATTTGGAAGCCGAGATGACAAACAGTTACAGAGGTTATAGAAGGATAATTATTGCCTTCATTATAGTTTATTTAGTTATTTTGTCATAGCATGGAGCTGGAAAACAAATCAAAATGGTCACGTGTTCATCACCGGCAGACATAAAAGGAGGTGATCATACCTGTAACCATGAATTAATGTCTTTTGCTGCTTCAAGCTGAAGACAAAATCCAGACATTAGTAGTTGTTTGTGGGGTTTTCCATCAGTGTTAAAGGGGTATTACTGTTAAAAAAGGCAGGAAATATTTCTGTAAAAGATTCCTTGTTCTAATACTTGACTTGAAATCATTTTATCTTTTCAAAGGAAGCATTTACTCTGTTATCATAATCGTGTTTAATCAATGACACAGGCATCAGCCTCTGAACCACTGTCAATGTAATGTTGTTTACTGTGTGAGCTTCAAACTAACAGTGTTTCAAAGACGAGATAATAGTGTGTTCACTGGTTATTATCTATGCTGCATGTTCTGTTCAGCCACAATTCAGTCCGTTCCAGGCCACTGAGTTTGTCTCCAAACTCAAACCTGAGTGCTGATGGGGGCCATGATGTCTGTGGCCCTTGTGGCCCTGCCGGCCCTGGCACAGATAAACCTACTAAGTCCTGTAAACACTCCTTTTCCTGGGAGGATATGAGCCTCCGATACATTTATTTTTTCAGGCATCTGAGAAAACACAAGAGGCTGTTTCTGAAAATTCCGTCAGTCGACAAGCATGAGCTTTCATGGCTCTGGTTTTTCCCTCTGCGTCACCTGTGAACCAGTTATGTCCAGTTTGACTGAATTGTGCATTTTATATAACATAGTATGTAACCAGGACATATGACCCTATATGACACAGCGTACTGACAAAGTGCTGCTTACTCAAACTCATCACAAGGTTGTCACCCTGCTTGCGTAAGACTTCACTCTTCATGCAGAAAATGCTTGGCCTTGTTTTGTTGCTGTGACACATTTTTTAGACATTCCACATGTTTCATGGGCTGTTAGGATGATGAACAAGAGAGATTTTTTTAGCCAGGGACGCCCCTGACAGATTTTTCAGTTCACGCTAGCACACAGACATCGAGACAAAACACCATATGTCAGCCGAGGACCAGGTGAAATATTTATGTCTGCTCTTTTTTGGATGGATTACATGGCCTAGCTTCATACAAAGCTTCTATCAATTGTCTAGGGCTAATTTGGTGAACATGGGGCTTGAATGTCAGTCAAGACCACCACCTCACACATGCATAATGCATCGAGCCAGCATATGTTTCCTCAGTGTATGCAGGCGACGTTTAAGGGAATTTTCCTGGGTGTGTTTGCTTCAAAGCTGCTCAAAGCTGCAGGCTTCCTTCAAATTAGTCATTGACTTTATGTCTTTGTGTACGTTTGTGTGTGTTTTATGCATCTTCAGTGGCAGCAATGCATATTTGTTAATGAACTGGACCCTTAGTCAGCATTATCAGCATCTTATTGATGTGCTTCACCACATCCCCTGACTCCTGGAGCAGGAAATAGGCTGGGCTGGATCAGGGTATGTAGATCAGCGATGGCCCGGAGTCGCAGCAGTTACAGCAGCGCTTGTGAGTAACTGGGCCACCATTTGCATTACATAACTGCAGTGTTGCTGGGTTGATTCTATGCCTCTATTTATTTTTATCATTTGATGCCCGCCCGCAGATGAGACTCTTCGTCATGCAGGGACGCGCACGGTGAGCCCGATGGCTGCGAACGGTCTGTGAGCTGCTGCCAGCCAGCTTTAACTAGGTCATGGCAGAGGCTCTGTCAGAGGTCTATCCTATTTACAAGAGGCCATCTCAGGGCTTTAATTCAAAATGTACAACAAGGTAAACATCGATAAACATGGTTTCTCAACGAAATAAAACCATCAGGCTCGCTCAGAGTAATCTACGAAAAGTAGAATTCTCCTATTCACTTATTTAACTGACGACAGTATTTGAGTAGATA
>JAUZTA010000020.1:5525162-5537015 GCA_034780835.1 Ctenochaetus striatus
CGATAAAGCAGAGGCCCCGAAGCTATTGCACGTGAAATGTCAGGGAATCTGACAAAGTGTTCCGAGAAAGAAATATCTCTGCGAAAACACGCTCTTGGAGGTCATGAGATTGTTGCTGAATAGACTTTGTCATGTTTGTGGTGTTTGATTCATTACCTGGGATGTTACCCTCTTTTGTCCTCACAGCTGAACTTTCTCAGAGTAGGTAATGTTTTCTTTCTCTCTTGTCTTATTTTTCTTTGGATTTCGCTTAGTGTTATTCGTCAGAGTCATAAAACAAGTTGATCTCTGGGTCGTTTCAGGTATCTTAATTTTTTTTCTGGACTTGTCGACAAGCCGAAAACAGTGAACTGGACCAAACTCTGCAGACAGAGTGTAAAGTAAGCACTGGTCAACATGATAACACAAAGAACGCCATCAGACTGTAATGAGAAAAGGCTGGAGAACTGCTGGAGATGCGAGCTGTGTGCTGCAGATAATGCTCAGTGGATCCTCAATCTATAATGTGCCTAATTTCCCGTGAAGGAACACAGTCGCTGCCACTTTATCGGCCCTCGCTTGGGTCTCGCAGATGCTCTGGCTTCGGCTTTGGCATGGCTCGGTGAGGTGCGGCGCCTGTCTGTCACAGCCTGCGTAAACAGAAGCCCAACTTCCCCCTACGAACCGAGCAACATCTGTTTAGCATCAGCCCTCGGCTCTGATCGGCTCCTTCCCCCTGTCACTTTCCAAAGAGTTTCTCCCAGTCTCTCATGGTCTCTGTCTCTTTGCTCTTTCCTTTGATTTGAAGTAATGACATCATCGACTGTGTGTTACAGACATTGCTGGTTCATGCACCATAATAAATAATAGCTGCTGTCATTGAGTTTTCATCGAATCTTGCCTTTGGGCTCCTTTGTTGATCAGTTTTAGGGTGACGGAGGCTGTTGAGGTCTTTGCAGGTCAGAAAAAAACAAGTTTGGGGGCAGAAAAAAAGAACTGACAGACATTTCAAAGCTGCCATTTAAACATGAAACTGAATGTGATGATTTGCTGAGTGTAAATTCAGAAAAGTCCCTGTGTTTTTGAAGATTGTAGTGATCAGCCAGAGCTTGATTAGCCTGTTTAGGCCTTCTTCAAGTTTACACAGAAATCAGTCAGTGCAGTATTTCATCAACGGTTGTTGTAAGCTGTAAGTTTAAACAGAGAAACTGTTTGGCACTTGTTGGTGAATTTTGCAACTGGATTGTGCCAGTTTAGAGCTCGACATGCACCACACAACCACAAACCAATTCAACAAGAAAATCAACAACAGAATGTGTTGGATTGATGTAATTGCTGTAATAAATGTGAGAATAAATTCCCTGAACTGTTGCAGTTCAAAGTCAAATCAACCTCCTTTTTCAATCTCTTTGATTTTCTGCATTTTCTTTGTTTTTTTTCATCTTTCAGCCTCATCAGAGGATTTATGCTTTTCCAAATTTTTGATGTCCTCCCTCTCTTTGTTGCTTTCACCTCTTTAACCTCTCTGATCCTGTCTGTCTCTCACTTATTCTCTCTCTCTGTGTCCAACAGCAGCTCTTTTTTTCCCTCCTGTGCTCCTGTGGGTTGCCAGGTCCACGTTTCCTTTTCATTTCTGTCATCGCCACGTTCCCTCCCACACCAACTACACCTGACTGAATATTGGTCCCTAGTTGATAATAAACTCCAGCAACTCCCCCCCAGGCTTGTTAAATCTGGGCAGGGGTGCATTGCACACTTGTAGCCCCTGTATGTTCCCTGTTTCCTTGATTCCCATCCTGTCTGGAAACATCGGCACCAGCGCGGACACACAGTGTATTTGTTTTTTTCCCAAATGCAGCATTCCTCGACAACTCCTCCCTTCTGCGTGTTTTTGCAGATTTAAAAATGAAAAAAAACAAAAGGGGAGAGGATGTGATTGTAGAGACAGAGGAAACAGAGAGAGGGGCGGATATAGAAGTTGGAAAAATAAGTTTAATGTATCCAAAACTCTCAGTCAAACTATACCAGCATTTTTTACTTTCCAAGGACTTATTTGTATTCCTGAAATAAATTATGCTGATGTCTTTTGCGTAGAATCCATTTTTTGTGAACTTTGACAACTGATTTTGCACTGTTAAATAATAAGAAACTATTTAAATTGTGCGGATATTTTGGGAAAGAGTAATGAGTGAAGTCTCCAATATGACTGAAACTATGCTATAAGCTGTGATTTCCCAACAAATTAAAATACTTCTTTCCTCTTTGTGTCCAATTTGCCATAAATGAAAGTAGCCACATGCACAAATATCAAATTCACAGCCCATAAGTTTGATCCTGGTCTTACTGGGCAGTAACTGTCAGTTTTTTCACACATTATATGATATAAAATCAGTTACAATTGATCAACAAGATAAAGTGTTGGTCAAAAACTAAACAGGTATGGAGATTTATATAATACTCTCCTCTGTTCATTTTGTAATTTTTCTGGCTTTTATTTTGAAAAGTTGCATGCCAGGGCCACAAATTAACATGGCTTATCTTTATTTAGAGATTCAGTAAAAACCACACAATCTCAGACATGCACATGCAAGCTCTGGCACAGGTCTCCTCCACACAGGTAGCTCTGTGGAAGTGGTTGAATAGCCATGTCAGATCCAATGTATTTCATTCCTCAACTACATTTTCGGCTCCCCCCTGTGAGATTTGCACTGTGAACAGCTTTGCCACTGTTCCCAACAGGCATGAATGGCCCACTCTGTCAGACTCAAAGAGCAGAGGAGGAGCCCAAAAAACAGACGGGGGGTTATTTGAACATTAGACGTATCTTAATGTTTGGAAAGATAATCTGCTGGGATTTGGATTCCTGACGGTGGCGAGGTGTTGATGTTTGGGCTGGGCCGGGCCGTAGGTGCTGCTGGAGGAAGAACATCAGATAACCTGAACTGCTGAAACTCACCTCAGATGATGAACAGGCTCCCTTTTGTATCTCAAGTAATCCATATTCCCCGACACTCTTGCATTTGGGGCAGGTAGGAAGATGAAGAATATCCTACTCACTGGAGGGATTTGTTACACAAATGTCCACGGCTCAATAAGGCCACTGTGTGAGTCTCCACAACTTCACAGTCATTAAGCTTTGAGGCACTATTAAGCAGTGTAACTCTGGGCTCAGTTTCAGCATCATTTATTAAGTGATGGTTCATTAACTGTGAGGTAGTGAGAGGTAGATTTGATTATTTGGAAAAAAAATTATATTAGTAATCCATGTATTTAGAAAGATTTTGCTTATAACAAATTAACTATGGTTGAGGTATGGTCAGGGTTATGCAACTGAAACACTTGGTTAAAGTTATTAATCTCAGTTTTTTTAAATAGCACCCATTTTTGTTACTATTAGGTCTATTTTCTTGCACACTGGCTGTTTAATGCTTGTATTTACAGTCTGTGTGGTAGTTCTTACTGTTTGAAGTGTCGTCCTCCAGTCCTATGCTAGATTTTAGTTGCCTTAACATGCATGAGGAGATTTAAAATGATGCAAATATACAATCAGACTTCACTCTTTGCATTGTTATCTCATCAATAATAGCATCATTGTCACTACACTCTTTCTACCTACTAGCAGAACTTAGGATGCTAGTTAAGCAAAGGGAACATTTTACTTTGACTGTTTCACATGAAAAGTATCAACAATCTTGAGAAATACTAAATGGTTTTTATTGTCAAGAAGCTCCAGGAAAGGCAAATTTAGATGTGATCCCTTTTTGATGGATCATTTTTGGCAAATCATCCAGACTGAATTTAGAAGGTAGATTATGGCTTGGCAAAGAAAACACTTGAGGATTATCAATGGTTCTGCAGAAGAAGAAGATAAAAGAGGAGTGATGACTGATAAAAGTGAAATGGATGTGACTGAGGCGCAGAATCATCCAGTACTGACATGATTTTTAGGGATAATGGGCTGAATCAGACTGTCAAGATGAGTTCAAATAAGCTATAAAGATGGGAAAAGTTTTAATCACGGCTGATCTCTTGGGAAAGCTGCAGAGCCACACAGATACAAAGTCATTAATTTGCTCTGTCCATCCTGTCTGCACATCTAAATCATTATTCTGTCATCACAATAATCTGTCAATCAACAATTTCCTTGATGAATTCATCAAATCATCGTATTACAGGAAACAGTCGCCCTTCTTTAGGTATCTGCAGCGTGATAGAAACATCTTTGATCCCGTCCATCCTGACACCAAACCATATTTCCCAGATAAAGCTGACAGCACACAGGTCTCAGTATCATTTTCTCATGTGAAAAATCACACATATTAACCTGAGTAGCTGCCCTTTCACTGATAAAAAGCATGGGTTATCGGCTGAGTTATCAGGCTCTGAGGATATGAGAGCTCGATGGCTGGGCTGATGCTGTGATACCAGGTCGTTGGGATGTGAATAACGACCTCTGAGTGAAGGATCATCAGCCCGGAGCCTCAAAACATGCTGATAAGAGTAATGAATTTAACCGAGGCCGCCTGATATGCAAAGACCTGATACAAGCAGAGGCAGGTTTCTAGAAATCTGCTTGCAGAGCCCATCAGTCATACTGATTAGTTCATTACCTCACAGTGATAGGATCACTGTCACTTTGAATTATATTGGCATACAGGAATACATTTTCATTGGTTGCTGATTAAATTTGCTATGTTTGCATCTTTTCTAATGATGAGCACATAAACTTAGGAGTGCTGGACGGCGGGAGTACTTGGCTGCAAACCCAGGCGTGTTTTAGGCAGGAGGCCAAGGCTAACAGACGTATCAGATGTGGAATATCTCCCACATCTTGAAAAGTCACTGTCATAATTCATCCTCAAGTGCGCCGTAAAAGCACACCCACAAAGAAATCTTACATTCTATTGGCATAACCTTTGACTCGCAGAAGCCCGTATGGGAGCTCCGTTTTCTGTCAAACCCTGCGGCTCAGGGTTTTTGCAGTTGGTTTGGCTTTCCCAGAGGCCACACTGGCATGTCATCAGACGGTGTAAAAATCCGTGGAAAGCGTAGTTGGTTGGTAAATCAGGTTGGGGTGCAGGGAAAGAGAGTGCAGAGGTTGTGACCTTGTCTTTGGCAGGGTCTTATCCCCAGAGCTCACTGCAGGGGCTGCAGACCTCAAGAAAGGTGTCTTATCTTTAACACCAGCCGGAGCCTCTGATTTGCAGACACATCAAGGTGATGGAGGGAAACTCATCACGGCAAAGACTTCAAGGAACGCACCCTGACCTCGGCCACATCTAGGTCAGAGTTTTATCTAGCTTAAGGTTTGTTTGTTTTCTGTAGTCAACTCCACAGAGGCCCATATAGGAACCAGACGCTCGTCTAGGATGTGATTCCATCCCTCTTAATCTTCAAGAATGTGTGAAAGAGCCGAGCGTGCTAGCAGGCTCATATGGATGAATAATGCATCTGATGTTTTACGACTAAAAATCTGGACCATTAATCTTAAACACACTGCATACGGTTTCTGTGTCAGTCAGACTGTCTGTTTGCATGTTGGTTTAGTTTTTACCAGCACTTTATTCTTTTTTTCCCCCCTCCCTCTATTCTTCTTGATGGGGGATGGCACTCACATTTTTAAAATTTCATAAAGGCAAAGGAGCAGTTTGAGGGGAGTGGATGTGGGACTCAAGCCGTGCAGAAGGCGGGCGGCTTTTCCCTCGACAGCTAAGGAGTGCCTCCTTATCAAACGCTCTCACACACATGAGTAAACATGGCCGGATAAACACCGCTGAGAACCTGCGGTCATGAAGCAGGGACATCAGCAAACACATTACCTGCTAGGATAACCCTTGCTCAGATCACAACAGAAAATATCTGTATCACTTCCAACTCTTGCTGTTCGTGAAATAGTTTGAAATTGCTGCACTTTTATCTCCATGAGTGAAATTGCTTAACCTTAATATGACTTTTAATAATCTACAAGTGTACTTGCTGCAACAGAACTTAAAATATTCTCTCTTTACGGAGCTGATAAGGGAGTAAATAAAAGCCAAACTAATATAAAAATCAACTGATGTTGGCCTGTTAGATATATGCTCCTATGAAAACTTTTGCTTTACAGAACATTATGCAAATAAAACGCTTGATGTAAATTAATTATTAAATCACAAATGAACTGTGCTGTTTCAATGCACTTTTGGATAATCAAATTTTTGTTCAACTGTTAATATTGGAATCAGCATCAGCCCCAAAAACACAGTATAGATCAGCCTTTTCTTCATTTACTTAAATGATTTTTTAACTTGCACAACAGTTCTAGAGATTTTTGCTATTATGGAAATCAGATTCACTCAAATTGTGAAAATGAGGACCTTTAAAGACTCTGAGTACAAAATATACACATATAAAAATATAAATATTTTGAATCTGTCGTCTTGATGTAATATGACACACAGCAGTCAATCAAAAATGTTTCCTGTTCAACTTAATTCCCAAAAAATCTTTAAATTGCACGTCTCCTTGCTAACAAGAAAACTTTTTTTCTAAACCTCCTTATGATTTAGTAAACTGGGGGTGATTATACACTCCTTAAGAGCTTATAGCCCGGGACGTTTTAACCACTGTAAATAAGTGTTGGGCCGTGCTGTAGATGCAAGAACCCTGTTTCTGAGAAATTTACCCCAGATAAAGTCTCAGAGTCAGTAAATTCAGTTTTTTTTCCAGTCTGCATGTGCGTACCTGGGCCTCGTGGGAACGGTGCAGCTTTCACTCATGCTGTAAAACCGTCAGGAATAACGCCTGGCTGAAGATATAACACGCGGCATTACATACATGAGTCATGCTTTAAATCTCTGCTTTAAATCCCCTCCTGTTTCACATGACAACAAGCATGCCGCATTCTCTGCATTCCTTCATGTGTGCCGAGGATTATTTCAGTGCCCTGTCATTAGGAAAGGTCTACGTGATGACAACACAGACTTAGGCAGCTTTACTTCATGTTTGATGTGGCCTGTAAATATTTCTCCTGACATGGGACTTTCATGAAGAAGGCTCCCTTTTGTGCAGCAGCCATTATGGGATTGTGCTGCTGATGGTCTTTCAGAGACGAATGTTTTACTATTGCCTGCCTAAGGAAAAGTCTGCACATTTTTTTTGATTATATGTCAACATGTTGCTGCTCTGCTTGCTTGTAGCAACTGTATTTTGTTATTATGTGCTACAGTTTGCTGTTGCTGTTGCTCACCATTGTCTTTAATATTTCAAACACACTGCTACAAGCTTCACCCCATCCACCAACTCAGAAAAGCAACACAGACGTGATCATTTGTCATGGCTTTTGCTATTGATTAACTGCTGCTGCTGCAGTCAACAGTAAATTTAACTTTGGGAACTTAGCTGAGTGCTAATGGCCTTTCAGCTTGTGTGTGAGTGGCATTCTGGCTGCATTTTGAGACTAGCAGATGGCTCTGGGGCACTGTTGTTCAACACTGTAATTGGTTGCTTTCCAAACATAAAAAGATTTGTCACACCAGTTAAGTCAAAATTAATGATGGCAGCGATGGAGGAGATGATGAAAAGATCAGGAGAGGGATGTTTTGTTGGTTTTGGTAAGAAAAAAAAATGAAATTATGACAGAAATTGGAAAATGTGGCACCACACTGTTGGACATCGATCTGTTGTCGTGCTTTGGCATCGGCCCGATTTGCCTAATGGTCACCCAGAGTGCCCTTGACTAGCAACTCTGCAGGAAGCCTGGGCCGTTGCCATGTTCTGCTGGCATCAGAGCAAGCTGGCGGTGATGAGTGTCTTCGAGTGGCGGACTCAGATGTGAGATTAAGGGTAATAATTGCTTCAGAAGGAGCAGCGGGAGAGCGGCACCCTGGGAGGAGCGGGGAGACAAAACAACAGCTCTTACTGTATTTAGACCAGCAGCATGTGCTTCTGAACATCTGGTCTAATGCGAGTTTAGTCTCAAGGCCACAGGTTAAGAAAGCCCATGCAGTGATAGCAGGAGGACTTAAGTCTGGTCAGGCCCCAAAGGCGGGTCATAGGGAGGTCAGAATCCACCTTCACATTATTCCAGGCAAATTATGTACAGTTCTTTTACTGTTTTAGGCTTGCAGATACTGGATGAATGACTGTGTATGAATAAGAAACCAAAATTGTATGACTTTTTTGTAACAAAGGAGACATCTATTTGTTGGGTTACTGTTTTTGTCTGCATCATATGCTAACATGTTATTTTTATCCACCCAATGCAAAATGGCAATGTGGTTCCCCAGAAATATGCATTGTTTTGATGTCTCATTGTTCCAAAAGTCACATTTCCATACAGACCTAACAGTTTTTTTGTGTGTGTGCACATACTAATTTTTCATATTCATGGTGAAACAACAGGGGTTCTCGGAAAAAGTTTGAAAAATACAGGCAAAGGGTTTGTTTTTCAATTCCCTGTGGTTTCAAAAGTTCTTTTTTGCTTCATTAGAAACAGAAAAATGGATGCTCAGAGGCAGCGATAAATAAAAAATTAAACAGAAAATTGGAGCTTCGGTTGTAGTCAAAGTAAAGACAAAGGTTTTATTGATAGTATATTGTATAAGCAGAGCAAACGAAATGAGTGTCTTAGATCCTGCTACTTTCTTTCTTCTACAATGAGATTCTTGGCCTGGTGACCTCTTCATGGGAATCCCCATTATTCAATTACACTCCGCGAGCACATGACCGGAGTGTCTAGAAATCAATGGAGAGCATCTGTCCCACTGAGATAAGCGTTTATCCAGGAGATGCGTCATGAGTTGTCAAGCTAACATCTAATTAATTAGTCTTAAACCAAGACCACACTAATCTGACTGTCTTTAAGTCACAACTGGCTGTGTGATATACTGTAGGTAGACCTCAAATGTCTGAAACCCAGATGGCTGAAGAATGGGGGTCTATGTGGTCTTTTTCTTGCCTTTGCAACCCCCCGCTCTGCCTTATGTAGTCAGACCACTAAGAGGCAAATCATTAGGCCACAGCCAAGAAATCCTGACATCTGTTTTTTCCATTCTGCTCTCAGCCTTAGCTCATTTCGTCCGTGCTGTAACTCAGTAGCGCACGTTTTGTGAGTGTGGGCTATTCCCCAGCTGACATTACACAGCTGGGCTCGCTCCTGAGCCAGCCCGTCAGAAAGTTTCCCAGAGGTGCTTCTGGAGTTACACACACAGACAAGAGAGAGACACAAAGAGAGACTAAACTGATTAATCGCACCATCTTGAAAGTACTTCTGTTCTGTTCACACATTTATAAAAACAAAGTGGAGGAATTAAACAGTCCAGTCAGGATTTTGCAGCATGTCATAAATGTATTTAATCATTGAAAATTCATTGTTTTTATAATGAAGCTCAGTTGATCATATTTAGGGAGAAGACCTTGAAAAAGTCTGTCTGTGTTTCTGATTAATCTGTATTAAATTTGTATGTTTGCTCACTGACTCTATTGTTCATTTTTGGCTTTTTGCATCTCTGCTTGGCAGGAATACATGGACGCCAACAAATGCATTGACGAGCTACTCAAACAGCTTGAAGAGGAGCGGCGAAATGTCCGAAGGTAAGAGTTTCCTTAAGATTTTTTTGGGCAGATGTTTTATTGCCTAAGAATATCAGCAGCTGCCTGCAATCCATTCCCAACCAGAGGCAGCAGAACAATGTTGTTTGGTTTTGAGTGCGAGACAAGCTTTGTACGCTGTTCTTGAGAAATGCTTTTTGTGCTGGAAGCCCACTAAAAAGTGACAGACAAAGGGGAGACTCTAGTCCCACTGTGGGGTTGACTGAGGGCATTTCTCATGGAGGTCCTTTGGATTTGCCCAGACAATGGGAATGGAGAGCTTATGGTGCCAATCTAATGACCTTGTCCCCTCCATGCTCCTATCGTCCTGGTCCTTCCAGTGATGCACTGCAAAAGAGACAATTTTTTAAACTTCACCGTCTTTTGTACAACCCTCTCTCCATCTCAATGGAGCTGTACTCCCCCGGCTTAAAGTAATTTTACCCTTGAGTGAGCAGAGAGGGCCTGGGGGTTGGACTCAGGGGTGTAGGGGTCTAAGGGTGGGTGGCTGGGGGGGTGGATGACCACTGACCATCCCCTTTACTAAGCCAGGGCAGCCCCTTAATAAAGGAAGTGATGTGTAAAGGAATGACCCTCTCGTCTATGTCATCCCCACCCCTCTTTATAAGACAGGGGAGTCATCTTTGGTGACACCCAAAGTGACCTAATGCTTGCTGAGAAAGAGCCAAATGTCTCAGAAGGGACTGACCCATGTTTGGACCCGAGGATCAACTCATTTCAAAGCCATGAACTTGTAAACTCTCAAAGCAATTGGAGTTGATATCTTAACCAAGATTAGCAGTTCGGCAGAGTTGGTCTGTTGATGCAACTGTAGTCCAAACTGAAGTGTCTTTAAATAATCAGACAGATTGCTATGACATAACTTAAGTCGTTGTAGTAGAGTTCTTGATTTTTGGACTGACAAAAAGCCAAAATACTTAATTTCCATTTATACTGTCTGATGTGCTTCTAGGGTTTATGTGTGCAATTGTAAGTTCGTAAAGGAAGTCTGTTATATCAACAAAGTGATGATTAATTTGATGTGTTGAGATGCAAGCTGTTATTTGTCAAGACAACCTTGAACATTGCTCTGCCATGCAGACAAATGTGTACTATGTCACAATAAAAGCTGGATTTACTTTAAAGGGACACTCAGGGAGAAGCTGTATTCGTAAACTAACTTCAAACTTGACTTATGATATGACTTTTCAAGTGTATCTTTTTAAAAACAAGGATAAAACACTGGTTTCTGCAGTCCTTTTGGTTCATTTGAAGGCCACTGCTCAATAAGAGAGCAGCTTCCATTGAGCACTAGTGTTTCCTCCCTTGCTCCTATCTTCTACATGATACAGTGACCAGTAAAACTGCAAGAAACCTCGCCTGGCTGAGCTGCAGTCTAGCCATTGTAAAGAAATCACCACACCTTCAGTTTTCAGAAACAACACACCACCAGGCAGGATTTGTCCTTGTTTCTTTACCAGTGTTGGTTGATTCAGAGTGCTGACAGTGATAAATGACTTCACAAAGGCTTTTGTTCAGCTAAAACACAGACCTCAAGTCGGAAAAACGCCTCTTTCCCCTTATTAGGCAGCATCTCACGACGCTATGGATGTCTGCCTCCACCCATCAGAATATGGGGCCCATCAATCAGTCAGGAGGAGAGAGAGGAGCCTATACATTCCTCCAGTTATCTGCATCCCTTCCTCATGACCCACTGACCTGCTGCATTCATGCCTCTCATTGTACCATATTATAGGGTGGTTTCACACTGGGGAAGTACACAGATTGGACAGTTATGACTCTTTTTCAAGCCAGACTATCTTTTTGAGCTAATGAGGTTGAAGGAATATCAAATATACCTGTTTTTATATCAAAAAAAGAAGAGGATTGTTAGTTTTTCAATCAAAGGAAGAGGAATTCTTAAGTATCCAACTTTTGAGCATTAATGAAAGTTTGAATTTTTCCTTTTTTTATTGAGGACAACAGCAGAAGTGAGCTTGGATGTAATAATTGGCTGCTTTTTTAACACCAGGATCACTGAACCAGACTCCTTTTTAGTCTAGTTCTTGTAACTGGGGCCATGACTTGTTGTTAACAATAGCTAGTCATGGCCAAAGCCAATCTGAACAGTAAGATTATTGTTTGATTGCACAGTTTGTGGCATGAAAATGTCATACTGATACATCCCTAAAGATTTGGATTTTTTGTGATATTGAAAGATGCTGCAAAAGTGGTTTAAGAAGCCTTTTCGGACTAATTTTATGCCTTTTTTTTTTTTTTTTTTTTCTTAGTTGTCTGTATTAT
>JAUZTA010000020.1:5560697-5575600 GCA_034780835.1 Ctenochaetus striatus
TGGCCGCGTCACCCACTAAACAATGATCAAACGCTGACTCACTCTTATTTTCTCTCTTCCTTCCTCTCCTCTGCCCTCTGTTTAGGGAAAAGCTGGCCGTGGCTCGCCTGCAGAGGGAAGTCGCACGGAGCAAGAGCGAAGGAACAATGGTAAAGTACAGTCTAACTGCTCGTCCCCTATAATCTGCACAAAGCCAAAAAAGCCACAGTATGCTCACTTCACACACACACACACGCACACACACACACTGTCAAGCTCTGCCAAGCCCTCACATTGGCCAGAGTCAGTCTTTAGTGTCTAAACACTTCATCAGTTGAAAGACAAGTCTTGAGAAATGTGGCATCGTTTCTTCAGCCATTCAGTACAATAACAACAATGCTAACTGTGCCGAAATCAAGTAAAATCTAAAATAATCACATTTCATGCTTAAACTAGGAAATATCTGACCAAAAAATGAGAATCTAAACATTTAAGCTCTCTGTTTTTGTCAGATTCTGATAATCTGTGCTATGATTGAACATTTTTACCTAAAAAACACCAAGATTTGAAGTCCTGGTTGCCACTTGGTTGCATAAACTTCATTCACTCTGCAGCAACAACAGGTATCAGATGCGTGTTCAGGTTGTGTAACATTACAAAGCTGCAGCTTGGGCTTAATCTGCAAGCACAGCTTTACTGGAAATTGCTGATATTGAGCTTTTACTTCTTTTTTAAGAAAACTTGTGTAAGCAGGGAGAAAGGCATCAGGAGGTGGAGATCTGCGTGTTTATTTCTGTTTGCACGTTCGTCTGCTTGGACGAGCGCATATACATGTGTGTTTAACGGAGGTCAGAAAGTGAAACAGTCGAACCACGTGATGAGGCAGAGCTCAGCTGATTGCAGCCTCCGAGCAGAGGCCCTAACCACAGGCCCAGCTGTTCCACTGCACCCCTGTGACGCCTCTGATTCTCTTTATGGCAGCCGGCCTAAAGCGGCAGCACACGAGGGCTCGAACACTATGAGATTTTCACGCTATTTGTGTGATTCTCTATTGATTCCTGAAGGAGGAATGCTTGGTTTTCCTTCCAGCCTTTCCCCACAACGATGAGGAGGTCAGATGATGGGGTCGGATGCAGAGCAGAAGCCCTGGAGCTCAGCAAAGGCTCAGTGTGTAGCTCAGTGTGTAGCTCAGGGGCACTTAAGCACAGCAGATTCTTGCTGTCATGAGGCTTGTTTTAGACACAATAGGTGAACTTAAGACATGTGTTAGAGGCTCATAATGAAATGAATCTACCATGTGAATGGTTCTGTTGTGGAAAAACAGTTAATTCATTTGTTTTGCAACAGTTCATGAACTGCAAACACTGAAAACTTGAGTGACCCAGTCATATTTAAAGAATATGAGTGCAACTATAGACAGCTATAGCTTCCAGGACTTGTTTACATCAGCCTTTTTCAACCATCAACATAAAGACAAAGTCATGTTTACCTCTTTTTTCACCCACTTCCCCGTCTCACTGACCTCCTTGTGACTCCTCCACTACTGTAAACCCAGTTATGCTTATGTGTGTGAAACACGAAGGCTCAGTATTGATTTCCACAGTGTAGTGGATAAACTGTAGATGACTGGAATGCGTGCATCCTCCAATGAACCACACATATCAGTGCATGACCATCAGAGTCATGTGAGCAGCCAGTGACTCACGTTGGATTGTTGGAATAAATGGAGCTAAAGTGATCAGTTGAAGTCACTGTCACACCTGTAAGTCAGGTTCACTTGATCCAGAGCAAAGAAATACTTAAATATATATTAATGTTTGAATTAATGATTAATTTCATGTTCACAATAAGTTGTTATTTTTGAACTCTGGATGTTAGCAAGATAAGAAAAAAATCCTAACAAAAGGTTTTTTCAGTTGACTCACAGCGAGTCATGCTGCACTTAAGCATGCTTCATGGGTTTATTTGCCCTTTCTTGGGGTCACAGAGAGGTCACAAAGAAGTAGGTGCAGCCTGCAGCCAGAGCCCATATGTTATAAATACTGTTTGACAGCTAGAAATGCAATAGTAGCTGTGAAAAACAGAGCACTCACTAAGTTTAACAGGTTTTTAAATGATTTTAATGAATGAAAGCAGAAAACAAAGCCTTCAACTTTGTGTGATTAAATAGGAGATGAATTTCATGACAGTTTCGGACAAATAGAAGACAGATAGAAGGCAAATTTTTGGTTGTTTAGCTTCAGAATTCATGCAAAAGTCTCTCTACTTTGAAGATGTTTTGCCGTCAGTCTTCTTGCAGTTGTTTGGTCCGCACCTTAGTTCCACCAACAGCCTTTCATCGGCCTAAATGACCTGAATTAAAAGAACAAAATCACAGTTCAAGACACACCAAACAACTTGTGCAAGCAGAAGATATCAGCTCCACTTTTCTCTTAGTTTGTGAGGCTGCTGAGACAACTTTCCTCTCCTCTTTGTTACCTTTATGTACATAACCTAATTCAATTCATGCCTCTACACCTTAAGGCTAGTGTGTGTGTGTGTCAGGGCCTCCTCCTGTAACACTAACCTCTCATCCTCTGACCTCCATGTAGCTCTAGAAAAATATAAAATTCGCCACACTGTAAGAACCCACTGAAGGCCTGAGCTCTCAGACTCACGCGAGTGGATGACATGCTAATTATTACTTTAGAGGGGTGTGTGAATTGCTGTCTGCGCATGCACAGGGTTGAGAAAGAGAGAGAGAGGGATGAGTTATCTGTGCCAGACAGGAGGAGGGTGAAGCGGGGAGGAATGGTGGAAGAAAGGGAGGAGGGGGATATCACTAAGCTCCATTTGAAATTGGGATTATCCCCCGTTGGAGTCCCCTCACTCGCACTCTCTCTCTCTCTCTTTCCCTGGCATTCCTGGGAGGCTTCGGAGCTCAGGCACGGTCCTTCAATGGAAATGAAAAAGAGAGTCCTGCATCAAGGAGATAATTGTCAAAGTGCTGGTGGTGTGCAGTGGGAACTGCTCACCAGCCGCAACACTGTGCCCCTCAGACCCCCACAAACCTGACGCCCACCACTCCTGTGCCCACTCGCTTCCCCCTCCAACCCCAATCTTTGCCTGCCAAGGGACTAACCGAGAGAGACAGATTAAAACAGGCCGACTTTTGAAGTGGCTCTACCCCTCCTCTGTATCTGATGCCTCTCTTTAACAGCCTCTGTTCCCTGCCTTGGTCTTCCCTCTCTACATCCATTAGTGTCCTCTGTGTAACACGATCAGAGACACAGAAAGCGGCGGTGCCACCCTTTGCAGTCCTTTGCTGCTTCCCTTCTGCTGTGCAGCTCCTCCGGGGCGTGTTATTCAGTGCCATTACTACTGCTTTGTGCAGGCAAAGAATGCAAAAGGCATCTTTACGATTGCGCTAAGGCGCTAGCACACACTGCTACGATTGTGAGCCTCGGGTCTCGCTCGCACAGTTACACAGCTGTGAGTGTAAACGAAAAAGCATTAACAGCGCAGTTTACTGAGGAGCGTGTGTTTTAATTGGGTCTCCTGTTGAGAAACACGACGGCTACTGGCAGCACAGAAGCACAACACTCTTTTGTTATAGATCATTTGGGAGAATCACATGAAACCTTTTGGATAATTTGCAGAGCAATCAGGGTTTCACCACAAATATGGCCACACAAGATGCATTTGTTATGAGTTTGAGGGGATATGGTCTTTGTCCAAGCCCCAAAGCCCTAGACTTTAGGGCTTGGACACGGTGCTTTTGGCCTGCGCTGCAGCACGCAATCTTTAAAACTCTTTACAAGAAAAGCAGTGGATTTCCCGTTAGGTGTTTGACAGAGCACAGGTCAGGGTTTATTCAGTTTCTTTCCAACAGGCCTGCCCCTGTCTGTCTCGAGTCAAACCGCTCATTCACTCCTCGTCGCTGCTGTAGGTTTTCTCTGGAATTCCTCACACCCCGAACCCGGGAGGTGTGGTTCAGGGCAGTGCCGCTCTCAGCCTCACACTCTCTTTTGATGCCACTCTGAAGTGCAGTCTCAGTCCATCAGGGGCAGGATGCTGGGTTTCCTGTCAGGGAGAAAACAGAAGTGCACATGTAGACTCGTAAAGGCAGCGCCGCCTGCACCACTGAGGGGGGCTGGGCCCTGCGTTTAAAGGCATTTAAAAACCGTCGGGTAAGATCGCGACCGCTCGAAACGGCTGTCTAAACAACACGTGGAAATAAACCAACTCGCTTCCAGAGAAATGGCTTTATTTTCTTTGGGTTTTTGTGGATGATCTCTGATATCTGAGCTTCAGCAGATATGACTCTCACACAAACAGTAGACTCACACACGGATGTTTGGATTGATTACAGTGTTTGATTCATTCACAGCTTAGCAGAGCGTACACACGAACGATAAAGAAAAGTGTTTTTGCTTGAACTGGGTTTAATTGTCGCTTATTTAAAAAAATCTGATTTCTCTGGAGTATTTCATGTAGAAAATGAAGTTCAGATAAGAGTGGAGCTGCTGTGAATATGAAATGGAAAAAGGGGAGCACAGTATGGTTAAATAGGCCCTGAAGCAAAGATAAGAATCAGCTATTTCTGTTCACGAAAACAGATTTCTTATGCGCTACAGTCTGCAATATTATACATGCCAGTTTGTACCACAGCTTTAAGTAAAAATCACTATGAAACTGGCTACTAGAGACGATTGAAAATCCCTTTTTTTCAAGTCATTTAGTGTTAGACCATTAAATTTTTTCCTATTCAACAATTGAAGTATTTTTGCTGGTAGATTATGGTAATTTATTAACGTTTACCTGCTTTTTGCTGTTTCGTCAGGTGTAAACATCTAATTACAACTATCTAATATAAAAACTCGAAATGACTTTTCAAGGTTCAATGTGTGGTAAACACTGTTCAAAGTAAACAACTGGGCCATTAGATAGAAAACTGGCATCTGTTACTCTGCATCTTTTCCCTTAACTGGGTCAAATATTTAAAAGAAACCTTCAGAATCACTGTATAAAACAAAACTCAAAGACAACAAACTTATTTCCTGTTCAAACTGAGCCAAAGCTTCCCCAGTCAGACAAACAAAGAAGTCACTCAGGGACGGTAATTAATTAGCTGTCTTGAATTTGTATACTGGATGAGTCAAAGCTTCCACTTAACCATGGTTTAATTAGTTTGTGGTAATTAGATCAAGGTATCATGGTTTAGTTGACGATGGTTTATTAATGATTAAACTGGTGTCAAAGGCAGCCTCAGTTTGGACGTTTTTTATAGTGTGCTCACAGCAGATAAAGAGGCTTTTGAGGGGCTCCCAGCTTTTAAAACAGACAGGGAGAAAGGCTGCGGTCCTCATGGAGATCCACCGCTGAGGGACCTTCATAGAGTGTTTCTGACAGCTGTTTGGAGGATATGTGACAGCGTGGAGGTCCGGGGGACCACGAGGGGGGACTCAGGTGCTGTCTCTGCAGATTGGCCTTATCAGCCACGGAGCAGGGGCCAAGGGCCAGAACGGGGTCCCCCCAGCGCTCAGCACATTCACTGGGGTGACGAGCGCTGACAGCCAGGCCCAAATCGCATCTCCACACCGTCCCTTTCACCCGCTCTCTGAAGTGTATTTGTGTGCGTCTGAATGACTGGGAGTGTGTGGGTGGGGCGGAGGAGCTCCCTTGGCAATGATAAATGGGCCACTCGTATGATTTAGCATATTCCTGGGGTGTGTGTATTATTTGCTATAGTGCCCGCGGCGGTCTCTGAGAGAAGTGGTACACTCTAATGTAGTGGCTCTCCATGATAATTGAATTGATGGAGCCCAGAGGGACACAGGGCGCAGATTTTTCAGTGAATAAAACACTGTTCGAACTCAGCTGTGTTTCCATAACAAGTCATCTCAGATAACATATGTTCCAGCTGATATCTCCTCATAAGAAACATCTACACTCTCCCTTCTTTTCAATTATGTGCAAAGCTCTTTCTTAGGTGCCAAACATTGAAGAACATTGTACTATATCCTGGAAATAGGGTTTAAACATAGAATTTGTAACATCTCCTCCTTAAAATGTCTTAGAATGCCAATGTATTTGTATATTTTATTGATTTCTATACTTGCATTATCCTTAATGTTTCAAATGGTGTTTAAATTTAGAAAAATCTGTAATTTTAAGTAACAGTACATTTCATTTCGTCTCCTGTAACTAACTTCAAGGCTAAAAATTGCCCGAGGAAGAGGAAGGGAGTGAGCAAATTTGACTAAAAGTAACTTAAACTTTAATACATAATTTCATCTGTAACATTTCAGATTTTAACAGTGAAAATGATAAAATAAACAAGTCCCATGATCCCTTGCTACCTCAAGGCATCATCAGACCACATCTTATGTTTTCATTGTTTTGAAAGAGGAACCTCTAGTGGCAGAAGTTACTTAATGTGTAGTTATAAAAGTTTATCCCTTCAACTTAAATGCACACTGTCTTAATGATGTTGTTCGGTTTGTCTTTAGTGTATCTGACCTTGAATTTCTAATGCATCCTCAATGCAATGTGCACCAACCTCCTCATGTTACACTTTCATTTTAATTCATGCTCGCTGGTGAACACACTCACACTCACACACACATGCACGTGCACACACAGACAGCCAAGTGGCATGTTTTATTTATGAATGAAGAACCTGCACGGTGCATTGTGTCCCTGATGTTTGCTTTAGCAGCGAGCCAGAGATCCGCTCCCGGCCCTTTGATTAGGCAAAGAGCTGCAACAGAGGGGGGGTTTTTTTGTGTAATGAAGAGATTATTGAGCCCCCCGAACTGTACCTCAAACCCTGCTATGCTCACTGCATATACAGTTGCAGATGGACATCCTGAACAGTCAGAGCCAGAGTGATGTCTGCACACACATGCACTTAACCTGATAACATTGCACTGCAGCTTTTCCTTTATGGGAGGCAGCATAGCAGGCACAACAAGGAGAGGCAGAGGTCTCTAATTAATTTACAGTCCTCTGTGGATCTTTGAGGGTATCAGGGGGGTTCGAGTCTTCTAGTAATTCAGCTCGGATGAATACCATTACCATCTAATGTTGTCCAATTACATAGGAAAGCTTCATTCTGGGCTCCACTGCAACTAATACAATTTTAGATGATATAGAAGACAGAGGGAGGAAGTACTCTGGGCTGTAGTATGAGTATGACCTGCAGTGGATGTAAAAAAGTGCTTGTGTTTATTAAATGTCCGCTGTTTGCTTTTCTACGAGATTTTTCTTTTATTTCTCTTCATTTTGTTGATGAAATCAATAGCATCCATTCAATCTGTGAGCTTCACATGCTGATGGTGATAAATTCTGCTATATCTAGATGGATTCTTTTTTTTTTATCAACCAGGAAATGAAACAAGCCTCGCCTGTGACAGAGGTCAAATTTAATCCCGAAACACCCGGTCTGGGCTTGTTTCAGATATATAGCCGGTATAAAACCCTTGCCAGGCCATTTTATAGATTACTTGGCCTATTCCATTTGATATTGCCTTTTCCTAACTACTGTATTGTTTGATAGAGCTGGCTTTGTTCGAGCTGTACCTGCCAGTTTTATTCCAGGAAAATGTTGCCCTCCTCAGGAGAAACTTGGTAGCGCATCCCATGCAGTCACAGTTTTGATGGACAGACAGGAGAGTGAGAGGATTATGTCCTCTGTCGTTGGATTAACTTAAATAAATGTTCTCACAGAAAGTTGCCATGCGTGTTTTACTCACGGTGGTGACTCGAGATGTCATAAAAATGCATTTCTCAGGGTGTGTTGCTTTTGTAGCTCAAGCTAAGGCTTATAATATGCTTTCAATTAGCATTCTCTTTCCCACAGAAAAAAAAAAGCCATGACAATAAACATTTAAACTGAGAAAATCTGTAATGTATTTCTTGAGCTTTCTGGCCACATAAAGATATTGTAATGTTTAATTTAATGGCTTTAAGCCTTGTTAAAATTGCTGAAATTATTTATTGAACAAAAGCAATAGAGGGATTTTTTACTGCAACGAGCACCATAAATCCTGCGTCGTTATTGAGGTTGTTGGCAAGGCTCTGTCAGCAGACGCATAGTGGTCGGGGGGGTTTATGCCTGGGGCGTTAGTTAGGCCATGTGGGCAACAAAAATCAGGATAAAGCTACTGTGCTTTTTTGTGAGAATCCAGGCCAACTTACTTCACATTACTGTACACATTAATCCATGCGGTGCTGCACAGAAAAGGCCTTTGTGCTTGTTTGCATTGAAGTGAAATTAAGCTAATATGCTGGGTGGTTGAGGCTTTTTTAGGGTCTTTATGTTTGTATCATTAAAACATATTTCCATCTTTGCGGCTCAAAGAAAATATGTTCCCTCTGCACACTGCCAGGTTAAGATTAGTCACATGATGTAAAGATGGATCCTTTACATGTCTTCATCTCTTTTTCCTAAAGAGAGAAGGTGAAGAGGAGCCAGAGAGTCATTGGTTTTGGTCCAGATATATAGGTCCAGCTCTTGGCAGGGGGACGTTCTGCTTTATGTTCCTGTATGGCTGGATTTACGGCAGCCATTACTCCTGACAGGAGGAGCCTCACCGTTGTGTGAGGAGCCGCTCCACATAGTAACCACTGAATTTACGGCCGCAAAGAGGACCAGAACTGGCTTTAATGGTGACTTGGGTTTAATATTCTCTCCCCCCGCGACCGATTCACCCAGTTAAAATCTGCTTTTGTGACATGATTCCCGCAAAGTATTAATATACTGTGATGAAATACAGTTGCTTTTAAGACAATATGGTCACAGTAAAAATGGCAGTTATCTAAAAATGTGCAGTAATTTACAGGCAGTTGTTTGATTTTTAACTCTTCATTAATTAAATGATGTTGCTTTAAAACATGGCTGTACATGTAGATGACGAACTGAACAGAAAGAGTCAGGATGTTTCACCTATTCACCACCTGATTTCCAATCAGCAGCCATTATTCTTTCAGACCACTAGATGTCCCCATAATGCTTGTCTGAGAAGGCTCTTCAGCATCTCTGTTGTATCTCTGAAATATGGCACGTTATGACTGGTGTTAATGAGAAGATGAAGACATAAAGAAGAGCTCCTGAGTTAAAAAATAAAGATATTAATCTTGTTTTCCTCCTGAGTAAGCATCATAGAGTTTTCTGCAGCCTAAACAGACAGATTCTGCAGAACAATCTCACCTTTTAGGTGGATAATATAAATTTCTTCCTGAGGACTAACAGGATAATCCCCTCTTGATTTTACAGCCAGAAAATGAATTCTTTGCAGGCAGGATTTCAGTCATAATAACTCGTCACTTCTCTTTTTCTGCAGAAAAAGTCTACTCTCTGTTAAGCCAAACAAATAATATGAAGTTCACTTCAAATTCAAGCCTCGTATTCAAAAGTGCTGCATCTCGGTTTGCAACTTTGTCCACTCTTTCCCCAGATGGCAATCCAGTTAGTCTCTCTCACCTCGAACCAGTTTCCAGTTACTTTACAATCGTGTATATTTTAGCTGACAAGATAGTGACAGACGGTTGATCACTTAAACCTTCAGCTAAGGAAATGGAGCCAATTGCTTTGTCATAAATTGTCACCAGCAGAAGATGCCAAAGCTTTGTTGCAGAGACTCCGAGACTAAGAGAATGATCCTCGCTCGTTTGCTCTGTCAGCTAAAACCCTCAGCCCCTGTTGGTGGCGGCTGCATAAAGCTTCCCCGCAGCTCTGTCACTGAAAATACTCCATCGCGGAGGCAAACTTCCCTCCGTCGCGAGGAGAGAGAGCGTGCCAGCACAGGGCCATGGCCTTTGAAGTTGGGTTTGAGGCGAGATCGGTTCTGTCTTTTGGGAGCAGATGGCTGAGGCCGTCAGACAGAGAAGAATCCAATTAAAACTGAAAAAAAGTGTTTTTTCGTTTTGGAATTGTCTCTGGTGAAAAGGAGGACTGATAAAAATGGTTACTGTTTGATATATGGAGACTTTTAACACCCAAATTTTGGAAGTTCCTCATGAGGATCAGGTTAACTCACACCAAACCAAACTACACAGAAAAATCTGTTGTACTTGGCTATAAAACAGCCAATAAATCAAGTGAAAACACATTTGGAATGGAACGAAAGCCCAGAAAGACTCAGATTTACCTCTAAAATAGTGTCGAAGTTATATAGGGCTTTAATTTTGAGGCTGTGTTGCAAAGAAACATAAACCTTTGAATCCAAAATATATCAAAAAGTTCAGTTAAGTGTGGTCATATTTACTCGTAAAACAGACTTCTTTTGCAAAGTTACCAGGCAACAACACTGTAAAAATAAATAAAACATGCAAGAACAGGGCATAGTCTGTTTGTGGGGGAAGAGAACAGAGATGGCTGCTGGCTGTGGTAAACATGCTATTCATTGGCGAGCTCTTTCTCAGCAGTGTCGACTATGGAAAGCGCGAGAGAACTCCGAGACCTTGATGCCATTAATGCGCACGCTTGATGAAATGAAATGTAAGAGTGCAGAGGAAGATTGAGACGTGCAAGAGCCGGGCGGTGTGATGTTGTTTGACATTTAGTGTGAACTTTTCTGTCAGGGCGACAGAAGGATGCCGCGGTTCATTATGAACATCTCAAAGTAACAACAAACTGCGAAGTTAATGCCAATCTGGCGGCTTAAATGTCATCGTGCCCTTATTCTCTTGTTTTCTTTCACCCCTGAAGTATGAGAAACATGGCAGGGTCTGGATTTGTTAACCATCATGACCTGGAGATGTTTTATCACAGATGTTTTGATGATCATGATGGTGAAACACTCTGTTTTCACTTCCCTCTGGCAAAGGTGGACCAGGGGTCAGGGTCAGCAGTAAAAGCGGCATTCCCGGAGCTTTCACTGAGCCTTGGACTTAAAGTCAAGGAGCACAAATATGGCTTATGACCGGGGGATGATCTTTTGATCCTTTAGGCCACACCACCA
Source organism: Ctenochaetus striatus (assembly GCA_034780835.1). Taxonomy (NCBI): domain Eukaryota; kingdom Metazoa; phylum Chordata; class Actinopteri; order Acanthuriformes; family Acanthuridae; genus Ctenochaetus; species Ctenochaetus striatus. The sequence continues at coordinate 5,571,623 of JAUZTA010000020.1, forward strand.
ACACCAACACCAACACCACAGGGGGGATAACAGCTCTTATTTGTGTGTCCACAGCGAGAAAAGCTGATCCACGAGCTAGAGGAAGAGCGACGTTTGCGACTGGAGAGCGAGAAGCGTCTCCGGGAAGTGACGGAGGAGTCCGAGCTGGGACGGGCGCAGATGGTTTCACTGCAGCAGCAATTCTCCAGGTAAAAGAGCCTGAAATGTCCAGAGTGGATCTGACATTATCATAGTCCTGCAATGACCTTTTGATGCTGTTTTCCACTTTTATACTCATAACTCTTCACAGGAATCAATGAGAATGCAGACTTGCTCATGTCTTTGAACTGAAACTTGTGCAGCTGCATTTACTAAAGAAATATTTATACAGAAAGCATTAAAGGCACTTGAGTATTTAAATCTTATGCTGTTTCATAATTCTACTTTACTGGATCTCAGGGAAAAATGTAATTTTGGCTGCACTTAATTAACAGTTACGGTGACTTGTGACTTTACAGATGAAGATATTCCATACAAAATAGTTTAATTATCTCCAACATGGCCATCTATAACCAAAAAATTCAGCTTGAACATTAATGCATGAGTAGTAATATTCAAGCAATGTAAAACATAATAATCAGAGCTGCAGAAACACTGAGATCCAGAGTCCAGAACTGTGAAAGTTTTTAATTAGTTGGAATTTTAAAATGTTTTTTCAACTTATTTAATAGTTAGTTGTTTATTGTGTTCTTTAAGAGTCAAAATTTTGCTTCAAAGCATAATATATTTTTAATTAAATAACCTGAAAGTAGTTGTTTTATATGAAATTAAATTTTAATATATGGTGTTAGTTTCTGGGAAAGTTTCTGGAACTTCCATCTCCTCTCAATAAAAGTGATTTTTCACAGCAGCCTCTTACAATCAGCACTTTGTCTTTATAAGAATCAATATGGTGTTTCTGCTTTTTGCCATTTCATTTCCTTGTTCTTGCAGTTTCATCTGAGCACTTGAGTGATATTTCTCCTGGTCACTTGACCTTGTCATCAGCAAACACGATGGGTTGATTCATTACTTGAGCTTTGAACAACAGAACCTGTAAAGCGTGAAGTGCTCAAGCAAAGCTCTTGTCATAACTTCAGTAACCTCTCCTCTGTGAACTCGCAGCCGCTGAGGTGTGACAGAGTCAGACAGCAAACCCTGAGCTGAAGCCGAGGTTGATGCCTTAATTAGGCGATAGGCATTCATTGCTATACTTTTTTCCCCAAAAAAAGAGAAAAGAGTCCAGAGGATTTCACATTAACTGCTTATCTTCTCATTAAGTTGCTGGAGAAAATCCTGTACATTTTAATGGTCCCAGTGTTATAGAGCAGATGAGGGCAGAGTCACCGCCAGGGGGAGAATAAAACATTTAAGAGCCATTCCACAGATTTATCACATATTTGAAATGTTCCACTGATGCCTCTGAATTTAACTCAGTGGTCTCTCTCTCTTATGATCTGCTTCCTAACATCCCTTTTATGAAAGCAATTCCCTTCAGGGCAAATACAAGGAGAAGCTTTTTACAGCCAGAAAGAGACTCACTACCTTGCATCTCAGCTGCGGGGGGTAAAATACCCTGCACAAAGGTCTTTTAAGGGGCATTTTTACCCAATTTTCTTTTGTTTAGTATGTCAGTAAAAGTTCATAGATGATATGACCTTTGAGATGACTGTTTATAGGGAGTTTCCAGTTGGTATAACATGACTTCCTGTTCAGTTGGAGGTACATAAATCATCACAGAAATCCTGTGTAAACCTGTCGGAACCAATTTTATACATCCAACATAGCTGGTTGCACCTGTCCACCTCTTATATTTGGTTTTTACCCTTCAGGATTGGTAGTTAGACATCAGTATCTCCCTGTCTGACCTGTGTGTGAGGCTTATCGTGTCCCCTGCACATACTGGCAGGAATAAGTGATGATATGTGAGGAGATACAGCACACTTCCTCCTTAAGTAAGACGTTTATGAGGGGTCGGATGTAGCTGTGAATTAGTAGATAGGAGAACAGCAATAAGTGAGTCCAGGTCTTGCAGCCTGAGCAGGAGAATGTGCTGCAATTCTATTAGGCGGGAAATATATAAAGCTTATCCCTGATTTGGTCTTGCACAGGTCCCCATGGAGACAGATGAGTTTGTCGCCATGGCAAGGGTCGCCCAGATGGATGGTTTTCATTGGGTGAAAGTCGCATATATGGGGAATGTGGCTCTGCAATATAGACAAAGATTCCATTATGTCCTCAAAAAGTGGTTATAGAAGGCGGGGGGATGTCGGCCCAGCCTCGCCACCGTCGTGCTCGCCTCCTCTTGTCATTCCAGCAGCGTCGCTCATTGTCATCATGCCGGATTGCTGTAATTTCCGCGCGCCGCGTCGTCAGTGGTTTTGCGGCTCCTGTGGGAGCGCGAGGTTCAGCTGCTCTCCTTCAACAAGTTACAAAGATATCCGCCTTCACACAAACAGGCTAACAGGATTTCACTCTCACTGTCAAAGTCGTAATCTTTGCTTATGCGTTGCCGGGTGCTTATCTGAATGTGAATGAGAGGATGCGCTGAACGAGCTCCAGTGCGAGCAGCCAGCGTGTTTCCATGTGTGCAGTTTGTTTACACCTGCACGGCCCTTTGGTGGATTAACATGCTTAAACGTTAGCCAATACTGGGTGGCTTTGAGCCGTGGTGGCAGATGGGGCAGCAGTGAGGTCACTTTAATTAGCGACTTACAAGCCTGCAAAACAAAGGAAAAAAAAAAGAAAACTCGGTCACCAGGCTGCAGAAAAGTGTCTTCCCATGAACCTTTGCCCTACTTGCATCTACTGCTTGCTCTGCTGTTTTGAGTTTATTGGCTTATAGATACATCTCATCAGCACAGCTTCATACACAGGCTTACTGTCAACCAACAGCGACAGTCATCCGAGTCTCTGCCGCTTATGTTCTGCAAGTCTTCATCCATATCTCCTGATTGATTAAGGCTTGTTATTTGTCGGGCATTAGTGGAATAGAAACCTCAGTTCATCAATGTGTCTTTCGAGATAACACCCACAAATCATGTTAAGTGGACGTCCAATCTTTTAAATAGACTGGGATCTGTTTGACCTCAGGCAACAATTGATTTGCGTATTGCTAATTAATAGAGGTTGTGCTTTGAATCACGACGATAGAAGTCAAATCAGGCTAGTAACAGGCTTAGCAATTTGAATGATAAAAGCCAGCCCAGTGTTATAGCAAAGATATCAAATGCTATGCAAATGAGAGTTTTAAATGGATTTTTTCAAACCTTGCCCAAAAAAATAGGGTGCAGTGAGATTTAACCAAAAGTCTTTTTGTCAAGCTTGCTGCATTTTGTGTGTTGTTGTTGCACCAGGAGACGGAGGTGTTCTGGGATGATATGAGACAAAGGTAATGAGCTGCTTGTTAGAGATGCACTTTCTGGTATCACACACAGAAACATGCACATGAACAAACAGGCATAGCCACACAAAACAGAGGGATCAGACGCTGCCGGAGCCAGACGGACTCCTGGGAATCTCAGCTTCTTACAACCTTTGTTTTACTGTGTGTGTTTGTCCCTGAACGCCCCTGCAATGTTTATATTTTTTTTTAGCAGGGGTTGGATTTAAGGTGGGACTCACCAAAAGTGGAACAACCGGCTTTTCTTCTTCTTCTTTTGCCCAATAAAAAGCTCAATTTGTCTGCGTTTTCATGCCTGAGATCAGAAAGTCTGCATTCCTTTACTCACCGGCCATGTTGCTCCAGACGTAGGTGTACACACATGCTTATATCCACTCCCCCCACGCACACATGCATGCACACACACACACGCGGCACCCTCCCCCCAACCAGTCGGGCTCTTAGCCTTGGTTTGGGTCACATGCACAGCCCCTCCTGACTTGGGTCAACCCCCCAAGGGCTTCACAACCACTAGCACTGGCTGCCGTCATTAAACTCCAGCAGATTAGTGGGAGACT
>JAUZTA010000020.1:5575700-5586108 GCA_034780835.1 Ctenochaetus striatus
CCTCGGCCCACCCTGGACGTCCCACAACTCCATATGGGCGAGACATTTAAGAGCTAGACAAAAAAAAAAAGGACAGACAGAGAAAAGATGAGGACAGGACGGGGAACAGCACTTAAAAATTCTGTTGTGTCGTCCTTCAGCAAATGAGAGCAGACAGTAAAATGAATTGTAGAGAAAGGAGCGTAATCCATTGAGTGCATTTGGACGTCTATCCGGCAAGGACACTCTGAGGCCTTGTCCACACACACCCCCCCTCCCCTTCCTGTGCCACTGCACACTCCAACAGGATGACCGGCCAGCAGACAGGAACGTGGGGGCCACTGGGGGTCCTGCATGGCCTGAAGATGAGGGAGGCAGTTTTCAGGTAAAGAGCAGAATGGAAATTTATTTAGTTTTTTATAACAGAACTCAGGATGGACCGACTTTTTCAGTCTTTTAAGACTCTTTTGCATTTTGTTTTGCTTGCCACATTTATCCTCTTAAAGACTTTATTGTAATCAGTCCTCTTCCTGTTATGGAGATTATACCCTTTTTAAAAAGGGAAATGAGAGGCCCTTTGTTGGCTGCAGCTCTAATACACAGGTGTGGGTAAGGTGCGATATCTTTGTGCCACCACTTGCTTATTCTCGGGTTTATCTGCCTTGTTTTTTGTTACTTTTGTTCTCTTAAAGGCATTCGAGGTAAACCAGTTTTCTAAAAATAGTTTGGCTTTACTTTGCTCAATAGCAGCCATTGTCACCCTGATCACATGTGCGCTCATCGGCAAAACCAGGGCGTCAACAGCCCGAACCGGTCCACTTGACTTTGAATCATTGCTGTCTTTAAGGACCCTCTCCTTGGCAGGATATGGAAGACTTACGGCTAGACTAACAACAACAGCAGACGATGACTGGTGCCTGTAGATTTACAGCTCAGCAGCGTACACTTTCTGCACATTACTCAGTGTGTGAGAACATGTGTGCACGTTTAATGTGTGTGTACGTGTCGGGAGGGCGGATGATGTAAACAGGCAAGAATGGCATTTTTCATGTCTGGACGTGTTGTTTGGACAGTCACGCTCAGGTTGAGACCCCCCCCAATGGTCCGCAGAGTAAAGTTTCAAAACCTGGTGTGTACGCATTCATGTGCTACTCTCATTACCCCCCCTCCACTACCCCAGATTAGCACAGCTGGACCGGCAGAGGCTAATACACTCAGAGAGGGAAGCTGAGTGATTGCACTCTGTTTGCAGATCAATGCCCTCTCTTCTAATCATCCAAGCATCCAACCACGCCTGGACCAAGTGTTTTAATTTGGGCGCATTGGAAACGGCCCCCCTGCATGCATGCATGCCTTGGTGGCTGAAGGATTTAGCTGAATGAATCCGGGCCCTGTTCAAGACAACACATCTGGGGTCATTAACAGGATGAAGGGAGGAGTGTGGGGGGGTTGTCAGTCTTTTGAAGTTACTTCCTTACTCCTGCCCAATGGGGATGAGGGCTGTTAAATAGATAATAGGTGTCTGGACTATTTTGGGAGCACCTCATATTTAGAGGATTTATTGGTCCATTTCAGTCTCTCTCTTTAACTCTAAATTTGAACGGGGAATTATGTCTGATTAAACTTAATTTGGGTTGTTCTACTCTATCACTTGTACTAAATTACCACCCCACAAGAGAGCTTTGCTGCCATACTCCCATTTTTTTAAAAAAGAGCTCACTTTCCGAGCACTGCACTTGGTTTGTGTGTCAAAAGTGTCGCTCGTAACTATGTCAGACAATCACAAACACTTGTACACACGCGCTCGACCCCGCTAATTTCCGCCTTGGATTAAACATGCTGGTTATGATGTTTACAGGCACGCCGAAAGAGGTCAGATTACAAGCTTCTGCGGAAGTAGGGCATCCATCCTCACATCATGATAGCTCTCTCTCTCTCTCACTCTTTGGCTTGTGAAGCTGGTGTTCACAGATTGTAGCCTAAAGCCAAACAGCATGTAATTCAAACTGACCTCATGGTTGCAGTATAGATTTGGCAGTCTGGCAGCTGCTCTGGTTGACACATATACACATTGGCTGCTATCATGCTTTGTGTGTACTGTTTTATAAGCCAATTTATCATGCATATGTTACAAAAGCGGAAAAAAAAAAAACTTCTTCAAAGATCAGTTCACACACTTGTGCCTCAGATTTCGTTTGCTGAAGCAACACTATTGATCAGGTACATATAAGGTCACTTTTATCCTTAAACAGTGTCCCAATACTATGGAAAAGCTTAAAATGAATATTTCAATTGGAAGCACTGTCTACCAAAGAAACAGTCCCTCTTAAAACAAGTTGCAGTATTTAATACCAATTATACAAAGTTGCAAGATGCTTTGTCTGTAAACAGATTTAGCTGTCTTTGTTGATATTATTTTATAATTTCACCTCCACAAACAAAATCTCTTTGATTTAAATTCTATTTAAGGGAAGGCAGAAATCTCAGAGATAGATTAGTCAAATCATGGACACATAAATCTAAAACTATCTGCATGTCAAAATACTGGGGTTTCTTGTCAAGTTAGGTGTCAGTCATAGTGAAACAAACTGTGCATCAGCTGTAAATGCACCCGTAATGACTTCTTCTCAAGTTTGGCAACATTAAAACAGAAACATGCCAACCACTGACATATCATCAATCATCAGATTATATCTGACAATATATGACACATATTTGTTCTAAACTTCATCATCAAGAAATACAGTTAAATGCAGCCAGAGCTGCGGCTACCAGTTATAATCTTGATAAATTGATTAATAATTGATCACATGATATGTTAAATAAAAAGAAAATTATGAGAAAAGACCATCAGAACCTTCCTGGTCTCTTGCTCGTCTTCAAACTGCTGCTTTTGTCTGTCAAACAATCGAAAACCCAAATATATTTAATTTTCCAGAGAACTAAGAAAACCGTAATCCACATATCCACATTTAGAACCATAAAAATTCTCTCACTGTGCTTTAAATTGACTTTAAAGAAATCTTAGCAATCATCCGTATCACCACCAAGAGCTGCTGTCTGTCTTAACCTGCCTCCTGCTCCATCTCTCTTGTTCCCAAATGGCCTTGCTCTAGAGCCGTTGAGGCTCCCAGTGTAAGTAATTGACTCCATGCTGTCATCATGACTGAGGTTTCCCACTGGGATGTCTTCCTCAGTCTGTATCTTTGTCTCTGTCTCACATGTGGAGCACAGATGCCTTGAGCCCTTTAGGGAGATGCAGGCAGAGGCTCCAGCGAGATGCTCTCTAGGACCAATGGCTCCCTGATGGCTAACTGCTTCCTCTGGCCAGGGGTGAACATGTGGGACAGCCACCGTGAATTTACACCCTAAATCCTTCCAAATGTAGCGCGGCTGCTGTGGAGGGATGAAAGAAAAGGAACTTAAATCTGGTTCCCTCCATATGTCCCTTTTAATTCACCCTTTTTACAGACTAGTCCTCAATTGCACCCAGACGGCACTGCACTTTTTGTCAAAACTGTTGTAGTTATCCTGTTGAGAAGTAGGTGTTTTTGGAGAGAAATTTCCTGCTTTGATGCGTTTTCAATGTTTGCAATTAGAAATTATAGAGTACTGAAGGTAAAGGAAGTCAATAAAACAAAATTTAGCCTTTTGATGTTAAATGACCATCGCGTGTTTAAAAAAACAACCAAAAAAGTCCTCTCTTTCACAGCAGTTGGTCCACAAAAAATTAGAATGAAATATGGCTGTCAGGGCATACTAAATGCTGCGGCCTCTTGATCTCTTTTTCTGTGCCATGTGTGTCTTGTTGATAAGGTTAAAGGTCACTGATGGCAGCCAGCGGTCAGGAGGGCGAGGACCCTTGTAATGCTACCCCTCAGTAACATGCATGACTGATGTTCCTAACTTTTTTTCAGCTCTGAATTGTCCGCACAGCTCGAAACTGGACCAAACCTTTGACCAAAGGCCTGTAGTGTAGTCGAGAGTTAGCCTCCTTCATTTGGGTCACGTATAAGAAAGGGTCTCCTTGCATGTTTTCTGCAAAACAGTCCTAAGAGGATAAGAGCGGCTTAGCATTGGGTTAAGCTAGGCAATCACCCGGTGGGCGTACATAAGTGATTTGCTGGAAAGGACTCTGAGAAGAAGAATGGAGTATTCTTGTGCCAAAATGGACAGTTTTGCAGGGGTTCGGTGAGGTCTTATGAGGTTGTCGTAGCCGGCGATGCAGCTCTCTGTGGGGGCCTCCGATGGCCTCGTTTGAGCCGGACAAGCAGGTGATTGTTCTCTCTGTCAATGCAGCAGCTTTGAGATTTTCTAATCGTTCACTGGTCAAATCTGATTAGGGTCTCTGTCGACCTGAGCCTCCGACAGCGCTGATAAAGTGAGAGTGCGTCTAGAGACAGACAGAGAAAAAAATGAAGCATCTCCACTGACCTCTGGCACATTGAAGCTTCTCTTTTGTTTAGGCGAAATGCTAAAAGTTTATTTTTGCTAAATTGTTTGACTATAATCTTAATTTTTCACAGTTGAAATGTATTATTGTGTATGTTTTCTGTGGCTGAAGCTTGAAAAAGTATCCATAAAAGCATAGAGCATCTATGAAAGGCCAGGTTTTTACTTCTGTTTGCAGTTATAGATGCAGTATAGCTAATATGCTGCCCTGCAGGAAGTCTGGCAGCCCAACTATCCCACCGTGGCGGGGGGGATTAGCAGCTCCTGCTTTGTCCGAGCTGTGAAACATGCAGAGATGCAAGCAGTCTTTGGCAGCAGGGAGATCACTAAAATAAACAAACGAGCATCTAAAAACTGTGTTGATGATAAGTGGCACATTTGGAGGAGAACATCATCGGGAAAACGAGCTAGAAGTGCTCTGATCATGCAGAGAACGCTCTGGCATGCAGCCTCTGTGTCAGCTTTCCTTGCACGAAAACTGTGGAATTTTGTGAAGCCAAAGCCTCTTAATCACCAATGAGGAACCCCACACATACGTCCACACACACACACACACAAACACACACTTGGGTTGACAAAACAGGGGGATCCCTGTCCTTAGTCGTTCCTCATCCCCGCAAGTCCAGCCCTGATTCCCGTCTGATCCGAGACTACTGGCTTGCTTTGCCTCTCAGCAGGGGCTCTTCTCCTTTGGAGAGGGCTTAACATGGGACATATGGGAAAGTCTTTGCCTGCCAGATCACTGTCTTTGCACAGGGCTAGTGTCGGATAATGACACACTGGAGGGAAGCAGAAAATGAGAACAGGAGATCTGCTGTCAGGCTGACTCGGTAACCCGGCCACGGGGCTGACCACGCTGTCTGTCGATTGAGCAAAAAGCACTCAGGCTTATATGATGACTGCATGGCCTATTTTAGCCTAGAGACCCACATTTCAGCAATAGTGTCTGGGTCACTGTATAGCGCTGCGAGAGCGGAGCGCTTGGTCTGCATTGGGATCTCTCTACATATGGAGCTAAGGGATGTTTGCACAGTGTTTCTGGCTTTTTTCCGAAAACATGGGGGTGCTAAAAATGGAGAAAAACTCAAAGTGGGGTAAGTTTTGAGCTAACCTTGTCAGCTTTTGAGAGAGGTTCGGAGCCCTTTGATCATTTTTAGGTCTGTGAAGGAATTTGTCATTGAAGGTTAGAGCCGTGTAAAGCCACTGCAGATTCAATGAACAGAAAGACTTTTGAATAAAACGCCGCTTTCGTTTGAAGTCTTGGTGTCATTGTAACTTTTGACAGCTAAATGTTAAAGAAGAAGAAGCAAGAGGAAGTTTTTCATATGTTAACGGCAGGTTTGTCAACCAGCCGGCATGAGACGACGCAGCATATTTTAACCTCCAATTGGCCCTTTGCGTTCTGATGATGCACCACTTTGTTCACCTCTACGACTTACCGTCACATCAAAGCTCTAGACACCCTGCCGTCATGTGTGTGTTCTTCTGTGTGTGTGTGTTTTGCAAGATGGAAAGGGGTTTTTGTTGGCCTGAAGATCGTCAGACCTAAGGCTGAACATTGATTGGACCCCTAATTGTATTTCCTGAACTGCTGACGAACGTCGCGTTTGAAATTCAGCTCGCGAGGCTCGAGGGTCAGAAAAGTCAAAATTTGCTTTCGCCTCCAGATACAACCCCTTTGTAACACACACACACACACACGCATACCCACACACGTCCTTTCTTCCTTCCCCCCTCTCTTCTACTGAATGATGTTTTCAATAGGTCGTTGGCGAGCACTTTGAGATTAATCACACTATCAGAGCGAGCAAGACTATGTTTTTTATGTAAAGTAATGCTCTGTCATCTGAGAGTTATATTCCATCCATCACAAGCATTTAGCAGACTCTCAGTCGCATATAAATAGGTTTTAGGGGGCTGAATTTACAGTAATGACAAATTACACTGTTTATTTAATGGGATTTTTTGCTGGATACTTGTCTCATTCTGTTCTTTGCAGGATTTACTGCTTTGGAAACATACATTTGATTATTAGATGAACTTATTTAGGCTTTGGGAGTCTTATTACTTATAATTAGCTTGTCTGAAAAATACTTTTGAATGCATTTGTGCTGCTTTGATAGAAAAGAATTGCTGTTAAATAAAGTTTTAAGCCTTTTGTTGGTATTTTTTAATCAGTGGAGCATCGATAGTGATTACTAGGGGGTAATTGCCCAAAGCCCTCTTATTCTTGTTGTTGCTCTGCGTGAATTGGCAAGGAAAATGAGATGATTGCAAGCTTTTCATGCAGGAACCTGTGTTCAGGACACAAGAGCAAAATACTCCATATTTGCAGTGGATAAAGCAGTTTGCTGTCGCTGTTGCCTGTAGTGTTTTTAGAGCAGATTGAAGATTTTCTAATGGCTGCAGGCGTGAAATCTTGTATCCTTGTATCCTTTTATCCTTGAAATTAGCAGTAACAAACCAGAGAATACAGATGTTTTCTTAATTTTTTTTCAGAATAGAATTAATCCATCTTTAAGTGAATACAGTCTTTCTGTTCACATTAAATACCTTCAGATTTCCAGCCTCACCTCTAAACTTCAAAGTGTTTCAGTGCTCTGTGCCTGCTATCAACAGCACCAAAGTCTGTCCGGTGAGATGCCACACATCTGCGCCCTCTGTGACAGGAAATGGCAGCAATATGGAAAGTGTGACAGCTTGAGAGCTCCGTCGGTCTATTAAGAAACACAAAGGGCTCTTTGAGGTGTGCAGGACTGGCACAGACCCCTCAAAGTGCCCTCAGCTGCAGCACCGAATCCAGATCCTTCCCTGCCCCCCTTCCCCTCAGGCCGAGGCTTCAAGGTGCTTCTCACCATCCTGCCTGTGTGCAATGTGAAGGTCGCTGAGGTTACGCTCGCAGCAAGCATGCTGGGAAGTTTGTCTGGAAGTTATGCAGATATGATGGCCGCATGAGCTACAAAAGCAAATGCTGATATCACTCGTTTAATTTTACACTGATTGCTTCCCTGGCTCATTCTGCGCACATTTTCATTCATGCCGCATCAGAATGATTCTGACTCCATCTGTTGGCTTTACTAATGATAGTTCCAATATCTCTCATTTCAGGTTTCATTTTCAGGCTCCCACAATCACATATTTACCCCGCGTGCATTTTCTGTTGGCAGCTTTTTTATCACCTTCTCTAGTGGACCAAATCAAAAAAACAGTTAAGAGGAAACTCCAGCCAGCAGCTGGTAGCTTAGCTTAGCATAAAGACATAAATAGGGGGAAATAGCTTGCCTTGTCTGTGTGCAGGGAACAAAATCTGCCAAAATTCTCTGAGTAACATTTAAATCTTTCCTCTTTAATCAATACAAAAGGGTAAAAAAACACATGTCGGTTGTATGCGGACCTATATTTTTACCAGTTGCATGACTTTCTTCAGTGGGAATACGCAAAATGTGTTGAAACTCTCTTTTTATTGTGCAGTTAAGAGTGGAAAGACAGAAAGTCGTAACAGTGTTACTGGAAATACCCATAAACAACAAGTGACAAGTGTTGTGAATCAACCTTCTGAGTTTTTGAAAGATTGTTGGGATTAACTTTTCAGATCTGTGACCCAAACGCCATTATAATACATACAAGGCACCAACCGTGGCCTGTGTTTATAGGTGGTCACCTAACCAAATCCCCTCAATCCAGCAACTGCCCCTACTTGCCATGCTGATCATGCCTGTCAGCCAGTCCTTGACCCCATGTCAGCATCTCCGCACTCAAAGCTGTCTCCGTCACGTCCTCCTTGCTCTATAGGTTGTGCTGATTAAGGCCAGCATTTAAAGCAGGAACTGGAGCAATCTGCCACCAGCCTGCTCGCCCGCCTGCCTGCCTGCCTGCCTGCCTCGGCGACTGTTCAGTCAGCGGCGAGCGGCCTGATTACACCCGGCTTTATAGCTCAGCCTGGACAGATGGCATGACTTGCACTGTCCTCCCCTGCCCTGCCCTGCCCTGCCCGCTTTGTGCTCATTTTCTCCCACTGATACAACAGCCAGGGCCAACCTGTGGAGAGCAACCAAAAATTACAATTTAGCAAGGCATGTTAAAAAGCAATTTGGTTATTCAGACAATGAAACATGTGTTCACCATAAGTTGGACACTCCAGCAGCACTTCAGGGTGAACAGATGAAATGTTTATTTTTTACTGTCATGTTTATTAGTGAGCTTCAATGCTGCTTGTAGGCAGTCAGGCTATCTGTTTCCAGTCTTTATGCTAAGCTAAGCTAAGCTAACAGTCTTCTAGCCACAGCTATGTATGTAACAGACAGATGTAATAATAGCATTGATTTTTTTGCATATAACTTATTGAAATAAATAAAACAATTATTTGTGGAAGTTTTCCTGTAAGATAAGTTAAGAACCAGGCATTTCATCACACCTTTGTCTGTAAATGTGTAAGACAGAAGTTGTTTGTACTCTGTTTGAATCTTTTGACTCATAAATGTGCCACTTGGTTTTATTAGGAGCATAAGACCTTCTGTCTCACTTGCAGGCACATAAAAGTCGTGGGTTTGGGGCTTGAGAGCAAAGGACGGGACTTTGCTAATGTGAATGATTTGCAGAAAACAGGGTGAATCCCACTTAGGGAATCAAGATTTTTAACCATCACAGGCTCTCTCCCTGTCCGGTTTGACTCCAGTGTGATTGAAAACAGTAAAAGAAAGTGAAGTGTGTCATGAAATTCAGACGAATCCCACCTGATGATGTCAAAGCCCTTCTTTTGTCTCCAACAAAGCCTGGCTGTCACTCTCCATCCACCAGTGCTCCTGAAATGTCACTTTTATCTCATCATTTCCTCTTACACGATCCCAGCTGGGTTCAAGATCATCTTATGTAGCTTATCTGTTGCTGCGGTTGTCCTTTTATTTAACAGAATCAGGAAGTGAATCCTTGCGGGGTCACAGTTCTTCACACAGCTCGAGAGACAAAAATGGCATGTGGCTGTTACTCAACCCGAAAATAGGCACGGGCATTTTCACGTGCACTCTTCAGCACCTGTTTTGCATGCAGCTCACAGTGTTAGCAAAATAGAAGTGTAGATTGTTTTGAGCAGACCGGGCCTCGAAGGTCAAGGTCGCTCGCTCGGCGTTTGCTGCCGTGATTGCGCTTAATTCAAGCCATCATCACCGCCGTGCACAAACACACGCCTACAAAATCACACACAATAAGTCAGTAAGTACTATGTTTGCACATTTTGTACTCAATCTCGTCATTTGGACGAAGTGTTCCCCGCATAGTGTTCCGAACAGAATATGGGATTCAGTCCAGAAAAATACCACTCATCCATCTTGTGTCTCTGGCACTGATTCAGTCCCATTCTCCTTTCATTTCCACCCTGGGCCCATTTGTGGTCGTGTTTGTCTGTGCATGCTGATGGAAAGTGTAAAAAAAAAAAAAAATCACTATTGAAGGACGCAATGATCCATTTCACACATCAAACATCTCATAAAATTCTCAAGCAGCTTGAAAATGGATCCCATTTTTAGATGTTTACAGTGGTACCTCTGAGTCACATCATCATTTTGAGGCAGTGCATCACATCATTTTTAGTCACTTTAACCTGATATAACCTTGAGGTCCTGGGGCAGGTTCATCATCACTGTTCAACACTTGAGATTAAAGCCAAGGCACGTTTGGACCTTGGAACAAAGTGCCTGAGGAGCTCTGGCTGCTAAAACTGCTGCTGGCTAAAAAGAAAAGAATTTCATGAAACAGTGTTCTTCAGCTTTTTTCCTATCTTACAAGGACTGTGTGAAACCAAGAAGACCTGCAAATTCGGTTAATTTGCAGGTTTGGTTTGGTTTGAATGCAAAACACAGAAAAAACTATGGTCTTCGATGTCAAAGTCCTGCGGCCATAGAGTGAACAAGTGTTGCTTACAAGGAGTTTTTATAGTTAAAAAAAAAATCCTAATTTTTTAAACCACTGACACTTTTTCCTG
>JAUZTA010000020.1:5596277-5617239 GCA_034780835.1 Ctenochaetus striatus
TATTTGATCACAAGGCGATTGTGGAAGAGGCAGATCTGTAACTTGCGGTTCCGAGAGCGAGGCTCATTTCACCATATTTACTCTCATCTCTCCTCATTCAATAATCCAAAGCGAGTGCACTCAAAAAAAGCCGATGTGGCTTCACACGGTATTAATGAGCAATCAATGAGCTGTAATCTGATCCGCTCCTCCATCGGCGTTGTGGTCTGAAGTGTTGGCCACTGTGAGACCAACAACCTTATGCCTCTGCTTCTCCATCAATACTACTGTTATGAGTAAGACTTAAACTTTAACAAAGGCTTGTGTGAATGAGTTCTTACACGGACACACTCATCAAATATGAGGGGAGAAACAGGGATATACTGTGTCGTGTTGCATTTAAGCCTATAATAATTAATTGTATGTGTAATTAGCTGAAGAAGTGCAGAGTTAGCAGTGTAAAAGTGGCCTACAGAGGCCTGTGAGGGTTATACAAGATTAGGAAGGCCTTTATCTTGTGCCAAAAAAGTCAGATTTCATTCAGTGATGCATTGTTTTTCTTATTTGTCTGTTTAAGGTGGCAAATCAAGTCGTGCAGGCGCTTCTCACCCAGAAGGTTTGTTTCTTATTTCTATTTTCCTACTCATTACAGATCACTTTTTACCAGCATTACCTTTATCAAACAACCCAATCAAATTGTGAAATCTTGTACTA
This sequence comes from Ctenochaetus striatus, assembly GCA_034780835.1. Classification (NCBI taxonomy): domain Eukaryota; kingdom Metazoa; phylum Chordata; class Actinopteri; order Acanthuriformes; family Acanthuridae; genus Ctenochaetus; species Ctenochaetus striatus. The sequence goes on from JAUZTA010000020.1 coordinate 5,596,971, forward strand.
TTACAAACACAATACATTCTGACCCGCTGCTGTGTTGCTTTTCACCCACAGGATCTGAGAGAGGAATGTCTGAAGCTGCGGACTCGAGTTTTCGACCTTGAGCAGCAGAATCGGGCGCTGAGTATTTTGTTCCAGCAGCGGATCAAGCCCGCCTCCGACCTGCTGCTCCAGGTATGCTGCCCACTCACATGTTCACAGCTTCCAGGTAGGACTGGCTTCAACCGGGGAGGAGTTTGGGGAATAGTGGAAGCACCTTAAATCGCATACACAGCTTTGATGAGGCACAACAACAAGAATTCAGGGGGTGGTGTTGGTTAGCATCTTTTTAAATCTTATTATGAGTCACATTTTCATGCAGAGAAGCCCGTTTAATAATGCCATCCACGGACTCTGACCTGTTACCAGCTTCCTCCAATTTCCCCAACCGCATTTATAAAAAGCATCATCTGCAGAGTCAGAAACAATAAAGAAAAAGCTGCTCTGCATGCATGCAGAAATAATAAGTTGCAGAGTGTGTTAACTCGCACAAACAAAACCAACTCTGTTGCTCTTGCCAGTAGGCAGAATCACTGGGAAAAAAGCTACCGTGTAAAGGCTTTTTTGATAGCAAAACTAGACCTGTAAGATTCTTACTGTGCAATGCCCTACAGATGTTGTGTTTATCCATAGCATAGAGCCGTAACCCTGTAAAAACCTGCATTCAGTTTTTGAAGGAAGCAGCGGCTCCTCCAGTAAACAAGAACGAGCGTTTCTTCTCGTGCATTTGAAGTTGTTTTTCATTTGGGTTGTTATGAAACTGCTCTGGGGTCTCAGCTGCAGACAGGGGCTCCAAAGTAGACTGTAAATACTTTGAATTAGAATTAAAAAAAGGATCCTTTTTTCTCTCTGAAGAAGTTGTTTTGGTCTGTTTTTCTGTTTTAAGGCAAAGATAAAGGAAGTCCAGGCCTTGAAACTCAAATCTTTTGCAGTTGCTTCAGTTCCTTTATCCTGCATCACAGTTCAATCTCAGACTACATATGTGCAGTTTCGATGTTCCTTTTTTTAAGATCCAAACTAAGCACAAATGAATGCAAAATAATTATTTTAATTAGGAAAAAATATGCAATATTTGCAGCTTCATTGCAGTTTGACCCTGAGAAATGTTTGCAGCACCAAAACTCTCATGTGCTACCTGTGGAGATGACTTGTCTTCTTCACATCCCACAAAAATGAACAATTTTAACAAGCTACCTTATTATCTCTTTGCTGTGACCGTCAGACAATGACCACTGCACCTATATAATTTGAAAACTCTACATTCCCTCATATGGAGTGGCTAAAAAAAACCCTCAGTTCATCTTTTTGGTGCCATGAAAAACACCAAATTGCTAAAAAGTGTCTGTGTGCATTCCAGTTTGTTTTGGAAGGTGCAATTATGAAGCAGACGAACTTGACAGTGTGTGCTCTCCCCATTTACTGTCATGAGTTACATAGCATTGCAGGGCAATAGGTCAGTTTGGAAAGTAGGGTTTCACATAATTGTGCAAATTGCTCAGAGAGTCTTCACTGTCAATATGAAAATAGCAAGCTGCCAAAGAAGAAGACGGAGGAGAAAAAGGAGCAGTCAGTCTATCAAAATGGGAGGAGAAGAGGATGAAAAGAGAGGAGCCAAGCAAAATTTGAGGAAGAAAATGGAGAAAGATGAGATAACAGAAGTATGGAGCCTGAGATGACAGGGAGGTAGAAGCTAAAAACAAAGGCCAAAGAAGAAAAGACAGAAATGGAGGATAAACAGACTAAAAACAAAAAGATATGGAAGAGAAATAATTTGACTCTGAGTGTGCTGTAAAGCTCTCTGTCAGTTCCAGCCACTTCCAGCACTGTTATTGGATGGGCAGGAACACTGTCAAGTGAAACTGCAATATAAAAGGCTTAAAGAGGGATATTGATGACACCATTGTGGGGGACCATGAGGTGCAATCTGGCTGGAGATGCGAATCAAAGCCTAGACTCTGTGTAATGTGTTTTTCCTCCCATGTGATTCAGCTGAAAACAAACAGCTGAGATTATATATCAGTTGATTTGGGGTCTCTGTGTGCATCTTGTTTGATTTAAGGGATTCATTTTGGCAGAAACTAAATATAATAATCGTAGAGGAATGGCTAAAAATGATGATATGCTCACCTGCCTTCAGTTTTTATCACACTCTCAGAAAAAAAGAGCTTAACTTGAGGTTACAAGCGCTGCACAGGGACACCTTTTCTCTGAGTTCTGCCTCTAAAGCTGCATCCATGCTGTCCCACCTTGTGAGCCATGCAGCCTGTCAGGGAGCCTGGCAGACACTACTCAGGGCCAAACAGAAGAACTAAAAACTGTAAAAAATAAGAAAAAACTTTCAGTAAAACACTCATTTATATCTTAAATAGACATGAAATTGAACATCAGCGATATCTTCAAGTAATCAGATCTCTGAAATGGAAAAATATCTGCAACCAAACCTACTAAGCTTTCAATAAGTGGACAGAATTTCTTATGAAAATATGAAAATAACAAGTGAGAGTGTTCATTTCTTTTCTCTCCAGGAGCCTCAGGCAGAGGGAGACTTAATCACCCTTATGAGTGTACTGTTTCCAATCTAGCTCTGAACCTCTGGCTTATCAGTAATTAAACGTTCTCTGGTTCCCAGTGGGCATCTGGAGTTTCTCTGATAAAGAACCATGACGCTTTTAATGGTCAACTGTGCACCTTCAGCACCCTGAGCTGGATTTTTGTGATTCCAAAAATGCCATGTATTCATTTCACAAAAAAAGCTGGCATTTAAAAAAATAGTTGCAGGCAAAGAAAATGTAACTGGTGTGCCATCTCATCCACTTATGATGGTTCTTAAATATGACAGGTGACTGGCAGTGGAGTCACCCATTAACTGAGTCAAATACTGGGTGTTTCATTAGCGACCTCAGGAAGGACCCGGCAAGAACTCCATGACCTCATTACTGCTCGTGCAGTTTTGCAAAACAGTGCTGCTTCCAGGTTTTTGTGCAAAAATAAAAAATTTTATGCAATCATTAACTTTTTTAACACTAATTTCTATTGTAATATTTGCAGAGTGGAGCTTTTGGGACATTTAATGACTGTTTATTGCAGAGGAGCTCCATTTATTTTACCTTAGTCTTGTCTTATCACAGCAGAGCTTTTGTCTCCTGATAAAGTAAGTGAGCTGTGTGGATGTGAAGCTTTAGGAAAAGCCTTTAGTTATGAATCAGACATACAGATCAAGTCATGCTGTTGAGCATTATGTATACACGCGGGTGTGTGTATGAGCGTCTGTCTTTTCATGCTGACTGCTTGTATACCTGCTGTTATGTGGGTGTGTGTGTTGCTGCACTGCTCAACCGATTAGTTTTTGACAATGACTGCCAAAGCTGATGTGTGTGTTTTGAAGCTGCCAATTGCTGCTATTCTTGGCTAATATTCATTAACTTGAAATATGACTACTGCCAAGCCAAAAAACCCATAAAACAAAAGGAGGAAGCCTCTGTATTTTCCTCAATATGACACATGAATCTTCCGTAATTAATCCAGATGTTAACTAAATTTTCATCTGCATAAATTTACCAAATTTGCATGATATATGACAGTCTTGCATGGATTAATTTAATGAGTATTTCACCGTTAACAGTATTTGACTTTGACTTTGGCCTTGAACCTCATAAAGTTGAAGATACATACACACGGCCTTGTCATCTACCGTTTCCTTCAACTATCTTCCCCATGACCCTGTGACACTATTGACTGAATCCTTGATGAGGATGCTGAGGAGGTGAAATCGAGCACCCCATGATAAGATCAGAGCCTCCCGTGACACCTCAGCCACTCCCATCCCGTGTGGACAACAGGGAGGCCTGGCGATGCGGCATAAGAGCTGCATCAATTTCAATTTCATGACTTTGAAACTGGGATGAAAAGCCATCTGGCACTTTGAGTCCAAGCCTGTTAAACTAAAACAAAAACAGCACTGAGTTACTGTGTAAATAAATTTTAGGCACAGTCTTCTATGAGACTACAACTTTTGCTTGTTCAAAGCATTTTAACAGCCTAATTTTAATAAGGAAAAGGTAAAAAAAATTAATTCTAAAAGCAAAGCCTGTCAAGGGATGCAGAGCCTGATGTTATATAAATCCTAAAAATAGTAAAGAATACTTTTCCTTATCTGTGTGCTGAAAAGGCATTGAGAGTGGGCATTGATCAGTTTCCATGGCACCATTACCACCTAGTCACTGAAGGTGAAAAGTCAGCCTCCCTGAAAGCTTATTTACAAGCTTGCACTAATACAGAAAGAAGCTTTTCCTTTGGATGTTTTGCTGAAAGTTGAAGAGAAAAAATGTAGGATGGTTGTGTTTTGGCCACAGGCGACGTGATGCAGGTTGTTTGTTCTTCAGAGACAAAAGCAGCAGTTAAGTTTCGGTATCATTAGGGGGTGTTTTCTTTCGTTTTCTTTCACAACCCAGCAAAAGTCAATACTAACTGTCAGCAGAGAGTTTTATGGAGTGCAATAAAACTGAGGATGAATCCTTATTTTGAAATGTTTATGGCATGTTTTCAAAGCTCATACTCAATTTGCTGAAGGTGACTTTTGCTTTTATAACATGCGATTTTCTACTGCAGGTACACAGCCAAGAATTAATGTTAAAACTAAAGCTGAAATATATCAGAGGATAGAAATCCAAAAGTGTATATACATATACTCCCAGAGTGAGCATTAGCGTTACCCTTGGCAGGAAATGCGGCCCAAGATCAAGTGTTTTGTTCCAGCATATTTCCAGTTTAAGTTAATTTGAGCACAGGGAACGCAGTGTAATTAAGTTCTGAGATTAATGCGTTGGAAATGTATTTGGTTTTGTATCCTTCCCTCTTAAGCACAAGAGTTAAATAACAGAAGAGTCTGCAGACTAGCATATGAATTAAAAAAAAAATCAAAGGGATCCCATGCTCCCTGATGCAATTATTTCTTATTCACATTAGTTTTTTTTCCGGCTGATGACATTAATGACTTTGAGCAGAGTATGAATCAGGGCTCTGCATGGTGCCGGCAGAGGGAATCTGATGGACCAAATATTATTCAGTCTCAACATGTACTGTCCAGCTTTTTTTAGATACAAGATTTTAAAAAATCTAACTTCATCAATTTTTAATTGTTTGCATGTCTTTTTCACTGTAAAAGATCACAATTTTTTTCAGAATTTGTTTAAAATTCGAATAGAATAGATAGTATGTTGACTAGGTGCTAAAAAGGATTTTAGATTAATCTATGTGTCGCACAAAGGACTGATGTGCTGTGAAGGAAGAAAAATCTCCCTACCGTTGTGCTGTTGTATCACTCTCAGATCACACACCAAGGCTCACTTTAATGTCTTTAAATCCCCAAACTCTAAACTGACTCTGGCGCGTCCTTCCTCTTGCCTTTCAGAAACTCCACTCTCGGATCATGGATTTATCTGCAGCAGATTTGCTTCTGGAGCCAGAGAGAAGCAAGGCCTTCTTGCTTTCCAGGAATATAGACTCTCCCTCCAATGTAAGCTTGATGGGAAACATGCAGAGGGGGAATGTGTTTTTTTTTCTTCTTTTCTTTGTCCAGCCATATGAATTGTCCAGGCAGAATAACAGCACCCCAAACCCCCCTCAAGCAATCATTACAGGATATTAAAATACAGGCATAACTGGCTCAAGTCGTGACCCCTCCTTTGCTCTCAGCAGGAAGAACTGGCAGTATCACTTGGCACTAAAAGGAATAAATCGTTGTCATATTACCAGAAAACCATCGATTGAAACTCTCTGTCAGTAAAAATGACTCCATAGGACACTGTGGTACATTACTCATCTTATGTATTATGCATTAAGGACTGAAAATGAGTTCACTCAATTCTTAGCCTTTTACCCCTTTGAGAATACCACCTGATAAACTCTAGTGTGTGCTTTGAAAGCGGAAGAAGAGGAGGGAAATTAAATAATAATAGCCAAGATGTGAATTATAAATTATGTTGTTATCTAAATGTGCAAAGGTACCACATCTCCTCATATAGGTTGTGTTAGATGATACACACAACTGCCACTTATAAGATTAGTGAAATATAAACCATGACATGAATATTTCTTATCTTGCAGACAATGACTCTTGAAAAAAATATATCTAATTTACATTTCAAATGCTCTCTGGTAAGATGCTAATTGGAGAAACATCTGCTGCGTTGTGATGAATGCACACGAACATTTGATTGATATTTTTTTCTTAAGTTTAAAAAGAACAGATTTTTTTTTCAACAGGCATTTAAGAAAAACCTTATTGGAATATTTGACCGGTCTGTCAAGTCTTTGTTAAAAATATTTTACTAAAAAAACGGGGGGAAAAAAGATCAATAGGATGGCAGTTATGTATGCAACATTACCCAACACCTAACACATCAAATTATTAAATTACCTTGATATAATATTACAAGGCTTTTGAAGACAAAGGAAAAGTAGTACACATTTGGGTAATATTCAAAATAAGAGGACAAGCATCTATGAATGACTTAATAACCTGTGATATAAATGTTTAACCACCTGCCACCATATTTACTTTAATCCCAAGTTCCCCAGAAAGCTGGCTGCAAGCTTTTCAAACTACAAAGAGCTGTACAAAACATTACAATTGACAATATTCAAGGAGTTTCACTTTACTGTCATGTCTCTTTGCTCTCTCATAGGAGGTTCAGTTGAATGGAAAGGCAGGTCTCCCTGTGACCAAGTGTCTGAGCCAGCTGAGTCTGACAGCGCCAGCTCCTGCCTACCCACGCAGCAGCTGCAGCAGTAGTGAGCTGTCGCTGTCAAGTGCATGCAGTGAATTCTCCAGTGGCTCATACACCTGGAATGATGGACGCTCCTGTGGGAAAATGGTAAGCCCTCTTACTCTATAATGGCACTCAAATACTAAGCAATGCCAAGCAGTGTAGTAGCTCATCAAGAGCCCTGTGAGAGATACTTTTTGTTGTTTTCCTTTTGAGACCCTAATTAATCCCTCATTTTAACGTAAGTGTGTGCTGATTACAACTCCCAAATGGAGGTAAAGACCCCTAAGATTCATGGATGATGGTGTATCAACACAATTCAAGACCCATAAAACGTGTGCTGTAATAAAAGCAGTATGTGTCAGCAGTATGAAGTTAAACATGTGGCTGCTTAATAAGCTTTTGCTATGAAGGCATCACAGCAAAGGTTTGGCAAATTTAGGATCTTCTTTTACCTCTTAATTTTTCTCATTAAAAGTCTTCTCATGCAGCATGCAGATAAGGTCCAATTGTCTTCATAAAAATTGGTGTCAAGCAGTGTCAAAGTGATTATGATTGTAAAACAGCATGCACAAGAAGTATGTCTGCACATACAGTACTAAAATATAATTTATGTGATGTTGACCTACTCTTTTGATTTTGCCTTGTAGTCATCTCTAACCTGGGAGAAGAGGTTGAGTTTGGGTTCGTCAGCCCCGAGTAATATCTGTGCCGCCCTGGAGGAGCAGCAGCCCACCAGACGCAAGGAGAGCCACATCCTAGAGGGTCTGAGAAAGCTTCAAAGAAGGAAGCACAGGAGCTCCTCCGCTTCATCCAAGATCTCCAAGTCAGGCTACAAAGACTGCATGAACTCGAATGAGGGAATCTACTCTCTAGGTATCAAGAATAGCAGTAAAGGGGTGTCCAAACCTACTCACATGGGTAGGACTTTGGCTACTGGAGGCAAGAAGCTCTCCTATGATTCTGATGATGCCGATGATGAATTGGCACATTCCAGTCGAGGAGATAACATCCCCACCAAGGACAATTGGTTTTACTGTAAGAGGCTGTCCCACAGCATCTCAGACAGTTTGTGTAGCTGGGAGGGGATGCAGGACAATGGTGGTGGAGGTGACAGTAGCTCAGGTCCCATGGATACAAAACATTCTCCTGGCTATGACTCAAAGGAGCGTCCTGAGAAACTCATGAGTTTCATTAACAGTTTTCTCCCTGAGGGAGGACGGACATCAGCTTTTTCTAAAAGATCCATTCTGCACTTCAACCCTTCTGATTTAGTGGGTCCTAATCAACTTTCTGATTTGGAGGATCCAGAAGAGCTCAAATCTGAGTCCAGTGACGTCCGAATGTCCTTCAGCCAGCCACCAGACCAAGCTGAAAGTGACTCCAAGAGACTGTCAAGAGATGCTGCCAAGCTGCTCACACAGCAGTGGCTGCGAAGAGACCAGGGACGCACTCAGTCTGCAGATGGAAGGCCCAGGCCTTTCAGCCTTATTAAGGAGCCAAAAGCTGCCAAATGTACTCAGTCTGAGGAGAGCATTTTGGCAATATTTGATGCAGAAGGAGAGCCTATTGAACTTTGTCCTCAGAAGGTGGCAGTAGGTGCTGGAACTCCTAATGACATTCAAGGTAGCAAGGCAGTTGCTGATTACACAGAAATAGTGCCACAAGAGAGACCAACAAGGCAAAAATCTGGAAATGCAAGAAACTACAGTGTTCTTGAATCTCCAGAAAAGCCATCTGAACTTCAAATTAGGACTAGCAAAACAAGCACTAGCAGGGAGGGGAGTGCAGAGAGGCTGTCAATGCAGTTGACTCCACAGAGGAAACTGATCAAACCACCAAGTAACCGGTCTACTAAAGGCCTCTCCATCCCTCCCATGAACGATTCTGCTGGTCCAAAAACCGGTGGTTCAAAGATACCTGGTCGTAACAAACCATCAGGATCTCCACTGAAGTTGTCAAAGGGCTCCACCACTGAACCAAGTAACAGTGGAAACTCAGGACCCTCTGGTCAGGAGAAATCCCCCTCCTCATCTACAGTCAAAACATCAAGGTTCATAAAGACATCAGGAACCTGCTCACAGAGTCCAAAGGCAGTAAACACTAAGCTCCCAAGCAGGACTGAATGGAATAAGGGCTCCTCCTCCAATTCCCCACACCTCTCAAGGAGGCACCTGGAGTATGCGGACAATGGTGAACAGCCAACCAGAGACAAACACTGTGAAACCAGCAAAAATAAACTCAGGTCCCCTTCTCCTCCCCCTCCCCCAGGCCGCACCACCTCTTTACTGATCAGACCAAATTATGAAGGGTCACCGCAAGCACACAAAACATGGATGGCTCAACCATCCACACCAACCACTGTGAGGGGCCCTCCCCCAAGTTACCACACCTCACTTTTACCAAATATGCAAACCACGCTACCCATCAAGGACAAAGAGTGTTTAGAATTGGATGCAGGCTATGGGACTGCACTTGCACCTCAGAAACTGGTCGACAAAACCAGTCAGCACCTTCAAAAGTCCCCTGCCACAACTCAGACACCCACTAAAGGCACTTCCAAGAGGATGACCACAAAAGACTACCTCCCTTCTGCAAACTCAGGGTGTGCTGTAGAAACTGAAAATGCACCTAAAAGCTCAAAGAATGTCCCTCCTCCCTACAGTGCCATCAAAAACTCTTCAATTCAAAACTCCTTTGCAAATAAAAGAGGATCAACCCATGAAAATGTCCATCACACAGTGCAGAAGACCACTGTAAGTTTACCTTTATCACTTCAGGACACACCTCAAGGTAAAGCTGAACCACAAAATGGTAAAGCTGTAGTCAGCCCACCCAGCTCTGTCATGATTTCCCCTAACCCTGCAGAAAAAGCCTCAAAGACCCGCATCCCAATGGGGTTTAAAGCATTTTTAAAATCTCCCCCTAGCCATAAAAATAGTCCAGCTATACCAGGCAAGCAAGAGAAAGATCATATCAACTCAGTCTCCAAGGAGACTGTGACTTCAAATGTTTCTACTCAGTGTGACAGCTCGCAGCCAGTATGCATGGATTCACCGGCAAAGTTGTCCATTACAGAAGGGAAAGTTGAAGTCCAGTGTAGGTTACTGGAAGAGGGAGTTCAAGCTGCTGTGTTACCAGAGGAGGGCAACGTTTGTGATAAAGGAAAACGGAGTAGTCAGCTTTTCTCTAGATCCATATCTGTTACTACCAAACCTCATCTAAAGCCAGCCTTGGGGATGAATGGGGCCAAAGCCCGTAGCCAGAGTTTCAGCACCAACTACATTGAGAAACCAAACATCAATGCTTTGGATGGACCTGGAAAAATCCGAACTCAGATTATCACCAACTCAGGTGAGAGGGGAAACTCTTTGTCGAGACAGAGTTCCTTGGAGGTACCCAATGTTGGGGTGGCTGAAAGCCCTATCCATTCCCCCAGGACTAGACTGAGTCACTATGGAGGCATGACAGGGTCAAATAGTCATAATATCCTCCCTGAGAGATCTTCTAAGTCTGGCTCCAAAGGTGAGGGGGCACAGGGCATGGTGAAGGGGGATGCAATCGTCTCATCTCCTCAAAAAGAAGTTCGTAGCTTACCAATAAGCGATAGGATTAGTTTGAACAACATTCGTAAGCCAGCAAAAGTTGCATCTCATCCACAGTTTCAGCCTCAATCCTCTTGTGTCTACAATTCACAAAACCCTGTGCGAGAGACAGGAGGCATAGTAACCACCACTAATGAGCCAGACTTTAGCAGGGAGGTCAAAACCCAGACAGACTCGCCAAACAAAGCCCCAGATGTGGAGGAGAAAAAAATCAGTCCAACAGCCTGCACAATTGAGGAGAAAGTCATGATGGGAATTGAGGAGAATGTACAGAAATGTCAAGAACAGGAAAAGGTGGCTGCCAATGAGGCCAAGCAGAAAACGGGTCCCTCACTGGCAAACTGGTTCGGCCTCCGTAAGAGCAAACTTCCAGCTCTGAGTGGTAAAAAAGCGGACTCTCCCAAGGGAAAAGAGGAGAAGAAAGAGATGAAGATCGGGTCAGTGCTTGGGGGCAAACAGATGAAATCTGACAAGAAGAAGGATAAGAAGAAAAATGATAACCAACAGAAAGACAGTCAGGAGGTCCAAAATCTATCTGAGATGAACAACAAGCTGAGCTCCATCATGGACCACTGCAACAATCAGATGGGCCAAATTGCCAGTCAGATCCAGTGTACGACGGCCTTTATTGGCAAAGACCAGTTGGTGAAAGAACTTCTTGGCAGGTGGGTGAAACAACTTCTTGATCATAAAAGATGGTTGTATTTAATTAATGCGATGCTATAATGGTTACATCCTGTCGCCGAACTTTTTCAGATTTGTCTTTATCAAAGTAAGTCTACGCTAGAATAAATAAACAAACAGCACAAACAGCAGCTGTCTGTTTGAGTTATGACTCCAGTGAGCATTAGCAGTTCTTGGACTAGCATGCAGTCTCATAGTCAGCAAGCTCAAGGTAAAGTTTAAAGCTTTAAGTCGGGAAAGCTCCACATTTTATACCTCACACTTCATTGATCTGCCACTTTAAATCACAGCTGACAGATTTTTATCCAGAATAAATGCAAACAATCACTTGAGAGGGGGCACTTTTAAACATTTAAAGGCATTTCTGTGTGCACGTTTTGTGCAACATATGTTTGCATGTACATCCGTGAGGTAAAAGAGCAGGTCAATGCAATTTATCAGTGGGATCCCTTTCTACCTGGCGAGTTGATAAAGGGGGAGCTGGGCGTGCAGACATGAAAATAGATCAAATCTTATTTTCTCGCAGGACTGCTGTGAAGGGCAGCTGTGTAGCTGCATCGCCGCCTGGGATTGCTACACCCAAGAAACACAGCGAAATGAAAGGAGATATGGAGATCTGTCCAGATACTGCTGTAAGTGAGCAAACATGCCACCATAATAGAACTCCACCGACTTTATTACAGCGGCGTCTGTCGAGCCATGCTTGTTTGTCTCTGACTTTGTTTAGACAGGGTGTTGGCACTTACACATACATGCACATTCCCACAGGTTTTTGCACTTGTACAGAACATGTGCATGTTCACAAACACATCCTCAACCCCGTTGCCTCTTCAGCATCATATCCCCTGAAGGCTCACTATTGATTCACATTGTGTTCTGACTCATCCTACAATTCATCGCCTACTTTTTCATTATCTACCCAGGCTGATGTTGTTGTTCTTTTCACAAGGCTGACGGTTTTTAAAGCATATCTCACACTGAGACAGCCATCAGGCCATGCAAGTAATACAAACTTAAATTAAGCTTCTCTCAGCCGCTCCACTCCCCCAAATCACATCCGCACACTTCGTAAGCAAAAGGCTAATATATGACCTTGTGGATTTGTTCTTTATCATCTGTCAGTCAAAAAAAAAATGATGGAGAGGCTGAGTGCTTGAAACAGCCTGAAAAAGGCAATAAAAAAAGTGGACTGAAAGGAGAAAAAGGAGTCACAAAAAGAGAGTCTCCCTGCATAATATAGGAAATTTAATCCAGATGATGTGGAATTTCGATAACATGGAGGAGCCCCTTATCGCAGGCACTCAATTTGACAAAGGAGCCATTTAATACCATCCTCCAAGCTTTTTCTCTATCTTCTCCCCATAGAAATGCAACAAAAGAGGGACACTTTATGACCTACAAGCTCCTGTTCTTGAACCACCCTAAAACCACTTTTTTTAAATAACCCAATTAAAGTAAGGCAGGAGCGTCTGACAGTTGCCTTACGTCTATTTGAACGAAACTTTTAACATTTTTCACAATGCCAGAAACATGTCTTTCCATCTGAAAAGCTGTAAAACGCACAAATCTAAAGGCACAATACTGATCCTTTTTATTCTCACTTCTCTTTCACATTTTGCCATGAGCTTTATGAATGGATTTGTTATATAATGTAACACCCTATGCAGAAAAAAGGTATATTTTGATTCTAAAAGAGACTCCTTTACTGGAAAATTATAGTGTGTTTTATGTATTTTGCTATATTTTAGCTGTTTATGAAGTATGTTTAACCGATGAGCACCCTTTGATTTTATTTTAGACCTTTATAATGACTCAGAAGATCAAGCTGGGGGCTGAAAATGAGGAGGGACGCATTCCAGACTCAGCCTGTCAAGACCACATGATAGGTAAGCTCAAGACTTTCAATTGGTCTTAAAGGGACATTTCACCAGAAACAGCGTAAAATGAAAAAGCACATTATCCTTGGGGCACAGAGGTAAATTGAACAAATAATTAAGCAAATTATAGACCAAAAAAATGAAACAAATAAATAAAATGTGTCAAACATTCCTTTTGTACTAACTTTGCTGTTACTTTCTGTCTGCCAGAAGTTGATGTTGTCTGTTTTAACCCACTGAGCTTCGTACTTGCGAGTGTTTACTTCACCCAGTACAGTTTCTTCAAGTTGCTTACAAAAAGCTGTCACTAACCATCACAAATCAACCAGTGCAACAAAGCATTAACACATTTTACAGTCGTGATTTCCTGATGTGATTGACAACTCAATTCCTTCGCCAGCTAATTCTCCTCAGTGCCAGACTTGCCGTTACTGTGGGGAAATGGCAGCGGCTGCAAACAACATGTTGACAGTCCAGTCAGGTGATTGATGTGCAACTGGGTGATATTTTACAACGCCTGAGCAGCTGAGGAAGTGGGGAAAAAAAAAAACGGATGCATCAAACAATTTATGAGATGATATGATAGCTGTTATCATTGCAGGGCGACAAAAACTTATATTGTAGTATGTAATTCAGCATGAGGAATAAAAGGGTGTAACTGCTGTTTACTGGATGTGGAGCGCAGCGTGTTTGTCATTCAGCCGTCTCTCAGTGGGAATTTTGAGAAATTGGTGTCAGTGAGCCATCTCAATGGAAGCAGAGGCTTATCTCTGAAACATGGCATCATAACCAGTGTGAACAGACTTGAGGGGTTAAGTTGGAGCCACATTGTATGGAAAAAACAGCATTTTTTCATGCTTTTAATGTGTTTTAAATGAAAGATTAAAGTCAATACGTTTTGGTACGGCTGACTTTTAGTGCTAATAATCTCTATAGAGCCAGATTCTTATTCTTAACCTTATGTTTTTTGTAGTTTAATGATTAAGAAGAAGAAACTCATCAAGAAATAGCTTCAGCTTGAGCCACTTTGCACAAAGTGTGAAAATCAGCTCATAATGGCCAAAAAAATAAACCCTTAATTGTTTCTGTAGTCTGATTAAGACTCTGCCTTCTTTATATTCTGCCAGCTAAGCATTCCCAGACAGACGGAATTAAATATTTCATAAAGGTTTTTCGGCTGCGGCTGCTCGTTGTTCCTCAGCGCAGCTTTAATGTCACATTTCTCCAAAGTGCAGCTTCCACCGGCCTAATGCCAAACAAACACATCAATCATAGAAATAGTTTACATCCAGCCAGTTTATGATGCAAGCAGCTTGAGCAAAATCCATTGCTCAAGTTATGAATGTGGTCTGTGAAGTTCACTCTACACCGGTCAGTTGTTGTATATTAGAGGAACTTCCCTCGAGGCAGTATTTTTTCCGGTAAAGGGACAATAAATAACATCTTGACTGGCCCATTGCACAGAATGACCCTAATATATCTTCAAGGGTTTGATGGCATTGTTGATCAATACCAATGATTCAGCAATTACGTCTTCGGGTGCTGATGTTTGTTGCTATGAAAACTTACTTTCTAGCCTTTTCTGCCTCTGCTTTGGAAAATAAGCTCAGACATAATGGGCCATTTTGGATCTTTAGTCTCCAGACAAAGGATACAAGTCTTTATTGTGGCCTTTTCACCTGATGGCAGAGATACACTTGTGGTCCTCGGTGATGACTCTTTTCTCTCTTGACATCTCTTCATTGCATAAAGCCAATTTCACAGTGTGGAGATATATAAAAAAGGCTTTCTCTCCCAAAGCCTGGAGGTTGTATACAGAAGTGATAGGGAACTCATGAAAAACTAGATTATGTCCAGTTGTTGTTGCCTCTGGGTGGAATTATCGTGGACCTTGTTATGGTTTCGTATAGAGGGCATTTTGAGCTGCCAGGCTTGGCATTCAATTATACAGCTGGGTAGTCTATGGCTCCCCTCCCTCGCTTTTCTCCTTCGCACACTCACAAATAAGTATTCATGTGTGACAGGCTTTGTTTATAACTACACTGTGTGTTTTTTAAGGCTTAGATCAAGTCTTATGTTTTTGCTTTACATCCTTTTTCCAAGCGACTGTCCTCATGTGACTCACAGCAGATATGTGTACAAGTAACAGGCCATCTGTCCAATGAACGCGGTGCGTGTGAACACCCGAACACTCAAGGCTCATTTTTCACGGGTTCTGTATGCACAACATGGTGTTGAATGTCAAAAACAAGTCAAAAAAAAAACCTAAGAGTTCACATAAACAAGAACACTGACAGTTTTTTGTTGAGAGGTCTTGAATTATCTAAAACACAACTGAATACCCCCCTTAAATCCTGTAATTTATGCATTTATTGACAATTTTTTGACATTAAGAGAAGGCTGTTGTTACTTTAGTGCATTACTAATTCACCAAGAGAAGAAGCTATCCAAAGAGAGAATGGATCAATAGTTCCAGCTTTAGACCCAAGAGTAAATGTTCTTAGGATTAAGCTGATTCTGGAAGTCTGCCCCTTACCCTCCTTCCACAGTCTTTTGAAACTCAACAGTAATGCCCAAAAGTATTCAGAGAGAACTTTTATTCATAGAAAGAAACACTCATGAGAAGACTGTGTTTGTGCTCCCGCATCCCATCCGAGACGAGTCTATACAGTTGAGAAGCAGAGCCTGTCAATATCGATCCACCTAGACAAAATAAAAAAAAATAAAAACATGCCAGAGTTTTCACTTGCCAATTTTTTTAAAAGACAGAACCGAGAATTCATCCTCTCCAAGGCCGACAGTGAAAAAGTAATGTAATAAAATAGAGTCTTAACCTAAGTTTGCCTGCAAACGGAAAAAATTTTAGATTCTGATGCAGAAAAAAGTTGCAAAACCACATATAATTAGCGTAGCCGGTGTGACTGTTGGCCATTAGCACTCACAGTTACAAGGTCCTGGGCCGAGCTGAATGGCCGTCCATCTGCTCCAGCCTGACTCAAGGCTCTGCAAACTGTGCCTTCCAAACGACGTCCATCTGTTACTACTTGCCGTCATTTTTTCCTGATTGCAACCCAGCGTGCTCTCTGATGAATCCGGCAAGCGTGTCCTCGGGATGTGTGTTTTGTTCAGGATTGCTGACAGCGGGAGCTTTTTTGTGTCATATCTTATTCGAATTGTGCATCTGTTGCAACTGTGATTGTTACAAATGCTTCAAAAAAGAGGTTCTGCTAGTCACCGAGGTGCTTCAGGACGGAGCTTTTCACTGGAATGCTAATTACTACTGCTTAAACATGACTTCATCAAATAAAAATGCTGTCTTTTCTCTCTTTTCCTATTGGAACTCAACCTACCACAGATGCCCTCTTCACTCACAGCCCTTTCCCTTGCATGTAAATCCAAGCCCTCCTTTCTTCTCCTTTACTGTCGTTCCCTGCTTCTCCCAGACGTCACAGTCCTCTCCCTGTCACTTTAGGTTCCAGCTGTCAGATGAGAACCCTGGATAGCGGGATTGGCACCTTCCCTCTTCCCGATTCCGTCACCCGAGCCAGCGGTCGCCACATCCCTAAATCTGAATCCAGCCCTGATGGGGTGACCGCCGGCTCGTCCGTGCTCGATCGTGAGCCTCCCTCGTCTCTCTCAGACCCCTCACAACCTGATGTGAAAGTGCCTTCCCTCCCAAAAACCCACGTGCATGCTCCTACCAGCATGGGTCACTCCCTGTCCGACCCCAGCGTGACCTGCAGCAACGACGCACAAGACAAGAGCCGCCTGCCCAAACTGGCAACTTCAGGTAAGTCAACCTTTTCATGTTCAATTTCATAAATTAACTTTGTGTTTTCTGCAAATTATCATCAAAGCAACTAACAGAAGAGCAAAATTATACAGTTAGAGTCAGAGTGATGTATCTTTAGTTGCATTCTTTAGCTTGTGCCGCTACTTCAATGTTTCATCATTATTTTCGAGTCATAAAGTCACTTTGGTATCAGTTTTTTCAAATAAAATAAAGATAAAGACAAAGAAAAGTCCCTGGCGGTTGTATAATATCACTTAAAACCTCTTAAAACCATCTAAACAAAACATACTCAGTTTAGTGTGCTATGAAAAGTTTTTAACAAGTTTTGCAAGTTGCAAAGGAAGGTCTCTGGAAGCAAAGTTTAAATTTTGTTTCAGAACCTATAAATCCAGCATTGAATATATGTCACCTGTTCCTCATTGATCTTTGGGATTTTTAAAGATCTCAAAGGACTCAGAAAAACAGATGCAAAGCTCTGTGTCTTCTAGCTGGTGCAACCAGGAATCCTGT
Source organism: Ctenochaetus striatus (assembly GCA_034780835.1). Classification (NCBI taxonomy): domain Eukaryota; kingdom Metazoa; phylum Chordata; class Actinopteri; order Acanthuriformes; family Acanthuridae; genus Ctenochaetus; species Ctenochaetus striatus. The sequence goes on from JAUZTA010000020.1 coordinate 5,614,243, forward strand.
TACTATTTTTTTCTTGTGCTAAGCTGAACCTCTTGGTGCCATGTGAAAAGAAAAACAATGCTTTCTAAATAGTTTTCTCATTCAAGGCCAAAGAAGGCAAAACAAAGGTGCTGTTCAGTGCCAAGTCTAAAGTCACTAACAACTTGTTTTACCTTCAGAACATGAGTAAATTTTAAAGTATCACTTTAACACATTTTCCTCCAGACGCTCAAGGGCTCCAGACAAGGAGACCAGAGTAAGCTGTTTGGTTCATTAGACTCTAAATTAAGAGAAGAACCTTGTTTGCTCAGATATCAGAAGCCGATGCATCAACACTGACATCTGATCCTCAGCCGAGATGATAAAGGTGTCTGTGTCCTTCTAGGAGCTCGTACTCTCCCGAGGAAAAACTAACAAATGCAATTAGAGAAGCATGTCAATGGAGCCGTAGATCATAAAGAGCCGTCTGCCTCTGCGTCCATTGGAAGGCAGTAGATGGAGTGCAATCAGATGGCTGATTAAAGCAACAATAACACAAAGGGATGAGTGATCACACTCAGGACATTAGTCTGCATTTATCTCACCTCTGTGCTGCTGTGGCACTGCAGAGGCAGCATTTTAAGTCACAGAGCGCCGTCCCATTGAGCCAAAATGTGCTCCCTGCATCATGTTTTACTCCTCTATCCTTCTACTGTCATTATGTAGAATCATAGCTTATGGATGCCAGAAAGAGAGCAGCGTCTGTCACATTGTTTCCCTCTTAATAGGTAAGAGGAAGAAGGTGGAAGTTCTTTTATGATCACAATGCAGATTTTTCAGAAGGAGACAAAGCATCGGCCAAAAGCGTCCAGTTATTGTTACACAGCTGAATGTTAAAAGAGACAATTAAACTGGCGTCTGTCCGAGACAGCAGTAGGCAGAGTGATAATGAAGCGGCGCTTCGTCATTCAGGAGCCGACAGCTGAAAGCTGTTATATCCGAGCTGCCAGGAGTCATGGCTGGGAAAAAAATCACACGGTGGACGCCATTAATGTTTGATAGCTTGGATATTGTGCAGCTTCATTCATATAGGAAGGAAGTGGATGTGTAGGCAGTTGGACACGTTTTGGTTGAATGGATGTGTGAGATGTGCTCCTCCTGTGTTGCCAGCAGAAGGAAAAGATTGTCACTTTAGAAGTATTCAAATGATGTTTGTCCTTTCCCAACCATCTTTATGCATTACAGCAGGTGGTCATGTGGTGAATACAAGACAGATTCGCTTCAGTTTTTTCTTCCGTTCAACTCATTTCTCCTTCTCTTTTCACTTCTAGATGCAATCAGGACGAAGAGGTTGAGTCTCGGGGCTCCACACAGCAACATCTCCACAGATGGCAAAGAGCAAGAAACAGAGAGGAAGACGAAAACCAAGAACCATGATATGCCCAGTGTAAGTCCCGACAATGTACACAATGACATATTTACAGTTGTTATCAAAGTTAAAAGAAATCCAGAAACACTGACAGATTACGATGAACTTCAGACAACTTTATAATTAAAATTATAGCACATATATGGTTTTCTTATCCAGGTGAAGATTATAGACTTTTCTTTTTGAAGTGACAGATACATTAGCATTGAACTCGTGGAGCTTTCAGACTTGTCAGTTGATAATGAACTTTACATCCAAATGTAAATAAGTGAGAAGTCTGAGTAGAAGTGTGAGTGTTTTAAGACTTTTTAAGACTCTACACTGTAGTTCTGCCTTAGAAAAGTTATTCTTTCCAAAACACTTCTATGTGAATGGAAAAAACTCTCTTTACTGTGAATCTGTAAAAATGCATGAGGTCTGTATTTAAAGATGACTGTTTTTGAACTGTGAACAGGAAAGAGCCCTGCAAGTGTGCACGTACTCGGGAAGCAGCAGCGACACCGAGACTGAACCCGAGGAAACCAGAAGCACTCTGGGCTCACCGCAAAGGACCCTGATCTACAGAGCCAAGAAGAGTGACTCAGGTCTGATTGACAGTTTTAAGTCACCAAATGATAAATAATATTTATTTAGTCATTTTTCAGTCACCTATAGATGCAGCTGCTGCAAGTTTCTTCCTTTCTGTCCTCCTTTACCTTTATTCTTTATTATAACAATCCTGTTTTTCTACAGTGGACCAGAACGAGGAGACCCTGAAGAGAAGCAGTGTGGAGAAATCCTTGTCAATCATGGACTACTACCAGCATGATGTGTTTTCACATCTGGAGAAGGACAGCAGGAGGATTTCCCAGTACAACTTGTTGCACAAAGAGGCATCCCTGGATGGCAAAGCAGTAGACAGACTCAGTGTGAGTGTTAAAACGGCTCATTGTTCACAGCTGATTGGTTTTACACTCATAAAAGGTGCTTTACAGATGCACCGCTGATTCCTATCGAGAATTTTATCTTTCATTATAACCCTTAATGATATCCAGGAAGCTGCACAGCGAGAGAGAGATTAAGTGTCTTACTCACTTATTTGAAGGCACTTTCAGATGTTTATCATGTACTGCTAATTCATTATTACTTCAAACGTTTTTCATGTTAGGCTTTGTACGTTTCTTCAAACCACATATGTGCTGAAGCTTTATTTCTTCAAGGTTTTATACTGAAACCATACATTTCTGTGGATGAAGTTCTGTCAGGTTTTGGTGCAAAAAGTAAAGAGATTATCATATTTTGGCATGAAACATCTAGTTCATCTAGCAGAAACACAGTTTGAAATCTACCCATTGTGTCCTTGAAAGCAGCAGGTTTGGGATGTGACAAAAGCAGCAGGATAAACTCTCTGGGCCCTGTCGTACACCCGGCGCAAAGGCGCCTCGCCAGTGGCGCAAGTGTCATCCCTATCTTACACCCCGCGCAAACGTCCGTTTTGTCACAAGTGTAAGATAGGAAATCAACTCGCGCCGGGTCTGTGCGCCGAGGGGTGGGGGTCTGAGAATGAAGGCGGAATGGAGGCGTGTCCTGGCGCGTTTCATATCTTACACCCAGCGCAATGAGGTCAAACG
>JAUZTA010000020.1:5631730-5644368 GCA_034780835.1 Ctenochaetus striatus
CTATATTGTGACATTTATTTCAAGTCATTCATGCAACCTACGCAGCCCAAACAACAAATTAAATCAGCTGTTTTGAGGTTTGCACCTGTTGGCATTTTCCCCCTTGACGTTAATAAGAGGAATGAGACAGAAATAACTCACTTCTTCCTGCCTCTTAACACTTCTCTCCTCCTCGTTTGAGTAACTTTCCGACCTATCAGAAGAGGCTGAGCAGGTCAAAACAATCTCCTGTGATTTTCAGTGTAATAGACATTGTTATCTGTTATTTTGTTCCTCTTCTCAGCGTCAAAGACAGTGAGAGAAACATTGATTAATGTGTGGAGAGACCCCCCCTGTGTTACAGGGAGTGCAGTCCTGCAGACAGCACATCTGTCTGTATAACACATCAGTTTTTTTCTAACGCTCTGCAAAAGCTTTTTATTATAAAGCCACGAAAACATACAAAAAGCTCTCTACTGGTTTTATGTTCACGCTCGCTCATGAATGAGGCATTTCGTGTCGTTGCCGCTGTAAAACCCAGAAAAAACATCATCTCATCGGACCACTCCACTCGACTCATCCGTCAAAGAGGAGAGAGACTTCCCTCAGCTGCCTCTGACACTGTATTAGATTAGTTTTGCAGGAAATAAAATGGTTCGGGCCGTAGGGTGTCAACTCGACCGTTTGCTAAAGAGTTTTGGAGGTAGTGTGGGTGTTTTTGCTCTTGTAAACCCACAAAACACAGAAGCAAATGCATTAAAAAATGGATTAAACTGTGTGTTTTGGTCATCACGAGTGCAGTGTTTGGCATTGTGTAGTAATAACCCAGTGTAAGGTCAGGCTAACACAGTTTAGGCTAACATTAGCAGCTCAATGGATTCAAGGTAGAAAATTCAGCTTTATGAAAGATAAGAATGAAGGTAGTTTACTTATTCTCAAACTTTTTTCCTTATAAAAGAATAGTTTTAATTAGAAATAACAACTTGTGTCTGAAATCAAGGACGTCGTGTTTAATTGTCACTGCTTTTGTTGTTGCCACAAATTAGTTCTTTAAATGCACTAAAACTTCCAGAAAGGTCAAGATCGAGTTCCATTCAGGCGATTTGTGCAGTAATCTTAAATTCTGAAGCAGAAAAAACAGTTATTCTGTTTGGCAATGGTTACCAAACAAGCTGATGATGGTTACACACTCTTGTCTTGTAACTGAAGGTTCACAGGTTCAATGTCTGCGAACAGTAACCTTTCAGGATGTCCCTGAGTAAAACATTAAACTTACAAAACCATTGCTATTCATTTTATGCTTTGCTGAGTCACACAAAGCAGCACAGTGCTGATGCTTCTTGTAAAAGACATGTGTATCTATTTATATGTCGAAAACAAAGAGAATCCAAGAGGAAAAAAAGCTCAGTTGTATATATTTCTCATCTTTCATCAATATAAAAGTATTCCAAGATAATGGAATACTTTGTCTACAGCCATTACATTTATTAGAATTTATTTTAACCCAATAAAAAGGTTTGATGCTTTAGGATTGTTTTTCCTGTCCAGTAAGTGGAAATTTCATTTGTAAACAACAGAAAACAAGACAAATAACTCAATAAAAATGGTACATAAATGAAAAAATACCTGCAGTAACACAAAAAACCGCAGGAACACAAAAACACAGACAGACATCACTTTGCTCTAGAGTGCAATAAAGTTACAGCACTTCAGAATATGAGTTTATGTTTTTTTTATATACAAGAATAAAAATTTTAGTAACATATATCACACTGACAAACATCAGTTAATAAGAGCAGACAGGAAGTCAATAGCTCCATAGCCCTGTAGTGCAATAAAATGCTGCAGCATTGCAAACATGAGGCTCTTAAATGTTAGATCTTCAATCTTGGCAATCTAATTATAGCAAAGAAATGGCTGATACTGCATCTTAAAGCTGGATTACATGCCAATAACTGTTCCTTCTGTGTCTGAACACTTAAAAAAATGAGAAAATATGGTTTTGTTTTTTTTGCAGGGATACATTATCGGAAGTCCTGTGCCTCCTCTGGAGCTTGCCTCATCGCCTCCTCTGGCTACCAGCAGTTCTGCACCGGCAGGCTGAACTCGGTCTGCATCTCCTGCTGTAACACTCCGCTCTGCAACGGGCCCAGGAGGAAGCGACCCGTCCCCTCAGGGGCCACGTCCGGCCCTCAGATGACCCGGCCTCTTCTCCTCCTCGTCCTGTGCTTCTTCCTGCAGCTGCTGACTCTCCTCCCTGTGACGTAGACTGAGGATCTGATCACGTCTCCACCGTAAAGTTTGTTCTTTGATCCAAACCGTAGAAAAGGCTGACCCAGTTTGTAGTTCGTCCAGGTTCAAAATGCCCTAAAACTAAATTGTACACAGCAGTCAGAAGGCAAGGTTAGAGATTTTGGCAGCAGGAGGGAGAACCAAGCGAGTCAGGATGTCCTTGCAACTTCAGAATAAACTTGTTTGAACTTTTTGCTGCTGGATATCAGCTTCCAAGAAAAAGAGATTTGCAGCTTGTTCTTGTCTGAATGTGTCCAAAAAACCTCCACAAATATTGTGTTTTGTTCCATTTCACGAGAAGTATGTGTGTGTGCGGACAAACCTTGACCACCATGAATGTTAGATATTTTTATAATTTATAATAATCACAGACTGATGGAGGGTTTGATGAGGAAGTTTATAATTTAATTTTGAATTATGTCCATTAAAGATCAAGCTGCAGTGAGGACACAGTTAGCCTAGCTTAGCATGAAAAAACTCAGAAAAATGGGACAGCTAGCCTCCTTCATGTCAAGGTAATAAAGTCCTCCTGTCAGCACCTCTAAAGCTCAACAATTTATGTTTTATATATCCTTCTATATCTTCTTTTTGGGCATAAAACAAATTAGATTTAATTTGTTTAAATCGGTTATTTAGAAGGATTTTTTCATCCTCACACTGAGCCAGGTAGCTGTTTTCTGTCTTTGTGCAAATAAACTAGACTAACTAGCTGCACATTTTAGATTTGATGGATAAATGTGGGAGTAAAAGATTCATATTTCCTAAAAAAATCAAACTTTTTATTTAAAGGGAAATCTACTGCATTAAATGATAACACAGACAATAGTGTGCTTTCAAATTTTAACATGACAATGCCTTCATGCTCACAGCCATGATAAAAAAAAATGTTTTTCAAGATGCTTCAGTCTCCTTTAACAAACCAAAAAATTACTCCAGAATGTGTTTATGTGCACCAAGAAAAAAGCTCAGCATCACACACACTCACTCACTCACACACACACACACACATTTCTTTGAGTGGCTGAATGAAGACATTTGCTCTCTGTCACAGGTTCACCTCGGAGGCCTGGCCTGCACTCACTGCTGTGATAAACTGAAGGAGCATATTTTGGATGCCACTCGAGCTTTTTCTCAGCGTCATAAACAAACTGTTAATCTGATCGATATAACACCGTAACCTCTGAGGACGACGCCGGAAAACTGGAGAGGTGGAAGCGTGCCGAGCTCTCTGAATCATTTACCGCTCTTGTTGATGGAGAAGGACCATCCAGTCTGCAGCCGAGGCTTCTTCTCTCTTTCTCTTTTTCCCTTTTGCTTTTTTTTTTTTATGTGAAGTGGAGCTTCTTTTTTTGTGAGGACGCTGCTCTGAAGTTATTTTCTGGTTATTACACGCTGTAGAAGGTGCTGCTGGAAGTCACAGCAGAAAACGACACTTTAAAGCTTTTGTTTGTGGTTTTTGTCGGATTGATGGTTTAAAACAACACTTCTCGTTTTCTTTCTTGCTTTTGCTCACAGAATACACAGACTTTCACATTTTGAGTGAATTATAACATAACTGAAATTATAAACACAAAATATTATATTTAAAATGTAAGTTATTATGAAAAAGGCACTTTGAGTGAGGCAAATAAGAATTTAAAGCATCCTAACTTCTCTCTATGTATCATTTACATGCATATTTTCCAGTTTTGCACAGTTTTGATTGACATTTATATAACTGGAATAAGAAAGATGTTGAAGTGTTTTTTAAAGCTTATTTTGCTTTGTTGCTTTTTCACCCCCGGATCATAAAAGTTAAGAGTAGATTCTGTAATACATGAAGCTAATTAGCTATGCTTGTTAGACATTAATATTCCATATGTTCCTTTGTGAAACCTGCGTGATGGAGCAGTGTAAGAAAAACCTCTAAGCACAAATGAATTCTCACTGCAGAAATGCATCGAGGTGACATCAGCAATGCTCTCCTTTAAGTTTATATTTCTGCAGAACTTTAAGCTAATCACATGCCCAATCATCATGCCTAGTATTGCATGTAGCTGCTGCTATAAACCAAATACTGCTTTTTATAATTTAACACCATTAAAGAGAAATTTGACTCTCTGTTTAGATCTTATTTCCATGTCAAGGCAGGATCATATTTCCCTCCTAATGATGCTTTGGTGAGTTCTACCACTTTCATTTTATTGCCTTTTTCTGTGTCTTTGCAGTATTATATTTATATGTAGTGAATGTGCTGGAGGTCACAGCGATGCAGACACGTATTTAAACGCCACACATGATGGTTTTAATGATCAAGAGCAGAGCAAAAGATGAGGTTCCGCATTGATTTAAGGGTGTTTTCACATCATGGCGGTGTTGTTTTCATATTAAAAAGAATGTTGTATGTTGATTAGTATTATAAGACTCAATTCAGAGCATCGTGTGACTGTTCTGGAGACACGAAACAAGACAGACCATCCGATCAATGTTCATGGCAGTTTTTTGACTGGTCTTCTGTGAAGAGTAACACTGTATTCTGCTGATGTGTGATGTAAATAAATGTTGCAGAAAAACCCACCTGCTGGCATCTTTTCAGGGCTAATCTATAGTGTGTTTTTAACAGCAGCTTATGTTAGAAAGCTTGTGGACTTTTCGCTTGATTAAAGACATTATTTTTGCATCCAGAGCAGCATGTTTGCCCAAAACTCCTCAGTCTAGTCAGTTAATTCAAACCAAAGTAAGAACTAATGAATTATTCAGGCTTTATTGGATTTCTTTGTTATTCATATGAGTTAATATGTTTTCCTGTAGAAACATATAGCATTTTTGAATATGCATTGCTAACCTGCTGGACTCTGACTAAATGACTCTTGGATATGCTATCAACTACCCAGAATTTAGTCTAAATAATTTAAAGTATCCGTATAAAAATTACTGGTATCAAATTAAGTTCTTATCGTAACACAATAGTGCCCTTTAAGGAAATCATAGGGAATTATTTGACCTTGAGTCTATTAAATAGCAATAAAGCTGCTTGTTTATTGAGTGAAAGAAAACTTGGAGCGTTGCAACATTGCCATCTTTTTCTTTTAACCAAGAAAAAGTCACATATTTGAGTTGAAACCGTGTTTAAATCCCAACAAATGCAACAACTTCCACTCGCAGCCTCCTCAAACAACAACATTCACCTCATCTCAGGAAACTCGAACTCTGGGAGTTTTTAAAAGGTGGGGACGACATTGTTCGACCCTCTGGGAGATGAAATCCACCTCTGCTGGGGGGTCCCTGAGAGCTTTACTGGGCACTTAATGCTTTTTCTGCGTCCTTAACCTTCAAACGGCCAGCTGCAGGTTAGCATGAAGGCAGCATCCATTAAATTAACTACATTTCACTAAGCTACCATCACTCAATTACTAGTCTATTGATTATTTTGTGCTCTGCTTAACCTCTGTGGTTTTCAGATGAGTATGCACATACATTTTTATTGACAGTTGACAGTTTTTGTGCCGTGATTTATGGACTTTTCTCACTGTGCACATGTCTGCTTGACTTTTCCTGTCTGCATTTTCAGTTACTAAAATTCTGTCGTCCCTAAGCCTGCTTTTAAAACTGATAAAAGCCTTACATGAAACAGAAGATTAAGGTTGTGCCAGAATGAGCAGAGAATACAGATTAGACATAATCCACTCTGTTTTACACCCGTCTTACAATGGCTGCTTTTGTCCTGCGGTGACAACACCAGATTCCAGTAAAACTCGGAGTTATTTAGTAAAGATGTGATAAGAGAAAATGTGCAGACGTGTCAGTATTGTTGATATTGAACTATTTCAGATCTCAGCAAAAACACGAAACAAGAAAAAATAAACTGTCAGTGAGTATTGAAGCTTGAATTGTTCCCTTTTATTTTAAAAGAGACAAAACTTCCACTTGTGACTGTAATAATCGACTTGTATGTGCCATAATAGTGTTTCCAAGTAACCGTTTTCAATTATTTGCCTAACAATGCGGCGGTGCATTGTTAGAGACACAATAGATCAGCTCCCACTGGATGAATCCTGCAGTCAACACATAAAAACTTACAATCATTCTGCAGAGGGATGAGAAATAGGCCTCGAAAAAAAACAGACAAGTTCAGCCTGTGAGACAAGTCGCCACGTCGACACAGGGATTTCAGATGACTTTGGCATTTTCAAACCTCAGTCGTGTCGATCGCAGCCTAAACTTTGGGTCTATTAGCTGCAAATGACTCCTGCAGTGTGAGGGCGCGCCTGCATGACGGGGCATCATTAGACCTGAACACAGAGGAGGAGGAGGAGGAGGAGGAGGAGGAGGAAGGAGTCAGGACTGACGAGCGCGGAGGGGAAGTGCCGACTGCAGATCTCTCGGGGTTAGGAAGCAGCAAAAAGAGAAGATTATTAAAAATAATAAGGCCCACCTCTGCCTTGCTCTAATGACGTGCGTGCAAACACAGTCATATTAGGAGTCTGACGGTGGAAATACTTCAGTTGATGAGGGACCTCAACTCATCTACTTTGTTTACTGGAGGCTGGGAGTATTGGAAATGAGAAGGAAATTATCTATTTTAGTGTAGGCGGGGTTTGTTTTAGGTGCAGATTGTAGAACTTATAGGGGACAGCAAGATCAAAACCCCCCCAGAGAGTCAATTACCTTCAGTTCAGGCTGTATAGATGCTGGTCTTGCTGTGTAGTTGAAATAAAACTGAGCTCTTCCACTTAAATGCATCAAACCTCACTTGTTTCCATTAGTTATTCTTCATGAATCGAATGTATTAAGCCAAACATCAATAGGCCTTTTTTTTAAATTATTGATTACATGGCTGAATTAAAATGAAATTTTGATCAAATTACAGATTCCATTAAACATATTACATTAGATATGAATGGGATGAATTCTGAGGAAAGCGTGTACAGCTCAGCAATTATCCTAAATCTGATGACCTAGCAGTTAACCCGATGCAAGCCGCTTCACCAGACTATCTTCACTTCAATCCACTTCAGTGCTGCAACACAAATCTGCCTTCCAGTAAGCAGGGCTGGTGAAAAAAAAAATAAAGTAAACACAATTAAAACCCTCCGAAGATACAGAGGTGCAAAGGGGAAATTAATGTGCAGCTGTGGGAAACTTAACAAGCATCAATCTGGTGTTAAATGCATTTCCCCAACTCTGCAAGAACTAGCAAAAAAAATAAATAAAAGAGAACTGGCTAGGAAAAAATGGTTATAAATATCCCTTCTGTGATTGTTTAATTCCATGATGGATGTTTAAATAGATGCAGCAGTGGAGGCGGCCAGAAGATTGAGCCAGCTGAGGTGGGGATGCGCTGCGTGAAACAAATCATTTGTATCAGCATGTTTTGTGGACTGTGATGGTTTGTATCGGGCTCAGTGGTGTCTGGTGCTGTTTAAAATGAGAGCACTGGTGCCCACTAGCATTGAAAATAATGATACACAGGGATATAAAACGGTTTCAGTAAAATTGGCTGCAGACTACATGATGACAGAGAAAGAGAGTCGAGCAAAATATTCTATGGAATCATTCAATAAAACCTGACATGGAGTTCTTAATTAAATGCAAGTTTTCTGATATCTTTTTAAATAAAGTTAATTTTTATAGTGATTTAGCATTTGGTCTGGATTTGCCTTTTAAGGCCAGTTCTAATGTTTTACAATCAGAATGACATGATGCCGTTGCTTTGTTCGACTAAACAGAGAGGATAAAAGACTCCGCTTGTGTTTTGTACCATTCATCTCAACGTTGGAACATTCAAAGGGAAGTTCTTCTTTGATAGAGGCCTCCTGGCGAGGCTTTGCTCCAACGCAGACAAATTTCAAACAGCTTCAACTACAGCTCTTGATTGAGATTTCCATTGAACAGCCTCAGTCCACAGTGAGGAGAGGAGGTCTGTTTCTATCAGCAGTGGCAGCAGCAGAGCCGAGGGCTCCTCCAGTGAAAGGTCTCCTGTGTGAGTGATGAGGCTGCCTGAGGACGAAGGGCCAATGTTCTCGGGCCCTGGGATTGGCTCTAATGTGGGGAGGCACTCTGAAGCAAGAATCAAGCCCTAAAGCTCTTCCTCTTCTTATATTGTCTTTATCAGTGGCCCTCCATGCAGTCGTGGAAGGTGAGGATCATTTTGTTTGGCCCATGATGGCACCTAAATCACTGATATCATCTGTGGAGTCAGCAGGGCAAGATTAGGTTGGTTGCTATTTTTGTTCAATGAAAATCACAGTAAAAGAGAAAAAACTGTGGAGACACAGACCTGCTTATGAAACTGCTTTCAAAGAAAAAATGTTTTCTGTAAATTGTAAATGACAACACAATACATAGATTAGAACTAGAAGGTTCACTTTGTGTATATTAGTTATGTTAACATGAAAAAATTCATGATGCATATATATATATTTACAGCTGTGACATTTGTAAATCTACGTCTTTAAATATTTAAATTTACTAATTGGTCAAGCATTGAATGTAATTAAATAATAGAATTTAGCAATTTAACACTATAAAATGCTTATGATTTTTTATCTCATATCACTTATGTTTATTAATTTTGCTTTTATCTTGTCTGCATTTGATGCATTTTGAACCTTTTTGCAAAATCTTTTGAATCATTACATTACTGAGCTTAAAGACTAATCACAATTAAGGGTATTTTTATTAAAAAGTCCAGCCTTTATTATCAGTCTCTTTACTTTTAAACGATCACTTCATACATCATATCACTAGGGGGCAGTATTGCACTACAGAAGCTGCTGACTCTGCATTAGAAGAAATATCATCGAACCCGGAAGCGTTCCCGAATCGGCCGTGACTGCTTTTTCATTCAGGCTGCGGCGATTTAATTCAGTTACTGTTCAGAGATCCCTTTATATCGGGGGCCTGATATATTTGCCTGTAGATAGATTAAAGGAGAGCAAGCATGGCTGGTCGACTACCGGCTTGTGTTGTTGACTGTGGCACGGGGTAAGTAGCAAAGATAAAAATGCTAGTTAGCGTTAGCCTGGCTTTCATTGACCACATAAGCGGCTGTCAAACTTCCAGCTAACGCCCCGTCTAGCTGCTGAGACTGATAGGTGTTAACGTTACTTAACCTCATTTTTCTTACTTGTGTGTTCATTTAGTGTGTTTGAGGCCAGGATAAATGCTACAAATCAGCACGACGAAGTGCCCGAGTGGTTTTATTTATGTTATTTTATTACAAATAATGCTTTATCATTGAAGTTAGCTGCTGCTAGCTTCAGAAGCTAATGGCACTTCCTGGACAATCCTCACAGCAAAAAGCATATTATTCAGGATAGCTGTGCTGTTAATCAATCAACATACCCGTTTATAGATTCCAGCAAACACTCGAACCAAAACAGAATAACTCTAACTCAAATTATATCCTCATTTTTTCTTCTTTAAGGTACACAAAGCTTGGTTATGCAGGAAATACAGAACCACAGTTCATCATACCATCATGTAAGTAAAAAAATCCATATCAAAGATGTTTTTGGTTTGTAATTATTTATTCTACGTAAATTTTAAGAGTGTCTGAAGGGTAATATAAACCATCTAGTGTATATAAATGAGTAATATACTTACTGAAAGCTTACTATACACTTAATAACTTAAATCATATCAAGAAGTTCGTGTTTTAACATCAGTAACTCAACTTTTTCATTCCCAAGTTGGGCATACTTCAAAATTTTCAAAACTTCAGAATAAAGATGGAGACTTATTGTGTACATACTGTTAAATGCAAAACAACGGTATTATTATGAGATTATTATTTCTTGCTCACTATATTATTCCAAGTCTCACACTCTTTCATTCTTCAAGTCTTTGATGAGTTCTTCTTATTGGATGATTGTAAAAAAATTACAGTAGAAATTTATAGAAAATGTTCGCATTATTGTTTCACTTTATATGTGTCGTATCTAAATAATAGAGATTTACCTTCTTTGATGGGAAGAATAAGGATTTGCTTTGCCATCCCAAAGGATGTTTTGTCATTTTTTAATCTAAATCTAGTATCATCACATTACTATTGTTTTTTATCACCTCTAGGTATTGCAATCAAAGAGTCAGCCAAGGTGGGAGACCAGGCCCAGCGCAGGATGATGAGAGGTGTAGATGACCTGGACTTCTTTATCGGGGATGAAGCCATTGACAAGCCATCATATGCAACAAAGGTAGACAGGAAGGCTGAGGTCCTACTTTTATCTAATTTAGGCTGCAAGAAGAGACTGACATTTGTTTCCCCTCCTCATTTCCAGTGGCCCATCCGTCACGGGATTGTTGAAGACTGGGACCTGATGGAGAGATTTATGGAGCAGATCATCTTCAAGTACCTGCGGGCAGAACCTGAAGACCATTACTTTCTTTTGGTAGGACCAGAGCGATGCACACTATTAGAACAGCATGTCATGGAAAACATTTTACTTTAACTGATATTTGACTGGTATTGTGTCAAAAGTCAAGAAAGAAAACTTGCATTTTATTCCCTCAGCATACCTGTTGTAAATTAAATTTGCCTCAGTACAAGCACAATGGAATGTCTCCACTTTTTTGCCCTTGTTAACAGCAATTAGCAGAGACAACGCCTCAGCATTACTACATCGACAGTGTGGGCACTTCACTTTGGCCTGTACTCAAATCTTCATCTATAGGTCGGCAGAAAAACAATATTATAAGCCGGACAAAGCCACTCATTTGAAGTTAACAGTCCTGGGTCTATTCAAGAAAATCTAATAAGTGGACTGAAGGAAAGATTGTCTGTGACTGTCTGGTTCTGCCGTCAGGATTATGTCTAATTCTCTGGAATTTCAAAAACTAGGAAATGAAGGCCAGTAACAAATGTGTATGATTCTTGTCTTTTGGACACATTTGATGACCTACAGCCAGACAACAAAGCATCATAGTGGCTTAAAGTTGTTGCTACATTCACATCAGTTTTCTCTGTCTTTTTTTTAGACAGAGCCTCCACTCAACACACCAGAAAACAGAGAGTACACGGCGGAGATCATGTTCGAGTCGTTCAACGTTCCGGGTCTCTACATTGCCGTTCAGGTACGTTTCCAAAATGTTTAAACACCAGAAGTCAAGATGAGTCAAGAAATCATGACATAGTTGCAGAGCAGTCACGTCTATTTTAAACACATTTCAAGTTGAAGTGCAATTAGACTGAAATGTCATTCAGAGTTTCTAAGAGGAAATGCTAGTTCTCACTACTTCTTTCTTTAGGTTTCACTACCTGTTTTGAAATTTCCCTTTTGATTTAAAATTCTGTAAAGTGTTGTCATTAAGTATTGCTAAGATCATTGTGTAATTGTTGCCACATTTAAATTACATGACATATCATGACGCAGTGATGTGATTAAGTGATTCCAATAATTGCTTTACTCTTTAGAACAGTGTTATTTCTACACATTTTCTTTAATTAAAAAACTAATTTTCCGCACTAGGCTGTCCTGGCGCTGGCTGCCTCCTGGACATCCAGACAGGTTGGAGAACGGACACTGACGGGAACTGTGATTGACAGCGGAGATGGAGTCACGCACGTCATCCCGGTGGTAAGTGCGACATCTTTGGAGATTGCCTTTTTCATTCCCTTCTCGTTCTAAACATTAATCTGGTGCCCGTTCTGTGTTCCAGGCTGAAGGCTACGTCATCGGCAGCTGCATTAAGCACATTCCCATCGCTGGTCGAGACATCACGTACTTCACCCAACAGCTGCTGAGGGAACGAGAGGTGGGGATACCTCCGGAGCAGTCCCTCGAGACGGCTAAAGCAGTAAAGGTTGGTCTTCTTTTCTGTGTTTTACAGCACTTTGACAGTTTTTAGGTACACTAAAAGCTGGCCTGAAATGCTAATGCTAACGTCAGCTCCACTCAAGCTCGAGCTGCGATTCTTAGCTGTTTGTAATTTGACTGAGGTTCTTTCTGCAGCAGTGATTCTAATCACAAAAGCAATCAAAGCTTTTTGGTGTGGCTACTTGTTGATAAACCCTAACCTGATGCAGCTTTCTTTGTGATATTGTTGATGTTAGGGATTCATTCATTCATTCATTCATTGTATGTTTGTCAGTTTCTTTACTGCGATTTCGGGTCATGAACTTGCATTTTCAGTCTATTTGTTCTGTGTCTGTACTGAAACCTGCAAAGAGGAAAAAAATACAGGGAAGTGATGCCCTCCATAGATAAAGGAATTTGTGTCACCATTGTTTGTTCCAGTCATGCATTTCTCAGCTTGGCCACTAGAGGTCAGTGCAGATACAGAAACAGTGTCCTTGCTTAAAGTTCTCAATAAAATAAGTTCAGTCCTGCAGACATTTTGCATGTAAGACTCAAACTGAACAGTTATTTTGTGTTAAATTTGCTTCC
>JAUZTA010000020.1:5653549-5665441 GCA_034780835.1 Ctenochaetus striatus
ATTTCCAGATTTGGTGGTTCGATCCCCAGCTCCTCCACATAACAAAGTATCCTTAAACAAGATACCAACAAACCCCCAAACTGCTCCCATGAGGCTGACCAGCTCACTCATAGTTGTCTCATTTACCAATTGTGTTGTCACATTCAAAAAGACATGACACCATCACCAGTCTCACCATGACGTAATGTTATGCTATTGGTCATCATTTTTGCTCACCTTTTTATTGAACTGTCTAAAGTTTGCTATGTTAATGTTGGAAACTGGAGGGCTAACAGGACCTGCAAGTGTGCCTGTGGACTTCTCTTTGTGTCCATCAGCATCCTTTGAAAGCGGTAAAATGGGGGAAAAAAAACAAATTTAAGGTGGAAGTTTCAAGGCTGGTGGAAGTTTCAAGGCCACTTTTAAACCACTTTTTTGTATTTAGTCATCCAAAGAACTAGCTTTGGTGCCAAGAGAGTGGCACCTACACTTTCTGGTCTAAAACAAAAAAGTGCTCACATCAGGGTCCAGGATTACCATCAAGACCTTCCCACTAGTTGCCAGACTACTTGTCAAGATAAAAATCAGTGTGTTATTAATGTATCAGATTCGTTTAAATGCAATGGGATCTATAACAGCGTAGATAATGCTTGGTAGCTAGTTGAAAGCTAAAGCTAACAAAGTATTGCGCGGTAATTGCGCGGTAATTGCTTGGAAAGCAAACAAATTCTTTGAGGTTCAGAAGTTGAACCAACTCTGAACTGGCATAAACAACAACAGAGAACTAACACTAGAAAAGTAGTTGGATTAGAGCAGTTGCTCCTTATCATCTAATCGTTGTGTAACACAGCAAAAGCCTCGTATCAAAGCATGTTTCTTCTATGTGTTGTGTCGTCCTGTCACCACTTGTTGTGATTTTCATGGTCAGATCCTTAAGGTCAAACGGAGCAGAGGACAGTCTGGTGACCTGCTTTTTGCTGATGATGTAGTTCTGCCAGCTTCATTACGCTGCAACCTTCAGTTTGGTTCGCAGCTGAGGGTGAAACAGTCACGAAAGTCAGCACCCCCCACTGTAAATCCATAGCACTCTGTTGGAAAGAAGAGGATTCCCACATTCTGTTAGGGGGCGAACTGCTGCTTTGTGCTTAAATAAGATAGAGTACATGTCACAGTAAAAAAGAAAAACTTAGGAGGTGATCTTGTTTGTGTTAGTAACCCAGAAGAAGAACTGAAGGATGCAGTGCATTCTTGGCCAAGAATGATTTTGGGGTGGCCATGGCCACCACAGTGGCCACCCCTAAGTAAATTTTTATTATGCATACTATGTGTAAATTAATATATAATGTAAGCTAGATTTTTTAAAATCTTTAAAACCTTTGTTCATTTAATTGTTTTAATTAAACTATAGTAATTTTCAATTAAAAGAAAACTTATTTAAACGGTACTACCGCTTAGCTACTGTGAAATGCTGTATACAGACACATGTAAAAGCTTGTCTGAGTGCTGCCATTAACAGTTAGGAGATCAAAGTATATTTGTATACATCATATTACATGGATATAGATTTATTAGATTGATAGTATTAAATTTGATCATGGATTTTTGTTTGGTATGCCACCCCAAGATTTGTTGTGGCCCCCACTGGCCACCCCTGTAAAGTTTTTTTGGAGGCGCCACTGGTTCTGCTGGCTTGGTGCTGTTCAGGACGAAGGACCAATAAAATAGCAATGACACAGAGAAACAAGCAAAAAGCAAAGTTACATTTCAGATAAAATAACTAAATAGTAGATGAAAGTTGTATATCAATGAATGTGAAACCTTTTGTAAAAAAAGCAAGGACAAATTTCATGTCATATTTTCAAATATACTTGGAAAAAAAATGCTGTGGTATCAAATATACCTACACAAACAGCACAGCTTTGAAAATGTGCATCATGCAGACACAAACATGCTGTAGAAACTAGGATGCACACAAACTATCTGTGTATTCATGCAGGACAGTGAATATGACCCTCATTTAAAGGCCCGGTGTGTGGCATTTAGTGGCATCTAGTGGTGAGAATGTAGACTGCAACTGAGCAAATTCCCCTCCACTCACTTTCCATGTCCAGGCATGTGTTAAGGCCAACAGAAGCTGCAAAACTTGACACTTTAGATTAACATTTGGCTGGTTTGGACCTTTAGCCTCCTCAGATCCTGTTTGTTGATCTACTGACACTTTGATCTTTAGAATAAGCATTCAAAAATCCATTCAGTGGCTGGTTTTCACTCGCTTTCTCTCTGTGCCAGGTCTGAGCCTGCTGGCGGTCGTGGTGATGTATCTGATGTGGGTTCAGGTCCTGGACACTCTGGAGCAGTTTGCCCACCATCAGAGAGTTTCTCGCTGCCCCTCCTTCCACCTCAGCATCCAGCACGGTCCTTCCTTCCTCTTGGCTCCTGTAGCCATCTTCTTCTGCCTTCTGTCTGGCCTCCTCTTCATACTGGTCAGCCGCAGTGCTCAGAGGATGCAGCTGGATAAAAGAGACAAAATACCTGAATTTCCAGCATCTGATGCTGATGTGTGATTCCCTCCTTTATGTAAAAGATTCAGGTTATTTAAGGGCACCACTCCAGCAAGGAGCGATTTATTGAATTTATAACAGAGACAAAAACCAGACAAACAAATTTCTGAACTCCTAATTTGTGAAAATAAGTCTTAAAAATACTTGTGCTGAAAAACATTGTGAACAACCAATAATTTGTCTGCTGTTTCTGCAAAAATAAGGTCTTGATTGGTCCAAGATTGGAAAAATATTGAGGAAAGCAGAGTTTCATTTGACAGAAAAACATCTTCACATGGGTTGATGTTGAGCTTTATGTTGATGGTAACAGCAGATGAACATACCAATAACAATTAAAGAGGTACATTGTCCAAATGTGAAGTTAAATCAGATAAAATAAGCAGAAAACACCCTAGAAAAGTATTTTAATTTATGCAACTTTTATACTTCTTTAAATTTCACTGGAAAATTTGTACTTTTACCACAATATGTTTTTTAAACAGCCTAAAATGACTTTATTGTAGATTAAACAACCCATCAGTGTATAAAATTGGTAAAAGAAGCTTTTTTTTAACAAGCGGAAACATTTAAATGTTGCTTAAACGCATCAGTAACAGTATCCCATAATGCATCCTGTTTAAAATTATAATACTTGAGGTGAATTTAGCCGCACACACTTGCATTTTTTTGACTTAATGAAATGAAATGATTTAGGAGCATTTTTACACTGTAGCTTTACTACTTCTACAAATTGGATAATTGCATACAGACCCTCGCTTTAAGTAGCGCTCGGCATCATATGCATAATAAATGTAAATTTTGCACACTCACATTCCATCTGTTCCATCTGTTTAAGCAAGATTTTACATCAGGAGCTCCACACACACAGGAAGCTCTTTTCTCAGACAGATGTACTGAAATTTAGTGTTTACTTTTAAAGCATAAATATACATAAAAGATCAGGCATTAAACTCAGAATTGAATGATAAACAGAGACATAAACACACTCAAATATGCAAAGATGACCAAAAATCAAAGTCACATATTTGTATCTATCTGATTAGCTTCATCTTTAATTTAAAGCTGCTTTTTGTAAGATTTTTCTGATCGATTTTAAAGATACAATTGTGATTAATACACTAATACTCCTGCTCTGCTTTTATTATAAGTGATAAATCAATTTTGGCAAAAGTGGAGGGGCTGTTTGGCTGCTGGTGTGTATGTTTGAATGATGGAGCAGGTTGAGTGTGAGGACATCAGGTTGAAACTCTGAAACAACCGACCGGGTCAGAAGGATGAAGATAATAATAAATTAGACTGTCATAATCCATTTTCTGTCCAGGGGCCACTTCAGGGATGTCTCGCAGTGTGTGTAAAACACACAACAACCACTAGAGGGCAGTGTTGTCTCAGAATAACACTTGAAGTGTATTCAAACCTCATTAAATCCCTTCAATCCAAGTCTTTACAGTGATGTCCGACAACATTACAGCGAAATGCAAAGTTGCAGGGTTCGCATCAGATTAAACCTACAGAGGATGGAAAGAAGGGAGAAATTTGTAAGTGATAATTAATTCAACTCTTGTAATTTTCTTGACAAACAAAAGAAAATGATTTTTTTCCCCCCTTCAAGTTGAGTATAGTTACCATTATATTAGGAGGAGGGAGGGGATCGTGGAAGCCCACAGTCACACCTTGATAATTGGAAAAGGCAAACAGAAGTGAGACCTTGCAATGATAGTGACAAAAGGGAGAGAAAGGGAGGAGGGGGAGGATGGAGAGAAAGAAAGAGAGAGAGTTGACACTGCTCATCAGCGAGTCTTTCAATATTCTTTCATGTCTGACGCTCCTCTGCCTCTCCATCCCTTCCCTTCTTAATCTCCGCTGTGAACTAGGTGAGTATAATTACACCTGAGCGTGTCACATTCACTTCCCCGGCCCTCACCGTGTTTAAACATCTGTCACCTCCTCTCCTCCGTCACGCCACTGCCGCCAGCAGCCGACGCAGTCAGGGGTATAAAGGGCGATCTTTATTTTCTAATGAATACGGGGAGATCCAGTCATATCACCTGGTTTCAATCTCTGAAAGCAGGATCGTGGCAGATTCATTACTCCAGGTCCAGGAGTGGATGTGGTGCTGTTGTCGCTGTCAGCCTTGAGCACACACACACACACACTCTCACTAGATACATACACACTCTCCAACACCTTGTAGTGCTTTACATCACATCATCACACTGGGTCTTTGTCCTCAGTAGACAGTGCTGTCCGCAGCAATTACCACAGGGGCAACAAAGATGTGTGAGGAGGCAAACTCATCTCTTTTAGGCCTTTTTGAACACATTTTACTGCAAAGTTTAATGTTATTTCAGCACTAAAAACACAAGAGAAAAAGTACAAGCCGCATTAGCATCTCTGGCTAGCCTGTTGCTGTAGCAGGGCCGACAACCTCCAAGAGCAAAAGTGAGGACATCATTAAAAAACTATCATCAAAAATTGTAGGTGTATTCAATTCATATATACTTACAATATGATGACTTACTAATTTAAAACTGTAAAGGTAAATAATGCTGTGTCTCTTTTTTCATGTCCTCTTCATCAGTCACACGCTGATGTCAATTTTTGCCCGGGACATGTAATTTTAGGCTCAGTTAGCTTGTTATTCTATGCAGCCATCCTGTTTATAAAGACTCCGTTTCCACAGCTTTGAAACAGAGCTGCAACTTAAAATGAATCAAAATTAAACAACTATTAAATGTATTCATCTATGCAACTGATTTGTTTAGGGTTTTGAGCCATTTAATTGAAAAATGGCCAATTTAAAGTTGCAAAAGTCCATATTTTAGCTAAACAATTGTTTCACTGACTGTGTAACCTGATGAGAAAGCGGCTGCTCATATTGATTATCACTTATAACTTGATTTTGGGGGTTTCATTCAGATTTATGGAGATTTATAGAGTTTTCAAACTCACTTTTGTGGTTTTTAGGATCCACAACTTTCCTGTTTTGGTCCGATCTCACTGCCCAGATCAAGATTGTTGTTTTAGAGCAAAGAAGTTTCCTCAGGAGTTGGTGGAGAATAAAGCAGAACTGAAAAAAAAGTTTAAATGGCCCTAGAAAGTAGTCAGGTAGACAGACACAACTCTAAATAAAAGCTAATGTTGCTTCTAATCTGCTGGATGTGAAACCAGGAAACAGTTTGCTAACAATGACCTTTGTAACCTCATAAAATGTCAATCTTTTCCTACACATTTTTGCACAATTTTATCAGTTTTAAATCATCACAGCTACAAAATAAAGAGACTTTTTCAATTATTCAACCAGTTTTCTCTTTTTTTCCTCTTTTTTAAACATGATTTGAATCTGTTAGCCTTAGTACTTACAGCTAGGTTAGGTAACTTGGAAGCAAAGCTGCTCGCCATGTGATGCTGTGGATGTTGCTTGCATGTAACTATAAAGAGTGTGAGGTTAATACATGCTTAAAATGTCACTGAATCAAGCACACAGTGCAGCATGAAGCTAAAGGTGTGTGGGGATATCTCTACTTTAATAATATATACAAAAAAACAAACAAATATAATGAGCAATCATTAAAAGCTGGACACAAGCTTTTCTATGATCCCACACCTTCCCTGAACCTCCCCCTGTCTGCTCACCATGTTGTAACACTCTGCTCTACCTCCATGTTACCCACAGGCCAACCCAGGGGGCGCAATTATTCAGGCCTTTGCTCAGCCAAGTAGAAGAAATTAGCCTCTTCTCCCGAACCAAGACCTTCTAACCTGCACCAGGACCTCGGGCTGCCTCTCTGACTAGCATGACCCCCTGTGACTTCCCTCTCCAGACCTTGTTTTCCATACATATGAGCCCGAGCTGGCCGGAGCCACGCTTGGCTGCCATATGGGCTCTCCTTTCCCCGACTGGCAAAGTGGGACCGGGGCGCTGCAGGCTATATATAAAAAAAAAAATTCAACACCCCCACACCTCCACCGCCGCCGCCATGCACCCCTCCTGGTAGGATGCTGGTGTCCTCGGGCTGATGATGTGCTTTTTTACAGCAGTTCAACAGAAAAAGTGTAAGGTGCTGAGCAGCTGGGCTGAGATGTGTCACTGTTTGTGGCCTTAAAAGCTGTGATTAGAAAACAATATGAGAAATGTAATTTAGGAACAAGACTAGAAGTTGTGTCACCTGTAGTCTCCATTTCAAAGTTTCCAAATTACCGCCGGTCAATAGCTAAATGAGCAATTATAGAGATAAAGAGAGAAAAATAATGAATTCTCATTATGACAGAGTATGTTCTGGGGGTCTAAGGGCAAAGAATAAGAGCTTCTCTTCTTCTCTGGATTCTTCACTTGATCTTTTCTGTAATTTGCTCTATTCTTTATCTTCATTTAAAATCATTTTGAGTCACAGGTGATTCAATTTCCCATGTCTGCTCTGACAGATCCTCCACTCCTGCCTTTTCTTTTCCCACTTCCCCTGTCTCTCTACGCCTTTTCTCGGTTTCCATTTCATATTTCCAGGCCAGTCAGTGGTGGATAATGAGGTCTGTGGCCTTGCACTGTGCTTCCTGAATCTCAGAGAACAGTAAGAGCCTGAAAATTGTCAAAGCTTTGCAGTTTTATCACAAACTCTACTGTTACAGAGGAAAAACCACACAACCGTGAGTCTATAAAAACTGTGTGGTTTGATACATTAAATTAAGTTCAACATATGTGAGAACAATCTTGTTAAGATTTTTTGGGTTCTTTGAGGTTTAACCTTTAAGAGCCATTTGGCTTAAACCAGTCCTGTATCCCTCCAACCATTTAAGACCAATCCACACCTCAAGATTCACAGCACCACAGCTGGAAGTTGCAAACATCTTTTGTCATTGTCATCAGATGTAATTTGAGGTTCTTTAGAGTCTTCAAGTTGGTTTCCTTGTCTGGCTGATGAGGTTGGCTGCACAAATGTTCTGTAGTTTCGTTAGCTCACTGAGCAGCAACTGGAAACACCAATGCTGCGTCTGCACCACCAGAAATTTTAAAAGCCATAGAACCAGGATTTGCAGCATTAATTTATTATAATGAATCTAATTTTTAATGATGAACCAAACTTTTGGACTTTAAAAAAGCAAAAACACAGTCGTAAGTTTCCTGAATTTCCTTTATTAAGCGTAACTTAAAAATGCACAGGAAAATTGATTGGATTATGTAAATTATTAACTTGAAATCACACCAATGCCAGCTCCTGCTGTCTTAGATGTTAGAAATCACATGTTTAAAATATTCCTATATGCATATCTGTATATTCCAAAATGCCTTTTTAAAAAATCACTTTCTTAAGGATTTATCATCCAGGAAAATGAGGAAACTTTCAACTTTTGAAAAGTAATATACCATGCATAAAACTGTGGGCAAGTCTGCAAATACTTTGGACTTTTGAGTTTTTTACAATCATCAGATCATTAAAACACACCTTCAGTATCATGGTTCAGGTGGTTTAATTGCAGCTTCAGTTAATAGTTCAATTTAATGATAATATGGCTGCATTTTTGCATTAAATTCTAGCCAAATGCAGCTGTAACATCATGCAGAAAATTACAAATGAGCTGTTTCTGAGTGAATCTCAGACAAACTGCGTCTAGCAAACGAGTGACATCAGGAAGATTTAATTTGAGCTCTTAATTCTTCGTCTTCTCCCACATGATGAGTTAATATCCATCCTGCAGCCCGTCTGCACTGCATCCTCTCCTCCTCTTCACTCCTCACAGTCCATTCTGTGGTCTCTCTATCTCTCCTTTATGACAGGCCTCTTACCATGTGACTACAGATAGCCCAGACCTGAGGGCCTTATCATGAAGAGGGGCCAAATGAGTCACAGGAGGGAACGATGGCTTTTCTTTATCTGCGGCCCGTCTGCTCTCCAGGCCACTATTTCATCAGGTCACTGTTTGTACATTTGGAAGGGTAAACTGATTCTATTGAACTAGTCGGCAGCTCTGCCTCACCTGGGCCCCGTGGCTCCGAATGAGCTCACCCCTGTTTCTATTTCCTCCCCTTCACTCCCATCTATTTCCACTCGTCTTCCTCCACCTCTTCCTCCATTGCTTGCCTACTTTTTTTTTTTCTTTTCCCCCCGACGAAAAACGATCAACACCGTGTACTGGAAGAGAGAGCGAAAGACGGCGAGAAAGATTAAATCCAAGTTTCTTTCATCCATGAACGCTTTCATCTCTCTCTCTCTTTTTTTTTTTTCAAACAGAGGGAATTATCAGCACTGCAACCGACACAGGCTTTTGACGAGGGGGGGTGAGGTTAGTGGTGGAGGACTATGGGAGGAGTGGGAGATGAAGAGGAGGCGAGAGGCGGGTTGGGAAGTTAGGTGGATGCCGATCGAGGAGGGAATCCACTTCCCCTCTATCCTTAGTTTTCCGGGCTCCTGGGTTTATCTTCTGAGGGCCAGGGGTGCTCCTCTTTGTCTCGCCTTACTATGTTTCACCTTAAGAGCATTTGATATTGAATTACCGCTCCAATGTTGCAGTCACTCGTAAAATATCACTAGAAAAGTCGGTGCAGCTCTCGATATCTCAATCCGACTTATGGATTGAGTGTAAAAGAGTCAAAACAAGCGAGTAAGAGGTAGGCCAGTCGGGAAAAAAAGCCCCAGCGAGTACCGGCGCTAAAGGAACAGTGCTAATCCACCATTCCAAAAATGTAACCAAAACTAAATAGATGATTTTTTTCCCCTCTTTCCTCCCTTCTGTGACACTTGGCATGACGTCTAATCTCCACTGTTCTGAGTGTTTTTTCATTAAAATTTGTGTCAGGACTAATTTCGAGGGGAATGAATACAGATGTCAGGATGCCATCGAATCCCATCGCGGGGCCTTTAATGAGATAACAGGCTTTAGTCAAAGAATTAGCACTATTGAAAAAAAAAAAAAAAAAGGAATGAGATTAGTTCAATGGGATGTGGATATAGAGTGGAACGGGGACTTTGGCTGTCGAGAGGGAGAGAGGAGGAGAGAGGGGAGACCAGAGTCATATCAGACCTGCACTGCCAAATCACAAATCTATTTCCGACACTGGTATTAATTATCAAACTAAAGCTGCTGTTGCATATTGATTCATCAGGGTGCGCACTTGTATTATCTCCTATTAAGCGGGGGGAAAAAAAAGGAGAGATTATATGAAGCCTTCGGGGGCGTTTTATGGATCCTGTGAGACTGTTAAACCATGTCACGGACTCCAGAGCAACAAGACGAGCTCCCTGTGTTTGCGTGCATGTGTGTGTGTGTGTGCGACCTCGCTTCTTATGTGGGCTCTTAAGCTTTAAATTTGATTATTTTTGGTGAACGTTTTTCAATTAGCCCCTACAATCATGGCTGTTAATGCATCGCGTTTGTGTGCAAACATCTATTTTAGACACAAGTGCAGACAGTGGTATTTAAAGCTCAATGAGGCAGCTGTTACTCGCTCGTATATGTTGGTGGCTGTAAATGGCAAGAAGTTGCAGCTTCAGTATGAAGTCATCACGCAATCACTTCAGTTAATTCACATCCACTTGTGGCTGTCACGTCACTTTTCTAAACAGGAGTTCTGCCTCTAAAGCTTGCTTTTCCTTCTGTTTGAACACAATGTAAAGCAGGATCATTTATGTTCAAATCGGCATGGTTTCTGCTGTTAAAAGGTGCAGATTGCCAATAAATTTGCATTTATTACAACCCAAATTTAACACACCAGCTGTGAAACTTTTATGGCCCTGAGGTCGCACTGTTACTTCACTAAAATGTTCAAATTTGATACCGAACTGAAAGAATTTAGTTCTTTTTAGGAAACTATGATTTGAGACAAAAATATTTTACAGTCAAAAAGTGCAAATGTGCAGCAGTCACCCAGTGGGTGAGCTTGGGCGTCCATGTCCTTTGAGTCAGGCTCTTTAAGCCGTCAACAAATCAAAAGTGTGACTGTAGTGGGCAGTGAGGCAAACTCTGTGTGATAACAGCACGACAACAGTCATTTATTTCTCAACAAAAAGACAACTGAAGAGCACGTAAGGTGCGAAAAAGCAACAAAACCCAATGAAGAACAACTCATCTTCTGCTGTCCGGTGCAATCATAAATCCATCCACGTTGACCAACGCGTTCCCCGAGGAAGGAACGAGTTGCTTCGCACCTCGTATCAAAGGAGGATTGTTGGAATAGAATCCGATGTTGGGTGCGCTCGGCATGCAAAAGCCCTGCTAGAGATTATCAGCAGAGGAGGTGCATTACATAGTCATTGTGACCGGTGTGGGTGGTCGCCAAAGTGTTGAGATATACACACACACACACACGTCACGAATAATGAGACCTCCGACGGTGTGACACCCATTTCACACATGGATGGCATCTGTGATTGGGAAACATATGTTTGTATTGATGTATAATTATGAGCATTGAGTTCCTCCACTTCCTCTAAGTTGGTGGAAATGACTCTGCGCTGTGTATGATTGAGTGTGCGCGACAGAGAGAAAGACAAAGAGAGCAAGGAGGAGAAAGTGTGATAGAGAAAAAGAGCATCAACACCCTGCTGACTGCACTCAATCACTTTCTTAATTATACAGCGAGAACACAAGTCTGTCCGGAACCAAAGTCACAAATTCGTCGCGAGATATCATCTTCGTCTTGGATGTCACCTCCCCACTTTTCCACCGTCTGCTGTTCAGGTGTTACACAGGTAGCGAGGGTGGAAATACAGTGATTAAACAAGTGGCGAGAAGATTGGCGTTGGTCCTGCCGCTGTGATTGGGTGCGAGTGCCTCGACTCCGCGACGGTGGGTGTCCCTCTTTTCACCAGAGGAGGAAGGTTGCAAGAGAAACAAAAAAAAATCAAAAAATAAAGGAGGAGCAGAGGAGGAAACCTGAAAGATTTACAAATTTGAGGGCAAAGTGGGATGGAAATGGGAAGAGAGACAGAGAGATTGGAAAGGGGGGAAGGGTGGCGACGTTCAGAGGGGAGGAAGAGGTGAGGGGGGGAAGGGGTTGCGTAGAGGGGGAGGCGGCGGCGGTGGCGATGGCGGGGGTTGAGGAGGACGAAATGAGACCAAATTTTCTTTGGCAATCTCCGTGTTCCTGCTGCAGGTGCTGGGGCCATTTCACTAAAGCAGGGCCAGACGCGAATGTCATTAGTTCCTGAGCCCCAGGTGAATTTGCCACAGTTCCACATGATTAACCCAGATAATTGCGTGTTGATAGCGAGCATGGTCGATGGAATACAATTTTCGGGCCCAGATTCCTAAACAAACAGCTCAGCAGCAGCAGCAGCAGCCGCTGAACGCCGCCGTGCCGAGGTGAGCCGGGGAGACAGGATAACGGCATCGGTGGCGGCGGCAACACTTGTGATGC